>WBNO01023011.1:15369-45276 GCA_013400575.1 Peucedramus taeniatus
CCCCAGGATGGGCAGGGGCTGTAGGGGGTGATGCTGTCTCTCCCCCCCCATGGGCAGGGGCTCTAGGGGGTGTTGCTGGCTCTCCCCCCAGGATGGACGGGCTCCATGGAGCGTGGTAGCCCCAGCACGTCCTCCTCTCCTCCCTGTGCTCTGTGGAGCCCCAGTGGCTCCGGGAGGGATTAACTCTCTCCTCCTGCAGACACGGGCTGGGAACTACAGGGAAATGCAGAAGCTCAGGAGGAAGGGTCTGTGCCCTGTGACCTTGCCTGGGGCATGTTGCTCAGTGCCTCAGTTTCCCCAGCTCTAAGGCAGGGCAGGTCTGCCTCCCTAAGGGGCTGTGGCCATAGGGGTGGAGATTTCAAATCTTGAAATTTTGAAATTGAGTCCTTTTCCTGCCTCCAGGGCTCAGCTCAGCCCAGCCCCCGGCCAGGTGCCTCTGGCCACAGGGGGCTGTGAGCTCCCACCCCACAGGGATGGGTGAAGGAAGATTCCATAGGGACAGTGAACCCCCCACCCCACAGGGATGGCTCAGGGATCATTCTATAGGTACAGTGAACCCCCCACCCCACAGGGATGGCTCAGGGATCATTCTATAGGTACAGTGAACCCCCCACCCCACAGGGATGGCTCAGGGATCATTCCATGGCTCAGGGATCATTCTATAGGCACTGTGAACTTCTCACCCCACAGGGCTGGGTCAAGGAGCATTCCATAGGCACAGCAAGCCATCCACCCCTCAGGGATGGGCCAAGGAGCATTCCTTGGGCTTGTGAACAAGTTTTGCTGCAGGGCTCAATCAAACCTGGTCATGGGAACCACCTTCCTGCTGCCAGGGCAGCAACGAGCAGCTCACATGTTATTTGGTGGCCATAAAGTTTATCTGGCACGGAAGCTGCGGCTGATGGCGCAGCTGGGGAGCTGATAACGGGGGGCTCCCCCCGCAGGGCCACATGGCCCCCGTGCCAGGAGCCAGGTGTCACCTCCAGCCTTCCCTCTTGCTGTTCCCCTGCAGAGCATCCTCGTGACGTGGACGAAGGGGTTCAAGTGCAGCAGCGTGGAGGGCAGGGACGTGGTGTCCCTGCTGCGCAAATCCATCAAGAAAAGAGGGGTAAGGGGCTGGGCTGGGGCACACAGGTCCCTGGCCAGGACACCTTGGCTCTGTGGAGGTGTTTTGGTCAGTTTTGTCTCTGTTTTGGGTCAGCCTCTCTCGTTTCCACTATCCCAGGACTTTGACATTGACATTGTGGCCGTGGTGAATGACACTGTGGGAACCATGATGACCTGTGGCTACGATGACCAGAACTGTGAAGTTGGCCTCATTGTTGGTGAGCTGCAGGAAGGGGGAAGATGTTCTGAGGATGTTTGCTGGGCTCCAGGAGAGATGGGGGAGAGCCTGCTTCTTGCAGGCCTTGGGGGAAAAAAGAGAGGGGGGATATCAGTGTTGGAAAATCAGCATTGTCCAATGTTTGTTTGCTTAGTTCTTCACTTTCTTTGGTGCACTGGGCTGTGGCCAAAGGGAAGTTGGGAATAATGGGAATGAGGAATAATGGGAATGAGGAATAATGAGAATGAGGAAAGGCAATGTCCCCGCTCACCCTGTGCCCTGCTTGGCCCAGGAACTGGTACCAACGCCTGCTACATGGAGGAGATGAGGCACATCGACCTGGTGGAAGGGGATGAGGGCAGGATGTGCATCAACATGGAGTGGGGGGCCTTTGGTGATGACGGGGTGCTCAACGACATCCGCACCGAGTTCGACCGCGAGATCGACATGGGCTCGCTCAACCCTGGCAAACAATTGTGAGCACATTCTTGGCTCGGGCTCGGGGTTTGCTCAGCATTGTCCATCCTCCCACAGCGCCGGCGGTACTGGGGCTGGGGAGGTCAGCCCAGCTAACTGGGTCACCGTGTCCTCTGCCACCAGTGCAGAGAGGGGCTGTGTCCCAAACCAGGGCTGTGTCCTAAACTAGGGCTGTTCCAAAGCAGGGCTGTGTCCCAAACCAGGACTGTCCCAAACCAGGGCTGCGTCCCAAACCAGGGGAGAAGCTTATGCCTGCTGCCCTCTTGATCCCCTCATGTGAATGATTCCTGTTCCTTTCCTGGCCAGCAAAGTCCCCCACCAGCCCAGGCAGACACCCTCACCTAACGTCCACATCCCAATCCTACAGATCTCCCATTCCCCACAGGGCTGCTGTGGCCTGGGGGTACTCTGGGGGTCCCTGCAAACTGACTGAGTCCCTTCAGGTGGCCACGAGTTCTCTTTGCAGAATGGTGGTCGTGTCCACATGGCCTCATATTCTCAGTGATGGGATAAACTGCTCTGGGAAGAGATTACCTAGATTCTGTTTGGGATGGGAGGCTGCCAAGGGGTTTTCAGGTCAGCCTGTGGCCACCTCGTGGCACACACAGCCAAATACACGTTTAGCCTGGAGAAAAGGAGGCTGGGGAGAAGCTTATGGCGAGATAGGAGAGGTTTAGGTTGGATATTAGGGAGGATTTGTGCTCTGAAAGGGCTGTCAGGTGTGGCACAGGCTGTCCAAGGCAGTGTGGCTGTCACCATCTCTGGAGGTGACATCTAACAGCTCTGTGGTTGTGGCACTTGAGGATGTGGGTTAGCACTGGCCTTGGCAGTGCTGGGAATGGCTGGACTTGATAACCTTGGAGGGCTTTTCCAACCCAAAGCATTCCCTGATTCCGTGCCATGCCTCCCCACGGGCAGGTTTGAGAAGATGATCAGCGGCATGTACATGGGGGAGCTGGTCAGGCTCATCTTGGTGAAGATGGCCAAGGAAGGGCTGCTGTTTGGGGGAAGGCTCACGCCGGATCTGCTCACCACGGGCCACTTTGAGACCAGATTTGTCTCTGCCATTGAGAAGTAAGTAGGATCCAGGGTTTTCCTAGGTCCCAGCACTGAGCCAACCTGGCCCACCACCCAGCAAAAGCTGCGTTCCCAGGCACTTAGGGTTTTACATTTTATTGAACATCATTCTTTTGCTCAGGATTTTTATCCTGGGAAGCTGAAAAGACAGAGAGAAACTTCAGAGATAGAAAAACAATCTTTATTTCATTTGTTTCTTCTGTGTTTTGTTCATGTAGAATGTGTTAAGAATTTGTTTACCTGAATTGATGAGCTTTGATTAGACTCTGGTCAGTTGTTTTCAATCACTGACCAATGGTCACAGAAGCTGTGTCAAGACTCTGGAAAGAGTCATGACTTTCATTATTTTTATCTTTCTCTATTCTTTAGTATAGTTTAGTTTTTTTTAACATAATATAGTATCTTAAAATAATAAAATAGCCTTCTGATCACATGGAGTCAGAGCATCGTTCTTCCCTGCCACGAAGGGTCGAAGTTTCTTACAAGGCACGAACCCCCTTTTGTCCTGCCAGGGAGAAGGAGGGGCTGCAGAAAGCCCACGAGATCCTGAGCAAGCTGGGCCTGGAGCCGTCGCACGAGGACTGCCTGGCCACGCTGCGCATCTGCCAGGTTGTGTCGACGCGCTCGGCCAGCCTGTGCGGGGCCACGCTGGCCGCCGTGCTGCGCCGCATCAAGGACAACAAGGGCGTGGACAGGCTGCGCTCCACCGTGGGCGTGGACGGCTCCGTGTACAAGAAACACCCGCAGTGAGTGCGGGACGGGGATCTGGAGTCAGGGATAGGGGGGCTGGGGACAGGGAGCTGGCAGTGCTGGGGACAGGGGCAGGGGATAGGGACAGGGATCTTGGGGTCCTAGGGACAGGGAGAGGGGTTTGGAGGTGCTGAGGACAGGGATCTGGGGACAGACAGGGGTCTGGGGGTGCTAGGGACAGGGACAGGGATCTGGGAGTGGTGAGGACAGGGACAGGGGCCTGGGGGTGTTAGGGACAGGGACCTGGGGGTGTTTGGGACAGGGATCTAGGGGTGCTGGGGACAGGGACAGGGATCTGGGAGTGGTGAGGACATGGACAGGGGCCTGGGGGTGCTAGGGACAGGGACACAGAGAGGGATCTGCTGCTGCCAGCAGCGCACACAGCTTGGCACAAGAGAAGCGCCTCCAAATATCCCCTCGGGCACCTCGTTTGGATCCCAGAGCGTCCCCAGAGGGTCATGCTCAGGTCCCCTCTCCTCCTCCTCCCCAGCTTTGCCCGTCGCCTCCACAAGACCGTGCGGAAGCTGCTGCCGGACTGCGAGATCCGCTTCATCCGCTCCGAGGATGGCAGCGGCAAAGGGGCAGCCATGGTGACAGCGGTGGCCTACAGGCTGGATGCACAGCACAAGGCCCGCCAGAAGATCTTGGAGCCCCTCAAGCTGAGCCACGAGCAGCTGCTGGAGGTGAAGGAAAGGATGAGGATAGAGATGGAGAAAGGGCTGGGCAAGGAGACACATGCAGAGGCGACGGTGAAAATGCTGCCCACCTATGTGTGCTCCACTCCCGATGGAACAGGTGATGTGTCCTGTGTAAAACCCCTGCGTGTGAGCCCGTGGGTGTCCTGCATCCTTGGGAGGGGCTGGATCCTTTGCTGTGGCCGGTTCCTCTTTGTGGTGGGAGTGGCACAAACCTCCAGTTTGGTACTGGGCAGAGCACGGAGCCTCTGGGACGTTCTGCACCTGACTTAACACAAAGCCTGGCTCCGCGTGGCCACAGATCCTGCCACAGGATTCTCCACCCTCATCCTGGGTTGTGCTCCTGGTTCTTCCTGTGGCTTGGGCGAGTGCCTGACCTTGGATTGAAGATTGTGCAGGGTCAGGAGCTGGACTTCAGTGATCCTTGTGGGTCCCTTCCAGCTCAGGTTTATGATTTGAAGCCTCATCATCACCCCGAGTCTGGAGCAAACCCCTTCATCCTCTTCCTACCTGCAGTCCCTGTTCCTACCTATGCCCAGCCATGTCTCTGTTTCCATCCCTCTTCCTGGAGGAGACCAGATCCATGTCTGCTCTGTGCCACACCCTGGAGGCCTTGTGCTGGGATCTCTCCTGATGATCCTCTCTTGGCTTGCAGAAAAGGGAGATTTCCTCGCCCTGGACCTGGGAGGAACCAACTTCCGCGTGCTGCTGGTGCGCGTCAGGAACGGGATGCGGCGCGGGGTGGAGATGCACAACAAGATCTACTCCATCCCCGTGGAGATCATGCAGGGCACGGGAGAGGAGGTCAGCATGGGCAAATGGAGAGGGGAAAGGGGTATTTTCCCTGGGGTGGCTGGAGCAGGGCTGACCACGGAGCTGGGTTTGCCTTTCCAGGGAGTAAAACCAGGAGTGGGGAGGGCTGGTGCTCTCCTGCCCTTAGAGCAGCGAGTTGTGCCCAAGGCTCTGGAGTTTGGGAAGCTGGAGTCTGGTTTTTAGGTTAGAAATGGTGTTATTCCCAGACATGAGTGAGTCTCCCTGAATCCCACACACTCCACAAGGGCAGATAAGCATCATCCCTGTTTCCCAGATAGGGAAACCACAACACAAGCAGTGAGACACGTTTGGAAAGAGCTTTGCAAAGCACTCCAGGCAGTGCTTGGGGACTGGGAGTATCTCCAGCAGACTGGGCTGCAGGGCTCTGGGGATCCCTTGCAGAGGGACTGGATTCCTGTGTCACCTCCCTGCTGGCCCCTACCCCTCCAGGGACCTGTGAGGTGGAGAATATGCAGAGATTTGTCCACACTGTGGGTGGGGAAGAGGGCGAATTGAGCTTTTTGGGGTTGCTCATCTCCCACAGTGCAGCTGAGCCATGTCCTGCTCTGTTCAAAGTCCTGGGAGTGATTTGAACATTCCAGCAGGCTTGGGAATGGGTTGGAATCCCCAGAAATTTGGCTTCCAGCTGGGCTCTGGCTGTGGTGGTAACTCTTCCCTTTGGCTTTGATTGTCCAGCTCTTTGACCACATTGTCCACTGCATCTCTGACTTCCTGGAGTACATGGGGATGAAGGGCGTGTCGCTCCCGCTGGGATTCACCTTCTCCTTCCCCTGCAAGCAGAACAACCTGGACGAGGTAACCCCACCCTCCTGGCAGCATCCCTGGCTGTACTTGGCTGTGCTTCCCCCCTGCTGTTGAGGGGGACTCACTGGGGTTTTTTTCCCACAACAGGGAATTCTCCTGAAGTGGACAAAAGGTTTCAAGGCGACGGGCTGCGAGGGGGAGGACGTGGTGGGCCTGCTGAAGGAGGCCATTCACAGGAGAGAGGTGAGCAGCCACAGGGCTGGGAGAAGCCAGCAGCTGCTCCCACATCCTGGCTCTCTTTAGCATCATTAATTGGCCTGTAAAACAAATTACCTGGCTGAGCTCAGCGTAATGAGTGTCGGAATTTTCACAGCCGCCCTTACTCATCACTTGAGGTTGGATTTTCAGACCCTGGAGCTATGGGCTGGCTCCTGGCCAGGGCTGGAGCAGACTTGTCTGGCCCTGAGCTCAGGAGACACCGGCTCGTTTCCTCAGCACAGACCACCTCGAGCTTGTGCCCAGGGGCTGCTCCTGGCAGGGCTGACCCAGCTGGAGGTGTCTCAGCTCTGAGCTCTTTCTGCAGACAGGTGGGGCTGGGGGAGGTCCGTGGGTGCCTCTGTGTCTGTGGAGGTGGATGGTCATGGAGAACAAAGGAGAACAGTTTTAAACTAAAAGAGGAGAGATTTAGGTTGGATGTTAGGAAGAAATTCCTCCCTGTGAGTGAGGCCCTGGCAGAGGGTGCCCAGAGAAGCTGTGGCTGCGCCTGGATCCCTGGAAGTGTCCCAGGCCAGGTTGGACAGGGCTTGGAGCAACCTGGGACAGTGGAAGATGACCCTGCCCATGGCAGGGGGTAGAATGGCTTTAAGGACCTTTCCAACCCAGACCATTCCATGATTCTGTGACTCTGACTGCCACACTCCCCAGCCAGCCAGGTCCTTTCCCAGCCGTGGGAGCAGACTTAGCAGGAATTCCAAGCCCTCCAGGAATAATTGGTGCAATCCATCCCCCTGCAGGAATTCGACCTGGATGTGGTGGCAGTGGTCAATGACACAGTTGGCACCATGATGACCTGTGGGTACGAGGATCCCTACTGTGAAGTCGGGCTGATCGTCGGTGAGAACTGAAAGTTCCTTGCGGAGCTCTGCTCTGTGGTGCCACCCCTGCCCCGGGGGGCGTGGGAAGTGTCCCAGGTGTCCCTCTGATCCCACTCCTCTCCTCAGGCACAGGCAGCAACGCCTGCTACATGGAGGAGATGAGGAACGTGCAGCTGGTGGAAGGGGACGAGGGCAGGATGTGTGTCAACATGGAGTGGGGAGCCTTCGGGGACAGTGGGTGCCTGGATGACATTCGGACAGAGTTCGACGTGGCAGTGGATGAGCTGTCCCTCAACCCTGGCAAGCAGAGGTGGGTGGTGGCTTTGGGGGGCTGGAAGGGGCCCTGATGAGGCTGAAGGTCCAGGAGCAGTTCTGCCTCACCAGCCCCTTGGTGGATCCAGGGGATGATGAGCAGGACACCAACGTGTCCCTTGTCCTCTGCCCGTGGGTGGGGACTGTGCTGCTGGGCTTGCCGAAGGGATTGTATAGAGGGCACCTGGCAGAGCTGGAATCCCAGCCAGCCCCAGTGTCCCTTCCTGTCCTGATGTCCAGCCTCATCCTCTCCTGCCCAGGTATGAGAAGATGATCAGTGGGATGTACCTGGGGGAAATCGTCCGCAACATCCTGATGGACTTCACCAAGAAAGGGCTGCTCTTCCGGGGACGGATCTCAGAGAGGCTGAAGACCAGAGGGATCTTTGAGACCAAGTTCCTGTCCCAGATAGAGAGGTGGGCTCCAACAGGGAGTGAGCACCAGCTGCCAATCAGAGCAGGGATGGGATTTGGGGGAAGTGCCCCCAGGGCTCGTGGGAGAAGTTCCACGTGCTTGGTCTGGAGCCAGGGTTGTGGTGCCACATGGATAAATCAGCAGAGCCCACGTGGTTGTGTGGAGAGACAAGGAGGCTGTCTGGGGCTGGCAGCACAGATGGCTCTTTATCCTCTGCCCTGGGCACAGAGGGGGTGGGGGACACCGGTGGGTTACAGGGGTGTCCTGGAACAGCTTCCCTGATCAGGATGTGACACCAGGCCATGTCCAGGTCTGAAAGCTGAGGTTGAAGGGGTCTGTAGGGCCACCTACAGGGTCCCACTGTCACCCAAGCCATGAGTCCCTGGGCTTGGCAGGATCAGGAAGGTTGTGCGGCACATCCCAGCTGTTCCATCCCTAATGCTGCCCTCCCCGTGTCCCCCCCCAGCGACTGCCTGGCCCTGCTCCAGGTGCGCTCTATCCTGCAGCACCTGGGCCTGGAGTCCACGTGTGATGACAGCATCATTGTGAAGGAGGTGTGCACGGTGGTGGCGCGGCGCGCAGCCCAGCTCTGCGGCGCTGGCATGGCTGCTGTGGTGGACAAGATCCGCGAGAACCGCGACCTAGACTTCCTCAAAATCACTGTCGGCGTGGACGGGACGCTCTACAAGCTGCACCCTCAGTGAGTGCCTCTGCTTGGGCTCCCAGGGGGCACCTGCCCACCTTGGGCAGTTGGGGTCCTCAGGGGGAAGGTTCAGGGGGTAATGGGGGGAGGATTTGAGGTGTCTCGAGGCTCGAGGGCTACCAGGAGCTCGCTGACCCAAACTTGAGGCCCAGCAGGAGTCAGCTGCTCCATCCATCCCTCCATCCCATCCATCCATCCATCCATCCATCCATCCATCCATCCATCCATCCACCCCCCATCCATATATCCATTTCACCCTCATCCATCCATCCATCCATCCATCCATCCCCTCAGGGTCTGCATTGCTCTTTGAGGCTCTGTGCAAGGCAGATTAGGGGTTGGGACTGACACCTTCACCCCCTGGCTGGTCAATTCAGAACCTCTCCCTCTGCTTGCCCTGCAGCTTCTCCACCATCTTGCAGGAGACAGTGAAGCAGCTGTCCCCCAAGTGTGAAGTGACCTTCCTGCAGTCAGAGGACGGCAGCGGCAAAGGCGCCGCGCTGATCACGGCCGTGGCCTGCCGCATCCGCGAGGCTGGGCAGCGGTAGAGGGAAGCAGGTTTGCCCAAGAGCTTGGTTTCAGCAAAACAGGAAGTTTCTTCACCCAACCCATCCCTCTCTCTGCACACACTCACACACCCCCTCCCCTCCAAGCAGACTCGTAGCTTTACTTGTTCTCCGAGGCACCACGGTGGGACTGGAGACGCCGTGGGCTCTGTACCAAGTGTCGTAGGAGTTTTCCTTGCATGCCATAAAACCAGCTGTCGAGTAAAGCTCACAGTGTCTTTTGGCTTCTCCCTGCATTTCCAGGTGGAGCTGGAGCTGTCCCATCTCTGTCACACCCCAGCTCTCCTCCCACCGCCCTCCCCTAGCAGCAGTAGGGATAACACTCGGATAATTCAGACACTGCATTGTCACTTTAACAGTACCTATTTATGTGTGTCGGAGCCGTAGCTGTCTGTGCTGTAGAAGCAAACCTCTAAGATTGGGCTAAAGACCTCCACTAGTCTTTTACCCTGATCAAGGCTGTATTATTTCCATGAAAGTCATGGTAACTCTTAAAGCACAGGGTGCAGAGTTCCACCGGCGTGGCCGCGGCTGCACTGGAGATACCACGTATCTCCCTTGGTGAGCAATCCTAGAGAACCTGCTGGAGCCAGGCTGCAGGGGCCCCTCAGCCAGCCCCAGCAGAGCACGTGCCTGGAAATAATTGGGGACTCAGGGTCTAATCCCATTTCCTGACCTCTCACCTGCACCCTGAGTAGTGTGTAGGAACGTGGCGTGTGTAGGGTCGTGTTTCACCCCTGGACACCACCACCCCTTCCCTGGTGCATGTGTGGGCTCGAGGAGCCATTGCCACAGGTCGCTGTCTCCCCTGCCAAGCCCCAAACCCGTGGACGTGTCTGCCCTTGGCGTGGAGAGCCTGGTTTGCTTTGTGTCTGTGAAATAGTTCTGCGGCTGCAGCCTTTAGGTGGCATCTGGATTTATACACTGTATATTTATGTTTTAAGAGATCTGATGTCTTTTTATGTACATAGTCTCGGGGGGGGGGGGGGGTTGTATTACTTAGTTTTAATGTCACCGTTTCATGTTGTCGAAGAAGAGTACAGAGTAATTTTTTTCTTCCTTCTGTCATGTAATTTTTTTTTTTTTAATTTAAAATTTTCTCGGGGCAGACTGGAGAAAGAGACCCAAATACCTGAGGACTGTTGTACAAGAGATTTGGGCATTCTGACTTTATCACCAGGACAAAAGGGAAAGCAGAAAGCCAGGGACGCTGCGTGCAGGAGCAGCGGGGCCCTGCGGTGATGCTGTTGGCTTCAGGCTGGGTTTAACCTTAGGAGAGGCTTTATTTTGTCCCCTGCCCTCCCCAGCTGTGCTCTGAAAGGTCACAGCCATGGGGGGGATGACACAACCCAGGGCTCTGCAGGTCCCCAGGGACCCCTGTACACACAGCATCACTTGTGTGCCATGGCCCAATGCAGGGATCCATTTTTGCCAACAGAAAACTCTGGATGAACTAAAAGCTGCAGGTCTGCCTCAGTGAGAGGGGGCAGACAGAGGGTGGGGGGGGGTTCTGTAAATATTTAGAAGAAGTTAATGAAATTTCAGTGATGTACAAAAAAAAAATTAATAACTAATAAACCCCACAAACAGCCCTTCAGATTGGAGGATAGAGTTTTTGTCTATTTTTATGTATATTTTTATACTGCTTGGGGTAACCTCATTACCAAAAGCCTCTCTTCTGTGTTGGGGGTCAAGTTCAGTAGCACAATTTTAAAGGAAAATTACTCTTTTGGGCATTTAAAATGCTTATTTTTTTATAAGCCTCAAGACAATTATAACAAAACCTGTGTATAGAAATGATGTAAGAAACCAAGTTTAGTGAAAGTTTTAGAAGCTGTCAAATAAATCTTTGAAGGATGATACAGAAATCCTCTAATCTGGTACCAAGCAGTTTTGTGTGATTTTTTTCCTCAGAAAACCAGCATTTTGCCTACTGAAAAATCAAAACAAATTCTTTTTAGCTGCTGCACTGTGCAGAGTTGCATTAGTGGCTGTTTTTACTCTTAGCCAGCTGTGCCCCTTCTGAAATCCATAGTGTTTTCATCTGTTAGTGAAATTTTATGCAACAGCAGTTTTGGGGGCAGAATGGGAAGGATGGGGATCTGAGCAGCCCTGCTTTGAGCAGGGTGAGAGGGAAATTGGGGAGCTGAGGCACCTGGCCTGGAGCAGGGTCACCAGAGTCCCCTTACCTGCCTGGGGTGAAGGAGGGGCTGCAGCTCCACAGGGGTGAGGATCACCCTTGTGAGTGGTGGTGGTGGATTTTGGGCTTGGTCAGAGGGAAACCCCCCTGGGTATCCAAGGCTCCCCTAACACTGGAAAGCTTTTGCTTAGACTCAGAATCAAGCAGGGTCTGGAATGTTCCCAGTTCAAAGCATTAAAAGACACCTGGGGATGCAGGTCCACCCTCCCTGGGGCTGAAGGGAGGGGTCTGGGGTGCCCCTGGAGGAGTTTGGGGTCCCCAGGGGGACCAGCCCTGCAGGTGTTGGATGTCCAGCCCAGCTGGGACCAGAACCTCATGCCAAAACGTCGCCACGGGATGTTCTGTGAATGTGTTTAAAATGAAGAAGGGAAGATTAAATCCTAATTACTGATATGAAGGGAAGATCAAATGATTATCTGTGGGGACAGACAGACAGACTGCTCAGCCTGATTTGTCTTCCCTGCAGCAAGAAGTGCTGCTTTGTGGGTTGAGGATGGTTTTGTTATGCTTGGTTGTTCCCATCTGGATGCATTTTCTTTGCACTCCCGGGGTGCTGGAATGTTCTCTGGCCATACAGGCAGTAAGGAGCAGAGTCTGCCCTTCCCTCCCTGGCAAATCTCTCCTCCTTGGTACTTTGGATAGGATTTTATTGGCTTTTTAAAATATATGAAGATCTATATAAACACAATCAGCAAGTTGCTGAGACTTGCAAGCAGAATTTGCCTCTTCCCTTCCTGGAGTCCAAGGCTGGGAGGGAGAAGCTCGTGCTCAGTGGCCCGAGGGTATCAGTGGGGCACAGGTCTCTGGCCTGGCAGCAGCTCAGATGCAGTTTAACCCGAGATAACTGCTCTCCCTTATCAGGCAATCCAAACCCATCTGGCTGTCAGAGAGATAAGGGGGTGAAAGGTCCAAGTGCATGGGAGGGGAGAAGTGCAAAACGGTGGCAAAATGCACCGTGCAGGGGCTGTGAGGTACAAGGTAACAGCAAAATAATCTGGAATGTGGGGAGCCCTCACCCCAGTCCCCTCCAGCAGGAAAATGCCTGCTTTGGGCTGATCAGTCACTTGCTCTGGCACAAAAATAGGCACTGAAGGCAAAAAGAGGCAATTTGTTCTCAAGGTAATTTGGAGAGAGGAAAATTTTTTCCCTTGTAACATCCCTGACCAGTATGAGATCTTTCTGGCCTGAAGCAAAGAAAATGCATCTCGATGTGGGCGCTGGCTCTGTGCGGGCAGGGGAGTCACAAAGCCAAAGACTGTGTGGCTGCTGGCAGAAACGAGTGCTGTAGATTCACCTGATGTTGTTCTTTCGTGTTTACAATATTTATTTTTAGCAAATTGACTGCAATGATATTATATATAGGCTTCCTTATTTTTGTACTTTTCATACTGTTCTCCTGAGTGTGGTGTTGTACTGCTCAGCTCCCCTTGGCCACCACTGCTGCTCCTAGTCAGTGACAATAAATCAGAGAAAAACAACCACCACCCATCTCTGGGTTCAGTGTCGTGTGTCTCAGCCCCTGAGCTCCCCTCTGCCCCTCAGCAGTCCCTGAGGAAGGGGCCTGTGCCCAGCCCACCCCAAATCCCTGATGCTGGCCCCTGGGATGGAGGCTGTCCCCTGGCACTGGCAGTGCCCCGCAGCCAGGAGGGCACAGGGACACCCAGGGATCAAGGGAAGGGGTTGGTGCCTGGGAAAAAAACACCAAGACGAGTTTCCTGCTCCACATTGCACATCCTGCTGACACTGGGTGGGTCAGGGGGAAGCCCTGGGATCCAGAGGGGAGAGCAGGATCAGGCCCTGGCAGGGGGGCAAAGCCCCGCACAGCTCAGACGTTGATGTGCTGCAAAAAACCACCTGGATTTGAGGTACCTGCTCCCTCTGCCATTAACCAGCAGCCCCTGTTGCTTTCTACAGAATCAATCTAAAGGAGTGGGTATTTCTAATTAAAACCAGAGTTAAGTATCTAAATACAGTTAATTCTATAAATAAATGTGATGCTGTAGCAGCTGAATAGCTGAAAATGCTTCTGCTCTCTGCTGCCGAAGCTGTGACACAACACAAGATCACAGTGAGGTGCTGAATCCACAGGGTGAATCAACACAAAAAGCTATTCCCAGCAGGAAAGGACACATGTGGGCAAATATTCCACTTGAAATCATTTACTGACATGTTGCCATGTTTTTCTATCTTGCTCAACACATTTTTGCCCTTGTTATAAAGTACAAATGGTTTTTTATTTTTCTGACATTAAAAAAATAGGCTAACGAGACAGAAGTTCCCAGTTTGAATCAAAAAATCCTGCTGTAGGAATTGAAAATTGTAAGAGACAAACATAAAACCCAATGAAGACTGAACAGACTGTACCATGACACGACTCATCCATCACACCAAGTGGAGAGGAATCTCTTGTTCCCAGCTTTGCCTCTGGATCCTGTGACCTTGATGAACTGATGTGAAGTTGGTGTTACACATACAACTCAAAAGGCACTCGAAAGTCACAAGTTCCTGAGCTAACGGGATGTATTCCCAAGGTAACAGCTAAAACAAGCCACAGGAAACGTTTAAAAACTGGTATTTGGTTTGTGTGAGTAGAGTCAGCACTCTGCAGAACTCCAGCTGAGAGCTGCTCCTGACAGGACTCAAGTGATGGTGAGGACATTGGAGTACTTGCTGTACATGGAAAAAATCCATTTATGAACATCCTTAGTAGTAAATGAACCCATTAGAAGACACAGAATTATTGGCTGCAGTGTTAGAACAAGACCAAGAATGAAATGTGTGTGTGTGTGTGAGCTGCAAAAAGCTTAGACCCAACAGGAGGGAAAGGCTGTGCAGTTAAATAACCAAAGTTGAAAGGCCACATTTACAGAGATTATTTGGCCCTAATAGAAAAGGACCAGGAAAAAAAGCAAAATATGGATCTGGTATTTACAGATCAGTTATTTAAAAACCCAAGAAATAATACAACCAAAACCCACACTAACAAAACCCACACAGCCTACAATGTGTGCTCAGAGTCCAACAGGTCATTTCCTAAGTTGTGATCCACACAAATTCCCTATTTCCAATTTGGCTCAGTTTTCACCCAGAAAAGCCCAAGTGTAACACTTCTCAAACACGGAATGGCTACTGCCTGACAATGTAGAACAGAAATAAAATTTAAAAAAATTAAAAAGGACGTCTGGTTTTGGCCTACCTAATGTCTGATCTTCTCAGAGCTGCATAGGAGAGCACTAAGGACAGGGCTGTTGCCACAGTGTAAGGCCTGTCTGTCCCAGCTTTGAGCAGCACCCAGGGTGGAGAGGGGCTGCCACAGGCCCCAGGAAGGTCTCAGGCTTCCAGATGATCCAGCTGGGCCTCGCTGTCTGCCCTCTTCTCTGGGGATGTGTACAGGAAGTTGCAGCAGATGTAGAGGGGGAAAGTCAGGAGTCTGCTGTCCAAATTCATCACGATCTGCTCCTGGGGCACACATGGGATATTTGTGTGGTGAGGGGGGCCCAGAAAGCACAACACTGACACAGCACTCACTCTGCACATCTCAATAGCTACAGACTAAAATCAGAATATAAAAATAAAGCAAAGACAGCTCACCTTCCCCTCAAGTTTGTAATACTGACACATTCTCAGCCTGCCCACAGCTCCCAACCCAGAGCTCCCAACCCCTTGCAGCACAGGCAACAGCCACAGGAAATACTGGAGCAAATTTCCCCTCCAACATGCTGGGGAGAAAGGGTCACTTTTCAGTTTTGGGAGATTTCACCAACCAGGCATTCCACAGCAGAAAGCAAATTTCTGTTTGTGGGTAGGAATTTTTTGGTTCCACTCTAGGAACTGGTTTTGGGGCAGCAAAACTGAAACTTCAACCTCGTGAGGATGCAAAACAACTGAAACTTCAAAACTGAAACTTCACCCTTCAGTGAAGATGGCACTGACAAGGAAAGGTTTTCTGTGTTCTCACCACCTTTGTATCACTGCTGGCTGGGATTTGAGAAACTTGATTAACAAGTCCTGCACATGCCTCACTAAATCCTGCTGTCAGCAATGGGTGGAAAAGGGCACTGGCTCTAAGAAAACTCCACTCCTCTCTGGGGCTTTCTTCAGTTTATTTAATACAGCAATAAATCCAACCTTTAAACAACACATAGACATTTTTCTAACTCCTCAGCTTATGAGAGTCTTCACATTCCGAATTTGCCTCTAAATGAGGATTCTGATGGCCAGATTATGCAGAGGGTGATGTCAGCAGTGCTGAAGAGCAGCTGAACATGACACTGGCAGCAGACAGCATCACCACAGGCACTCATTTCCCTAATATGGGAACTAATTTCATATTATCAACACTCATGAAACCCACACTACCCTACTCTAGATCCACTTCACAAATTAGCTTAATTACCTCTACCTCTAACAGGAATGCCTGACATTCCACATAAGCAATGACAACAGGAACAGCAACTCCCCTTCAAAAGCATTGGTGACTCCTCAGCATTTTTTTCACGCCTTGAACTCCACCATTCAAGCCCACAGACACACCTGGTCCTTCTCCAGGGTAAGGATCTGGTAACCTGTTGTCCTGCTGCAAATCATCTTCCCGCTGCAGTCGAATGAGGCCAGGCGCAACCTGGGGGCAACAACGGAGAAATCACTTCAGTTTCCCGAATTTCAGAGCTTCTCCCGAGGAGACAGGGTAACGTTTTTTAACAAAACCCAGTGCCAGCAGGGCTGGCAGCAGGGAGGGAGCCCCCAGCTGTTGTAAAAAACTTTGACTCTTTGTGGCAGGGAAGAATGATGCTCTGACTCCATGTGATCAGAAGGCTATTTTATTATTTTATGATACTCTATTATATTAAAGAAAACTATAATAAACTATGTTAAAGAATAGAGAAGGATACCTACAGAAGGCTAGAAAGATAATAATAATGAAACTTGTGACTCTTTCCAGAGGCTTGACACAGCTTCTGTGACCATTGGTCAGTGATTGAAAACAACTCACACCGGAACCCAATCAAGGCTCATCTCTTCAGGTAAACAATTCCTAACACATTCCACATTAATAAAACACAGGAGAAGCCAATGAGATCAGGATTATTTTCCCATCTCTGGGCTTCTCTCTGCCTTTTCAGCTTCTCAGGATAAAATCTTGAGTGAAGGAATTCTCTTCAGTGAAACGTGTCCCACCCCCAGCCCCCCAGGTGGCACCTGAAGGCGATGCTGCGGCGCGGCTGCAGGCTGACGGAGCCGCTGCACGGCTGGTTCAGCGTGTTGCGCTTGAAGATGATGTAGCGGTTGGTGTAGGTCACCAGCAGGTCCAGGCCAAAGTTAAAGCCAGTCCATCGCCAGCAGTACTGCAGGACAGAGAGGGGGACACACACAGAGGGGACACAGTCTGAGGATGGGCTATGACACGCAGCAAGGGTGCTGTTGTAAAAAATCAGCCCCGTTGTAGCAGGGAAGAATGATGCTCTGACTCCATGTGATCAGAAGGCTATTTTATTATTTTATGATACTGTATTATGTTAAAGAAAACTATACTAAACTACACTAAAGAATGGAGAAAGGATACTTACAGAAGGCTAAACAGATAATGAAAACTTGTGACCTTTCCAGAGTCCCAACACAGTTCTTGTGACCATTGGTCAGTGATTGAACACAACTCACACCAGAGCCCAATCAAGGCTCATCACTTCAGGTAAACAATTCCTAACACATTCCACATGAGTACAATACAGCAGAAGCCAATGAGATAAGAATTACTTTCGCATCTCTGGGCCTCTCTCTGCCTTTTCAGCTTCCCAGGATAAAAATCCTGAGCAAAGGAATTATGTTCAGTGAAATGTGAGGACCACAGGGTGCCACACCTGCTCTGAGGGGTCAGTGCTGGGATTGGGGCTCTGGGCTGCACTGGGGGTTCAGGGATCTCTGTCAGCACCTATCTGGGACAGAGAACTCGGTGGGGACAACTGGACACTGCAGGGGACTGTGTGAGAGCAGCTGCCTCCCAGACAGGCAGGAACACACACCACAGCAGTGGGTGTCAAATACTCAGCACAGGGCAATGGGGCTGATCTGTGAGCCCCAGCCATGTCCAAAGCACTCCTGGGAGCCAACAGCCTTGGGTTATGTGACTTCAATGGGAAAAATTAATGTTCTCTGTTTGTTTCACATGACCTGTTACCTAAAGACACAGAGGGGCCCTGGCTCTGAATGTTACACAATTTATCTAGAGAACTTCCTTCTCTGGCTAAAAAGACACCACTGAGTAGGGCTCTATTTAACTGCCTGAACTAACAGTTTTCCCAGTCTCACAGCCACAAGAGCACAATGAAACACCAGCTCCTTGCAGAGACATTGCTTCTATCCCTCTGGGGAGAAAAAAATGGTATCTTTCTCCATGACATCTTTTGGATGCAGTTTGACAATGAGGACAGACCTAGATGATTTGGAAATGCCTGACTTGTGTCAGCCATGCCAGCTCTGCAGTTTGCCATGTGCCACACTTACATCACCATCCTTGGCCAGTTTGCGACCACACCTCATGCTGTTTCCTTCCAGTTCCTCCTTATTGATTTCTTGAGGCCTGAAAAAAACCAAACCAGCATCTTTAAGGACACTTCAACAGCTTTGTATGATACCTTAATGTGGGGAAGATGAATGGACTGGAGTAAACTTGTCTGACCACAGAATCATGGAATCCCCTGAGCTGGAAGGGACCCTTCTTTGAGCAGAGGCGTGACTGGATGAGCTCCCAGAGCCTCTTCCATCCCAATCTGTCCCATAAACATCCACCTACACTACAAAACTGCAATATAAACCCAGTTGTGACACCTCAGTTAGGCAGGACCTCTTCTACAAAATAACTTTTCCAGATAACAAAATAATAGCTGTTTTAAAGAAATAAATTCTGCCAGCCTTGTAAAAACTCAAGTGCTTTTTAAACACAGCAGACTTTTTAAGCACAACCAGAGACAAGTGCTGGGGCACAGCTGCAGGGCTCTGCACAACAGCAGTGCTGTGAAGCAGCAGCCACAAGACACTGGGAGAGGTTTCTCAAGGGGCTGGTTACACAACTTGGTTAAAAAAAAAACCACTTCCCCTCAGTGCTCATGAAGTGCCAGAGCCTCTCAGAGCTCCTGAGATGCAGAGCCCTCGGCTGTGTCATCCCACACCAAGATCAGCTCCTCTCACCCAGCAGTTCCCCTGGGTCCAGCACGTAGAACAGCCTTGCAGAGCCAGCACGAGTGAGATCAGCCCTGATTTTCCACAAGTGTGTCACTCACTTTGCTTCACACACCATGACAGCATTAACCCAACACCCACTGCCAGAAAGTGCTCAAGTTACACCAGGCTGAGGGCTGGCAGTGAAACTTGCCAGTTTGATGCCAGTGACATCATTCCCCACAGGTTAAACTGCAAACCCCCAAGACCCTGCAGTGCCCTCCAAGCCAGAGGAGATGCAGTCTCTGTTCTCCTCCTACTGCTCTCACTCCTCACAACTCACAGCTAAATCTTTTATAAACTCAGCCCAGGTCTCTTCTCTCATTTCTGTAAAATCCAGTCCTGGGAGGTGAAGTGTTCAAAGAACAGGTTATGCATACAAGCTCATCACACTTCAACAAATTCACCCAGGAACCTCCTGTGTGCTTTTCCACATCTTCCAGCTGAACTGGTTCTGTGGCTGACCTAAATGCAATAATGGTGATAAAGGATTTATTTCTGTTTAATTAGTGACAAATTTCACAAACATTAGTCTATAATGCTCTGACTGACATTAACATTCCCCTCTCCATCCCTCGAGCAGCCTCAGACAATGCAGAACTTCAGCTTGAACCACTTCCACCAGCTGCCACACAGTGAACAGTGGAGTTATTCTGCTTCCTTCTTACTCACTGCCAAAAAGTCTGCTAAGAGCAGAAGCGATTCTAGTCCCAGACTTGAAAGATCTGTCTGGCTTCTGCCACAAAACACATGTT
Source organism: Peucedramus taeniatus (assembly GCA_013400575.1). Taxonomy (NCBI): domain Eukaryota; kingdom Metazoa; phylum Chordata; class Aves; order Passeriformes; family Fringillidae; genus Peucedramus; species Peucedramus taeniatus. The sequence goes on from WBNO01023011.1 coordinate 34,530, forward strand.
TAATTAAAAAAAAAAAAAGTGATCACTTGAACACAAGTAAACCCTGAGCAGCTACAGTTCAAAGCCACAAACTCCACTGCTGACACTAAAAAATGAAGAGTGAATAAGATGTTTAACCCTTTTAAATGCAAACTCAAAGTAGAAGGGAAACACTTTCTTCTCCACTATAAAATCAGCAGGACAAACCACATCACAAGTTTCCAAGCAGTGCCATTTCCATGCTGGCAGTGTTAGAAGAAGCAGGTGCAATTATGGCCTGCACCAGGTGGGATATGGAAATAGAGCCTTACTTCAGCTCAGAGGAGTCAGATTAATGTCTTGCTCTGATTCCTAAGTCTGCTTCCTTAGCCCTGAGGGAAAACATGTGTTTGATACTGAGACAGTAGGTGTGAGAGGAAGAGCAGCAGAGCTGGATAAATGATGGGCTTATAAAACCTGAACTCTTTTCCTGCAGCTACACGTTGGTCAAATGGCCAAAACATTTGCACTAACACAAAGGAACAGCTGCATGTGTGCCCTTTTAAGGCTGAGACCTTTGGTTTTCAGTGTCTTAAAAGAAATAATCAACCCATATCACAAAAGAGAAAACTAGACAAGCAAGAAAAATGTGGAAAAATACTCTCCCCATTCCAAAAGCCATTGAAATCCTCAGCTGTAGCTGAATTTTAGAATTGCACTTCTCCAAGCTGGATGATCCCCATTACCCTCACTGCAGCTCTGTGGGAACTCCCTTTTCCTGAAGCATGTGTATCCATCCAGTGGCTGACAATTCAAATGCTCCCACTGCACTGAACTACCAAAACACATCAAAATTAGCAAATACAGCATCTTATATCAGAATTCTGGTGACTCATTTCCCTATGAACCCTGTTTCCCCATGAGCCAGGAGGTGACATTGTCTGCTCTCAGAGATAACCACAGCAGCATTGCAAAAGCCTTCCCAAGAGAGCAGAACCAGAAACAAGCCATGGACACCCTAAATTCATCAGCAGGAACTGAATGTGAGAGTCACAATTCTGCACCTTACCTCCATCCACCACTTCCTAAAGGACTGCTACCTCAGAGAACAACTTTTTAAAGATCTTGGCTATTCTTCAGACCAGAGTTTGGGGCTTTTTTGAAGCTCCTGTTAGAACCCAACACGTCCTTGTCCACACTGTCACCCGCTGGGTGACAGGACAAAGAGCAAGTCAGCCTGCTGGGTTTGGGGAGGTAATAGGCATTCTGCAGCTGCCTGACTTGGCATTTTTTTCTCCTCAAAGCACTCTAGGAGCCAGCAGAGAAGACAAAGGCGGGATAAACTCCCCCAGCTACATTTTGCCATAGTTTTGGTGTTAAATCCAGGACCTGGCTCACTGCAGCACAGCCAAGAGTGAGCAGAAGGAAGAGAAACAGTTTGATGGCCAAAGCATCCTTAACATGGAAGGCTCAGAAATCAACCTTTCACAGCCTCAACACAGATTTCCAGGTAAAGTGCTAGTGAGAAGCATTAACCCACATGATGGAAAATACAAAACTCGTGTCCCCCACCCAGCACTTCCCTCTGGTCCCATCAGATCAGTTTTCCAGAGTTCTGCTGGTTGAGGGATGGGAGACAAGCCAGCCCAGGGGAACTGAGAGCTCCACAGAGATCAACAGTTCAGAAGCACTGAAGTATGCTTCTCCCCCCACAAAAAAATGAAGTATGCTTCCCCCCTCCTTTTAATGTAAACTCCAAAGTAATTCATGTCAGAATTTCTATGAGAGGAAGGTTTCTAATTTAAGAGAGAAATAAATCCTGTAATATACCTACCCAATATCATTGTCTTGTTCTGCTCTGAGCATGGCAAACCACTGCTGTTTGTAAACAGAGGACAGCCATTCTAAAATAAAAAATAAATAAAAAATAAAAAAAAAAGCTTGGTGTTGTCTTTGCAGCTGGGAATGGGGATGGTCATATACATTCAAAATAGAGAAATAAAATTACATAGAAAAAATGAAGTTACACTTATGAACTGGACAAGTGTAAGCAACCCACTCCCTGAGAACTCCCTGTGTTTTCCAGCTCCCAGCCCCAACCACAGGGAAAGGGATAAACATCCTTCAGCTAACAGCTAAACAGCTAACAGGCAGTCACTCCAGACCATGCTCATCTCCTCAAACACCCACTGCTGCCACAAGTGATGCAACTCCACACATTCTCTCAGCACACACAGCTCTGCTCAGCCAAGGAGCTTGTTAACAAGCTCTTGGGAGAAGGTGCTGTTTTCTGAATCCCCAGGGGAACTCTACGTAAGTTAAAGAAGAAGAAAACACAATCAAGGGATAAAAGAAAACAGTGACTTAACACAAATATGGCAAAACAACCAGAAGTTGTACCCTGCTAAGAATAAACATAAATCATGTCTTCCTTGGAGAACACAAAAAGATTTTATTGGCTGTGTTAATTTAATGTTGCAACCAAGAGATAAAACAGAACAAAACTCAGTAGTTTGTCAGGCAGTTACACAAAAGGGATCCCAAAATCATGGGGCGTAAGAGGTTCTTAGTCAAGATAACAAATGGGGCAAGGGGGCAAGGTCAGAAATGAGAACCACCTCTGGGAAATGGGCTGGGTGAGACAACAGGGAGAGCCAACATGACCAAAAACAAACCAGGAAGCTGGTGAATGTGTCAGAAGGAAGGAGAGGCCAGATCATGGATGGAAAACATAAAACCAGCCTTTGTTCCACTGACTGTAGAGTAAAAGTACAGACTGATAGGAGCAAACTGGGCATCAACCAAAGTACATCAGAAAAGAAAAAATGAATTAAGAAACCCTACACAGGTAAGGAACAGAGAATGGATGTGCTAGAAGGGAAGGAAGAAATACCAGGAGGGAGAGCATCTTCTCTATCTGTGCATTGCATGTATCTATTTCCTACCTCACATTTCAGCTGTAGCTCATCTGCTGATTTATGAAGAGGGAAAGCACAGCTGAGGAAATGTTCACAAGCCACCAATAAAACAGAACAACAAGCACTGTGCTCACACAGACACACTATGTATTCCTGTCTCTTGCACTTTTTCTGCACAAAGATCAGACTGCTGTGAATTCCTAACACAGAATTTCAGTTTTCCCCTTCAGGACCTACACACACAGAGTATAAAAACAAATAAATAAACAATCACAGTACTACTTTCAACTACTCGGTGTGATTTGTTTCTCTACCTCGAGAACAATTTCATCTGGAATAATCTTCCAGCAGAACACAAACTACCCAGCAATGGCCCTGTCTGCAGCCTCTCAGGTACAAAGCATCCCCTCAGATACTGAATGCTGGCAGACAACAGCCTATTCCAAAGTGCAGCCCAGGATTTATCTCAACCTCCCTGTAAATGAAGAGCAAAAGTTCTGATCTTAACACAGCTCATGGCTGCACCCTGGCATGAACAGATTACAGGTACCAAACTCTAACAGCACTTCCCAACATGCAGCTCCTCCTGCATGCAGTGCGTGTCCTGTGTCCCCTTTCCCTGCTTCACAAAGCCACCTAACTGCCCTGTGTCCCCTCTCCCTGCTCAACAGTGCCACCCAGCTGTCCTGTGTCCCCTCTCCTTGCTCCACAGTGCCACCCTGTCGCTCTGATTTTCTCAAGTTTTATTGAGCCTTCTGATGTTTGCATTCTTTACACAAACTTTCTTATGCACTTTAGGTAAATAACTTATTGTTTTACATTCCTTTATGGAATACGAGCAACCTGACAGACAGTTAGGTTGCCCAGTGACATTGAGGAGGTGGCACTGTAACCCTCCAATGACACTGGGATTTTAAAAAGATATAAATATAGAGTCAGATGTTTTAATAAAAAGTTTTTTTTCAGTTTGTTACCACCAGAGCTGCTCTGTGTCGTTCTTGTGTCGCCTCTCGGGACGGGGGTGACACCACCCAGCTGCCCTGTGTCCCCTCTCCCTGCTCAACAGTGCCACCCAGCTGTCCTGTGTCCCCTCTCTCTGTCACCACAGTGCCACCCAGCTGCCCTGTGTCCCCTCTCCTTGCTCCACAGTGCCACCCAGCTGCCCTGTGTCCCCTCTCTCTGTCACCACAGTGCCACCCAGCCAGCACAGTGCTCATTGTGGCTCAGGGACTGCCTCCCTGCAGAGCCAGCTCTTGTGAGCTGTGCACAAATTTCACATGCCATCAGACATCAGCAGCAGGATGAGAAGGGGGTTTTCATTTTCCAGTGATACTGGGGTGTTAGCATCAGTAATCTCTAATAATATAAAATGGCATTCCCTTCTCTGGGCTTCAAAAAGCACCAGGCCCTAGAAGAAGAGGATGTATTTTATACAAGTCAAAATGCAGATAAATGAACAAGAGGGGAATACCTGAATATCTTCTCTGCTCCAAACCATCCTAAATTTCTATTAGTTAATAATTTTTGTTTTGGAAGAGGGAAGAAGAGTTCACAGCATCTTGTGCTTTTCATTTTAATTTTAGGGTTTTATTCCAAATCCTATCAAAACCTATTAAGCTCTTTTTAGAAACTAATAGTTAGAAAAGAGTTGAGTGTGAACAAGTTTTACTTTCCCAAAAGGATTTTCTGCTTATCTGGGCCCCTGGGACCATTTAAACATTGATAAAGTAATATGTATCTATTGTAGAGCATTTTGACAACTTGACTGATGAGCAGAATGCTCATCACATGGTGATGACACCTACATGGGTGCCTTTGCAGACTTCTATGTCTGTAATTTTCATACTCAGCTTCTGCTGAATCTTCAACCACAAACCAGATGCTGCAGATAAACATGTGAGCAGCAAGACAAGTAAACACACTGAGACCTTCCCAATTACTCACGGGCAGGACAGGCTAGGGAAGGCACAGAGAGCTTTGTCACTTGAGAAAAACCACGGAATGATTTGGGCTGGCAAAGTCCTCAAAGCTCATTGAGTCCAACAGCTCCCCCAGCACTGCCAAGGCCACCACTAACCCATGTCCTCAGCTGCCACATCCACACAGCTGCTAAATCCCCCCAGGGATGGGGACTCCACCCCTGCCCTGGGTAGCTGTGCCAGAGCTGGATAAACCTTTTCATAACAGAATGAATTTTCCCAATATCCAACCTGAACCTCCCCTGAGACTGTTTCTTCTTGTCCTGCCTCTGTTCCCTGGAGCACAGTCTGACCCCCCTGGCTGCCCCCTCCTGTCAGGAGCTGTAGGGAGTGAGAAGGTTCCCCCTGAGCCTCCTTTTCTGCAGCTCCCTCAGCTGCTCCTCATCAGACTCGTGCTCCAGACCCGTCCCCAGCTCTGTCCCTCCTGGGACACACCCAGCCCCTCCCTGTCTCTCTTGGGGTAAAGAAACTGAAGCCAGGAATGGAGGTGCTCAGCTGTGCCCAGCACTCCCTCACTCACCTGAGGGCAGCAGGGCATCCCCCTCCACGATCCTGGCTGAGGCCAGGTCACTGATGATGTACTGCAGCCTCAGGTGTGCGAACACAGGCATGAACGCCCTGCCCTGCGCCGACTCCAGGAAGGCAACGCCGCCCCCAAACTCTGCAACACAGCACCCACACTATGGTTTGCCTCCCTAAATATTCTCCAGACCCTGTTTATACTGCAGTTTTTACTTATTGATTAGAGAAAGTTATTATGGGCATTGAATGGCTTTTATTTTATGATGGTTATTTAATGGTTTCTGCCATTAAAATTACAAAATTATTCATGTTCAAGCCCCAAACCAAGGGCTGGCCAGCTCTTCTTACCCCTCCTGCGCTCAGCAAACCAGGCATCAGCTTCAGTCAACACCTGCTTGAAAGACCCATTCCAAGAAGGCACGAGCTGAAGGAACATCCACTGGGCAAAACAAACAAGTTCTAGCGAGTCAGTTGAAGTTTGAGGTAAGAAATCTTCATGTTAATAAGAGACATTTCCACAGAGCACTAATTTCTATAAAAGCTCTGCTACTCCATTAAATACCTCCAGTCAACCCCACAAAGGTTCCACAGCACTGAGCCCCAGGCAAGTACCTTTTTGAGAGCAGTGTACACATCCATCTCCACCTGCAGCACAAACAGGTTGGAGGAGCTGATCAGCTGCTTCATGAGGTTTATGCTGGAAAAAATCAATCGTAACAGGTCAGCGAGACAGAAAAAAAAAACCAGAAGGGGAGGTAGGGAACAAGTAACCAGCAAACAGCCCAGAAAGTGACCTGCAGTGGGCTCCAGACTTGGGCAGGGACTGTCCCTCATCCCTGCAAAGGAAGTGCAGCCCCAGTACCTGAGTTCCTTGAAGAGTCCAACACTCTGGTGAGTCATCAGATTGTTCAAGAGCCACTCAAGGCACCTGCATGGAAAGAAAGGAATTAGGGGCTCTGCTTGTTTATTCTCTGTGTCAACATTGCTGAAACAGCTGCTCCCTCAGTAAACTTGCAGACAACACTAAGCTGTGTGGGATTGTGGATCTGCTGGAGGGTAGAAGGGCTCTGCAGAGGGATCTGGACAGACTCAATCAATTCAGATTAGGTACTTGATTTTTTTCCCCTGTTTGGGTACTCAGGCATTGGAATAGATTGGCCAGGAATGTGGTGGAATCACCAGCCCTGGAGGTGTGAATCTGGCTCTGGATTGTGTGGTTTAGTGGTTTCAGTGGTAGTGCTGGGTGGATAATTGGACTGGATGATCTTACAGGTCTCTTCCAACCTTGATGTTCTAAGATTCTACTCTAAAGACATATTAAAACAATTAACCTGGTTATTGTGCTACTGTGTGTAAATTCTCTGTTAATTGGCAATGTCCAAAGCAGCTTGGAGACAGTAATTCTTACTTTTTCTTCACAGAGTCCAGCCCATATGTCCCCGCAGAATTATAATAACCACAAACAGTTTGGGCAGTGATGGTTTCCTTCATTGTTTCACCACATTGCTGGATTAAACCATCCTGCAGGGAGGAAAAAACATACAAAAGTTCTGAGTGTTCATTTCCCAACAGGAAATGTCAGACACTGTGCTGTTCACACAGATTTTCATTCCTGAGCCCTCCCCAAAGTCCCACAGCCTGCAGTGACTGGTGCTACACAGTTCAAAACATTTAAACCATTATTCCTCAGAAACACAGATGTTAATTTAAAATATTTCCCATGAAAGAAAAGGGTACTGAATGCCTTCAGGGTAGAGCAAGTGAGCTCCAAAACCTATTTAATCTACTTTTAGATATCACTCACAAATCACTTAATCTCACACCTCAATCTTAGTCACAGCATTTTTCAATAAACCCACTTTGGCTTTTTCCCCAGTTAGCCTGAAAAGCTGATTCGTTCTGATTTACTCCTCTGGGTGGAAAAGGCCACGTGAGTGAGGATACCCTGAACTGTGTTTCTTTCAGGTAAAGACAGAAGCAGTGGCATTTGTGACTCACCAGCTGCAGCATGCAGGCTGCTGCCAGCAGGGCCACCACGCGGCTGGGGTTGATCAGCACATCGTCTCTGTAGAGCGAGCCTAAGGCCACCTGCAGGGCTGGTGGGGAACAGGAGTCAGAGAGAGACACTGCACTGAGCACGGGGCACTGAGGAGTCCTCAAACACAACCAAAGCCCCTCCCCGCACACATTCTCTATGCTCTCAGTGCTGGCCCTTCAACTACAACAACTGATCAGACAGAAAACACAACATGGGGCAGTAACCAATCCATTACTGAGCTCCCACGATTTAAACAAACTCTTCAGCACCCCTGAGAGCTGAAAAACTGCACAAAGAGAAGATGAACCTCATGAGCCTTCTATGAACATCACCAGGTTTAACTTAACCTCTCCCTTCAGGGTTTTGTTAAAATAAAAGGCTCCCACTTACCTTCTACATCAATATTTTGATCAGGAATCTCCAGCTCTATGACATTCATGCTGGATTCTTTCCAAGAGCCACTGAACATACTGGAAAAGTAGCCTGACTGTACGAAGGAAGAGAGAAAAAGAACTCAACTAAGAGATTTCATCCTACTTAAAACTGCCAAAAGCAGCACATGGAACCAAACATGGTTAATATTTACCTTTATGCAGAACAAAATATATTAAGGGAACTTTCACAAGCGAAAACATTCTGACAGACTTGAGGGGCTGACTGTAGTTGCTGTTTCTGACACTCAAAATGCCTACAGGAAAATTTGGGCTACGTGTGTGTAACCAGAGTAAGGAAAGAGTTTGAAAATGCCAGAAAAGTTACACAAATTCTTTCCCCACAAACCACATCACCAATGGGGACAGAATTAGCCCAAGAACGAAGTCCTTAAGGTTACTGGCAAACAACAAATCCTGCAGGCATTAGGGAATGCCAGTTGGGGGTGAAAAATTAAAAAAATAGGCATGCAAGACATACAAATTACTGTACAAGGCTGTAGCCTCATACCAAGGACACAGACACACACACACCATTTACGGCAATATACCTTTTATTATTAAGTGAAAAGCACATAAAACTAGAATTTGAGGTTTCCATCCAAAGGAAGGGAAAGATAATGCTCTACTAGGGTTCCTGATTTTCCTTCCCAGCAGCAGATGTGCCCATTATGAGATGCTATCAATGAAGTTTACCTGAGAGATCAAAAAAATAAAGTCTATTTGTACAGCACCGCATTCCCTGACCTCTTCCCTCAGCATTTCAGCTCAGGGCAGCAAATAACACAAACCCCAATTTTGATTTTATTTGATCAGGTCAGTATTTCTGTACCCTTGGTGTATCCCTAACTCTGAAACCCACACCATGTTCCTATCAAAGCCAGGGCCTCACTGATCTTTGTCCTCCTCACGAGGCTGCCTCAGCTCTGCCACAGAGATGAACTTCCCAGGTTCATGAGGATTTATCATTTTTGTAACAGCATTCTGCTCCTGTCACACACCTCACAGCCCCACAGTGACACTGTTCCTGTCTCACACCCCAGGGCCCCTCAGTGCTCCCACTCTGCCTCACACAAAGGACTCTCCTGCCTTCAGTTTATGCTTGTTAAAAGGTCCTCACACTCCAAAAAGAAAAGGATTTTTCCTACAAGAAAGCAATGGAACACTTCCCTTGCTGGGAACACAGAAGTAATTGCTGAAGCTGCTCTGGAATTCAGGCACTGATACAGAACAGCCACAAAGAAATCCAGAATTGGCTCTTCCTGTCACTTGTTGCACTGCAGCCACATGCAGGGCACTTCCCAGTGCCACCGTGTCACAGCCCTGCTCTGGCTCCCACTGCAGCTGCCACACAAGTGCCCTCCTGTCCAGGTACAGCACCTGAGGGCTGCACACCAACCCCTGCCAAGGCCAGAACCCCTGAAAGACATGGGCACAAGAGAATTTGGTGTTTCAGGGCACAGCCACGGCTCCTCCCCGCTTTGCCACAGCAGGAGTGACACAGCACAGACAGCAAAGCCACCAGCACCTCTGTGCTCCCCAAACACAGACACAAAGGACTCCAGCTCAACACGAGGAAATGTTTGTGGAAACAGCATCCTTTCTGGACTATGCACTAGGGTTTACTCCTTTTCAGAAAGTGTTCCTCATGCAGCAGCAGGGATGCTGCAAGCAATCCTTCTGTGAAGGCTGGTAACAATTACCTAACACCTGCAGAGATCCAGCAGCAGCAATTTCCCTGCAAGGTCCTGCACACAAGTCCAGGGGACAGTAAAACTGAGCTGGGGCACCACAAATCCCTTCTGGAATCCCTCTTTTGCCCTGCAAGAACATTCACATCACAGGAGAATCTCAGCCACTTGTTCAGCAAACAAAAACATGTTCTCAGGACATCAAAGACAACTGTCAGGACTGTTTTCACAAAGGATGCACCAAGATTAGGAATGAGATAAATTAAACAACATAATTTAGCAGCATGAGAAGCTAAAAAATGTTTCAAACTTGAAGCTACATCTCTGCTTCCCAACAGGAACTCCTGTTGCTAACAGGAGCTGGTTAACTGTTAACATCTACAAAAAGAGATAAAGTCCTAAATATAAACTGGGGGAAAAAAAAGAAAAAAGAACGCTCTCCAGTCATACTTCAGAATTCTCAGACATCCTTTTATTAAAAACACAGTTCCTACTGGGAGTTAGAAAGGAGCCACTTACCTGACACAAATAAATCTTGTGCAAGTTCCACTCCTCTCCCAGAGCACAAATTTTGATATCACTGTTCTCCCCATTCAAAAACAGTGTCTGATAAATATATTTCGACGTGCTTTTCAATTTTTTCCTAGGGAAAACAAAACAACAGGCCACAAACAGTGAGACACGCTCCTTGAGATTCTCCCGTTACAGCGGCAACAGTCGGTCCCAAGCGCTCGGGGGGTTCGTCCTGCCCAGCCCGGCCCAGCCCCGTGTCCCCCTGTGCCGGCACCGCTCCCCCGTGCCCGCCGCTGCTGCCGGGGCCTTTCCCGAGCGACCCAGAGCCGGGGAGCCCCATGAGGCCTCACCCCGACACCGCTCCCCTGCAGCCGCCGCTCCTTCCTGCACAGCGGGCTCCGAGGGGAAACCGGGCCGGGCCCTGGAGTGCCCCCTCGGAGCTGCGCCCCAGCCTGGCCCTGCATCCCCCCGGTCCGGCTCTGCATCCCCCGGCCCGGCCCTGCATCCCCCCGGCCCGGCCCTGTATCCCCCCGGCCCGGCTCTGCATCCCCCGGCCCGGCCCTGCATCCCCCCGGCCCGGCCCTGTATCCCCCCGGCCCGGCTCTGCATCCCCCGGCCCGGCCCTGCATCCCCCCGGCCCGGCCCTGTATCCCCCCGGCCCGGCTCTGCATCCCCCGGCCCGGCCCTGCATCCCCCC
>WBNO01023011.1:45863-64565 GCA_013400575.1 Peucedramus taeniatus
AAATATCTATTTATTGTATATATTAAATATATATATTAAGAAATATATGTATATATTATATATTATAGGTACAAATCTATATACTTAATTTATTATACATAATATATATATAATATATATTATATATATATTTAAGAATAAAGCACTACATATATACATATATATGTAGAATTTATGGACGACAAGGACAACTTCCAGAAACCAGAAGATAAAGAAGAGACAAAGACTGAGTTTATGGTTTGGAAAGTCCTTACCGGAGGAAAAGGTTACTAAGAAGACTAAAACCGTGGACTAATTAGCTTAAGAAGCAGCCCTACAACCGCTCCCCATCCCGCCGGGGCCCTGCGGAGCACAGGAGGTCAGGACAAAACACGTTCGGGCCGTGTCCCCTCCCAGAACACACCATCGCGACAGGAAGTACAGAAACAAATTCTTTATTCACTTTCCAACACTCAGAAACCCAGCCTGAACCAAGGCACTGAAACCCACCCCAGCCAGCACCTCTGCAGCTGCTGTGCTGTGCTGGGCATTTCCCCCTCGGAAGAACTGGGTAAAGCTCTGCCTCCTCTGCTGGCCAAAGTCAGGAATGTGTCTCTGTGCAGCCCAGAGAACGAGAAAGAAAAATTATTTTATTTGAGGCCACAGAAACATCTCCTATTCTGGCCAGCAGCAGCCTGTTTTAGAGGAAAATGAGTGATGGAACTGGGGTGTAACCGCCTCAGAGTTGGAGCTTTGACAATGCAGCCTCAGGCTGATCCTTCAGAACAGGATTATTCACCAATGGTAAAAAATAAATTGTTAAGCCAAAGCAGAGTCCCATTTTTGGGGTGCAAACAGTGAACAGGCAGGTGTGTAGGGTCTGTGGTAAAAGCCTCTCCCAGAGGCTGATGGGGACATCCACGTGAGGCCCAGGCACAAAAATGAGATCTCTTACTGGGACTGACACGGGGCAGCTCTCAGTCAGTGGGGAGAGATGTGGGCAGGTATCCTGAGGAATCATCTCAGGGACATCTGGGGACATGTCCCAGGAAAATCTGGGGAGCTGCCCCAGTACCAGGCTGGTGAGGTGGGGTTTTGGGGACAGGTCATTCCTTAAAAGGCACCATTCCAATGACATCGCTTTATCCAGAGCAGGGTTTATAATATAACCCACATTATTTATACTCCCATGATCCAGCAGACAGACCAAAAACACAGGGCTGCTCTAACCAGGGCAGAAAAAGGTTTTTCTCCTGTCACCAGTGACAACATATACACACAGCACAGCCAGGCTGTTAATGCTCCACACTAACATGGGCAAGTTAATGTGTAAACGTGCTTGTATTTTAGATATTTGGTTTCTTTGTGTTTTAATTCTACTGAAAAACTGAAGCAAACCCATGTTCTGCAGTCTCCACAGAAAAATGAGGTTGCTTTTCCCTGTGCAGCCTCTCACTCAGGTTTGCTTTAGCTGATGCATTTTGCTGGTGAACACAACAGCAGAGGGGCATCTGGTCAGGAAACAACTTTTATACCTTTGGTTACAGCATTCTGTGTAATTTGGGCTTCACCAGCCCAGCTAGTAGGCAAATGGGTGTTCCAAGCATAAAAGTGTATCAAAAGGATCTACCAGAATGGCTACTATCTAGCCAGAACATGAACTAACCTAAGTCAATAATCAGAGTAATTAACAAGGCATTTGGAAAAAAAAAAAAAAAAAAAGAAATCTTTATCCTGATTGGGCTCGGTGATCTTAAAGATCTTTTCCAACCTAAATAATTCTATGATCAGCTGCTTCCCATCACCCAGCAGGTTCCCCAGGCCTCCTTTAATCCTCCCCACCACACAGCCTGAGCAGAACCTTCCTGTAGTCCCCTGAGCAGTCTCCCTAGAGAGAGCAGAAAAAAGGAACACCATTAATTTTGCAGCTCCATGGAAAGCAGGATTCCTTTCAGCATAAATGACTTATTGTAATGTTTGTATCCTCTTTGACAACTTAAAAACCAAGAACATTCAGGAAGGTTTTCAGTACATAAATGTAAAGTCTCCTTAATTCCACCTCCTCTAAAATACCCAAAAGGTTGTTGGGAGGGTCTCCTTTGTGCTGCTTAGCAAACCCAGGTGTGTGTAAGACTCCAAGCTCACCTTAATGAAGGAGTGAAGTGATTTTCCATACATGGCCAGGAACTCCCTCCTGATGTAGAGCATGTCTATCTCGGAGCGGGACACCATCACCCGGATCAGCGTGCTGTCATCAGTGCCCAGGCCCTGAGGGGACACAGCAGCAGCTGCACAGACTGGGGACACCCCAGGGACAGGCACTGAGCTTTGGCCTTCCCTGCAATCCACTCCTGACTAGACCATCTTTGCATTAATGCAGGGATCCATTACCAGCTCTGAGCTTCCTGAAGGAAAAGAGCTCCACAGAAAACCTCAGACTTCTTTTTTTCCCCCAATTAACACAGTTTCTTTTTCTCTAATTGCTGCCGTGCTATTGACTTCATGGAGAGGCAGGGGGAAAAATTGCAAAATCTCTTTACCTTCATGGATTTGTACAGTCTTTCAGCAAAATAAGCAGGTTTATTCCTCAAGCACTTTACTGTAAGGGAGACAAGAACAAGAGAATTAAAACAAATAAACACTGAAGGATAATGTCCTCTAAACCCTTCCAGCACTTTCTCAGTGCAGACATTTATTCTGTAAAAATGCAACTCAACAAGCACAGTGCAGACATCTAGAGTCAGTGACCTGCTGTCAATTGATGTTTCCATGGCCAATGCACAGCAATAAAATATTTTTAAGGCTTTAAAGCTTCCACACAGCAAATGTCATCTGCCAAAGCATCCCTTGGCAGAGAAATATAAAACACAGAGCCTTATTACCAGGTCTTTGCATCTGCAAAGATTAAAACACAGTGGCTTATAAAACAGTGAAAAAGAATCTGCCTCCTGAAGCTGTGCAAACAGTTGTGGAAAGAGACAGTATCTTTAATTATTTAATTAGTTTGTAGACAAAGTTTAAAAGCAGGGAACTCACCCACAGCTAACAAAGCATCCTCAAGGTCTCCTGACATCTCAGATTTAATGCTGTCTGTGATGTCCTTATTAGCAATCACTCTGTACACATCAAAAACTAGGAGGAAGAATCAAATAAAAGAGCCAAGTGAGCTGCTTCAGTGTGTAACCCCCGAGGATCACTTTGTGAGATCAAACTCCTCATAGCCTGTACAAACACTGCACCATTACCATGACATTGTAAGCTAAATCAGGGCTGCCCCTCAGAAATAATTCATTTTAATGATCAACTGTCTTGCTAATTAGTCTACCACTGCTGCAAGGATTTTCCAGAACTGCTATTTAATGCAGAGTTTCTATGCTTAGCTGTGTCCCATGGGAATCACACTTCATTATCTCCAATTCACAGGCTGGAGGAAGTTGTACGGGTGTTTTACTCAACTCCCATTTTGAATCAACTGGCCCTGAGAATATCAGTTGTCTCAAGAAGGGATCACAATCAGTTAATGAACAAGAACAAAGCTCCTACAAAAGTACTGTCCTCAAACAAGGGAAAAAACCCAGGACACCAGAAAGGTCCTACCTCTGAGCAGGTGGCACCTGTTCCTTGTGCACAGGATGGACAAGAACTTCACCTCATCTGTTCCCCATTTCTTCTCCCCAGCTTCATACAGGGACTGGAAGACATGAACAAAGTAGGGATAATTGAGAACACCAGGTGTACATAATGAGACTTTTACTTGATAGAACCATTTGGGTTGGAAAAGCCCTCTAAGGTCATTGAGTTCATCACTAACTCGTGTCCCCAAGTGCCACATTCATGGCTGTTGAATCCTCTCGGGGAGGGGGACTCCACCCCTGTCCTAGACAGCCTGTGCCATATCTGGACAACTCTCTTGCGGGAAAAATACCTCCTAATATCCAGTCTCCACCTGGGGCACTGCTGACTAGCACAACTTCAGGTTTACTCATCTGCCTTGAGAAAAAGAGGTCTATAAACACCAGGGATTCACCACACATCACACACACAAACCTAGACAGCTCTTGCCAGGAAGCAAATTGCTACACACCTGAGCATCTTGTTGAGCAAGGGCCTCATCCACGAATGTTCCCTCATCTCTGTTACCCTGCAGTAATACAAAGATGAAAAACTCATTTCAACAGAGCAACTAATGGAAGTATGTCCTGCAAATTCCCCATTCAAAACCAGTTACCGGAGATGTGTAATGGGATTCTTAACATTGAGTAATGGGTTACAAATACAGCAAAACATGATTCAGATGTGATTGTTCTTTCTTTTGAGACAAGCAGCCATCCACTTTAATTTAAAAAGAGCACATGGCATTAAGGCAGGCAGAGGGAGGCTGCTCTTCCTGCAGAAGCTGGTGTGAAGTGCTGGCAAGGTGAAATGCAAGAGAAGTGAAACGGCAGCCAGCCTGAAGCACCTCTGTGGGAAATGAATTTATAGAAAATTCTCAAAGCCTGACAGAAGGCTCACATAGTGTGCATCTGTATGCAAACTTTGAGATAAGAAATGAGTGAGAGATGTCCAGCAGATGTTCACCCCATTATTTGCCCTGTCCTGGACTCACCATGGCGAGGGACACAAGGACTCTTCGGAACATGGAGGATGTGTCAGAGACAATGTCTTCCTCCAGGGTGGAGCCGTACTCTGCCAGAGCACACACACAGAGCACATCTGTTACTACCAGCTCACAGAATCACAGGATTTGCTGACTGGGAAGGGACACACAAGCATCACCAAGTCCAGCTCCTGGGCCTGCACAGAAGCATCCCCAAGAGTGCCACCATGTGCCCAAGAATGTCGTCCAAACACTCCTGGAGCTCCATCAGGATTGGTGCTGTGACCACTGTTCTGGGGAGCCTGTTCCAGTGCCCTGCCACCCTCTGCGTGAAGAAGCTTTTTCTAACATCCATCCTAAACTGTGCCCAGGATTCAAGTTGCCTCAACAGTACAGCACAGGGGGACAGGCATGTGCTGCTGGCCACACTGTGACGAGGAAAAGCCAGGATGCCCTTGCCCTTCTTGTCTTTCATCACAGCCATCATATTGAGTGGTACAGGGCAAAATTAAGAAGCACAGCCAGGATAAAACTGGCAAAAGATCCACCATGGAGAGACCTCCAGCTGACAGACATAACCACCTCACCCCATTATATTTACCCCGACTCAATTTCTGGGTGTAATCCCAGTCCTTGATGCTGACAGACATTCTCCTGCCTCTCCACACACCCCTGCACACACACAGCTGTCTTCTGAGCCAGTAAGAAATTGCAGAGCGTGCTACATACGGAGTTTGTAGTTCTCATTGATGTGCCGAATCTCCGCGTTGGTGCGAGAAGCCAGGATTTCAATCAGGCAGCCTTCATCTGTCCCTGCTCCCTAGGGAATCACAGAGACAAGATTGTGACAACCAGGACTTTTGTTTATTAGATATAGCTTAATAAGAAATTAATAATTAATATACAATTATGCCATTGCATAACTGAATTAACCGTAAGTCATGCGACATAAAAAAGGATTTCCAAACCTTTAGAGCCCTCCTCAGTTCATGCACGTCATACATGGTGGTAGGAGTCATCAAACCAATGATCACCCTTTCAAAATTCCCACTCAGCTCAGACTTCAAGTCATCAATCAAATCCTAGAAGACAGAAAGAGAAGAAAGGAGAAAAAGACATGGCCTTTGAGAAGAGGAAGAACTAGTTCATCACTTTTCTTCATGCTCCAGCCCCCTTGCATGAACAGTTACTCTGAAGTGAACAAGACCAAAAAAACTTGGCCAAGGAAAGCTTGTGCTCAGTGCCAATCATACTCCTGTGGAGACTGGGATGTTCTTCACATTTCACCCAAGTGATACAACCCAAAAAAGTCCACATCTCCCATTTAGAGGCACAGGCACTGATCCCTGAAGAGCACCTACCCTGCCAATAGTGCTTTTATAGGTGATCAGAACTTGCTGACGCTGGGAAATGTTCAGTTTGGTCAAGGTCTCAATGATGGCATCTTCATCTGTACCTGGAAGGAACCAAAGAAAACCAGTCAAGCTGCTTGTACCAGAACCAGAGGCCTGCTCTGGCCTTGCCCAGGGTGTGCCATTGGCCACACAACCTTACACACATCCTTGCACAACCTGGGTCTCATCTGTGCATGAGTGCCTCAGCCCAGCAGCACCTCACCACAGGACAGAGAAAATAAGAGCCTGACTGAAGACATTTTTATGGCCAAGACTTGGATTTCCAGAGGGGTTCAAGTCGCCCACTTCCCTCCAGTGTCCTCCCAGGGCAGTGAGGTGATGCAAAGGGATGAACCTCCCCTCCAAAAAAAACACCAGTAAAAACCTTCCCAACTGCCAGAGCTAAAAAAGAAGGTGTAACATGGAGGGAGATAACTTACCAAATCCCTTCATGGCCTTCCTTAGTGCCTGTGCTTCTTGCTCAGCACTGAAAGCTGAGACGCCCTTGACTGTTGCCTAAACCCATAGGAGAGGAGTCATGAGAAGTAGTCACAAAGTAAGACATTCACAGAGTAGAGATGAATTTTTAAAAAAGACACTTCAAAAGATGCAAACATCTCTTTTAGAAAGTGACAGCAAGTAAACTCCACCTTCCAAACATGAATGATTTTATACCAGGTTCCATCCATTCCAAAAATGAAATGGTTTGTTCCAGAAGGGCTTCCCAGCCACATAAGAAATAAGCTACAGGGACTCAACTGAAAGGAGAAAATATCTTAATGTGGCTGTCCATGGAGTATCTGCTTTCCAGTTAAATAAGGGCATGCAGCCTGACACCTCTGCTCAGTCCAGCTTCTTCCCAGCAGTTTTCCATGTAAATCATAGAAGAAGATGTTGCCATCAAAGCCCCATTCCTGACTTCTCTAAGAGCAGTCAAGGGCCATCATTCTGTTAAATAACACGCCAGGAAATGCAGTGTTGAACCCTGCATTTGGTGATTCACAAACAGGCTTCTCCTGCCTCTGGTCTAGTGCAATTTCTGGGGAAATACACTTTTCTTGCAAAGCTCTTCATGTTCCCAAGAAAATCATCAGCAAAATACCACTTAACATTCAATGGGCAGAAGAATGTTCCCCTGTCCCTGGAAGTGTTCCAGGCCTGGCTGGATGGGGCTTGGAGCAGCCTGGGACAGTGGAAGGTGTCCCTGCCCATGGCTGGAGGTGGAACTGGATGATGTTTAAGGTTTCTTTCAACCCAAACCACACCAAGATTCTGTAATAGCAACCACAGAAATGGCTGCCTTGTAGGCTCAACCTGGAAAGAATAATATGCTTAGGAAGTTTATCTGGAGAAATTAATGTTCTTTGAACTATTTGAATATCTGATCTGGTTTTCCATTAACTCCCAAATGGCAAAAGCCTGTATGTGTGGGTCATTCTCCTCTACAATGAGGAAGCAGAAAGAAGTGATAAATTCACCCCCTTGAAGGGACAGACAGTGACAGTGTTCTTCCTGCTGTGTCCTTATCTGAGCTCCACTCCCCACGTTTATCAGGTCAGAGCAAAGGCTAGGCACAGCCTGGCACAGCAAACACACTCACTCACCATCCTGCTTGGATCTGATCAATCTCTTATTGTCTGCGTCCAGGGCACTGAGACAGCTGTAATAGTAAAACACAGGGAGTGTTAGCTTTCTAGCAAATTATTAATAGAATACACCTTCCCTCAAAGGTTAGTGAGGTTGATTAAAGAACCATCTAATTCTTTGAGGACTAAAGCAAGATTGAGCAGCCCAAGTGAACGCCCAGGGCAGCTTCCTAGAGTGTCCAGCTCTGCTTTGCACTGAGTAAAGGCTGGATCTCAGCACAGGGCCAGGGCCAGGCTGGAAGGGATGTGGTGGACACACAGGTGATTAGCACTGGTAATTTAATGATTCTTCTTTATTGCCTGTGTGACAGCCTGGCTGAGGCTACAAGGAGAAGCAGACAGTGTTGCCCTGGGAGCAAAGAAAATAGATTTGATTCCCATGTGCTCCAAAATGCATGGCTTTGACCTCAGCAGGTGAGAGCCTGAGGGTGAGCAGGGTGAGGATGAAGCAGGGTGAGATTGCCCACACAGCCTTAACCCTTCATGGGTCCTGCCTGGGAGGCAGATACATTGTGGTGTAAGTGAGCACACAAAGGATAACTTCACTTGAGCACTGGGCAGGAGAATTACTTTCCCTCTTAATATCTTAATAGAACATTTTATATTCAACATCCCCTCAGTTTGGTGCACTGTGTCCTTCCTTGTAGGACTGTAGTTTTAACTGACAAAACCCTCGAAAAACCCCAAATCTTCCTTGCCATCTGCCCAAGGTTATTAGTTCTGTTCATAATTTTGTTTGCAATCAGAGAGCCTTTGCATGAATACACCCAAATTTTCCTGTGTTCCTGATCCCTTGACAGGATGTCACGTGCCAGGACAAGGTTCACTTCCCTCACAACCCAAGTTCATCCCAGCATCACAGGAGAGGAGTTAGGAAAGGCAGACTCAAAGAGATAGCTACATACAGTAGGGTTGAACTAAATAATAAATAAATTCAAAAGATGCAAACACAGTGACAGCAAGTCAAGTCCACCCACCAAGTGTATGGTTTTATTCCATGGTTGAGCGAGTTCTCTCATTAAGCCCTGAAGCTGAAGCAGAGGTGCCAGCAGTGAATGACATCTCCCTAATTTTCCTCGTGGTGCTTAATAGCTGCTATCCATGAGCCCAGACAGTTGTGCAAGACCAGGAGCTTGTTTGCTCCTGCTCCACATGACTCACACAGACCTGGAATGCACAGGGCGAGCTGCTCAGGCCAGTTAACTCTGTGTGGCACTTGCCATGGACAGGCACTTCTGGGTGCACCTGTACCTTACTACACCCTCTGCAATCAGGCAACATATAGCAATTATTAGTGTTGAGTTAGCTTCCTTTCACCTGATCATGAACTCCAGTGATCACAGTACGACCTAGACCTCAGAAAAGTCATCTTTACTCTTCTCTAATCTTTTTATAGAAGTAAAAAGCCAATTTTATTTGCTTTAGTCAGACACTAAATGAAGGTTCCAGATTTCATAGCTGTTTTTGTGATGCAGTTGGTTGGTACACAGAAGCAGGAATATCAGACAGGCTGGCTTAGCAAGTCTATTAGAGGGCAAAATAAAGGTCAGTAGCAAGGGAAAGGGAAGCAGAGAAATTCTGAATGCCAATGAGCTGGCAGAAGGAAACCAAACCATGAGGAGAGGCTGCATGTACTGCACTCAGGGCAAATCCTCTGGCAACATCCATTAACAGCAGAAATACCACACTGAATATTGACTGCAAGACTGATTTCTTCATCCTGGGAACACCACTGGGAATTGAAAGAGCAGAGCACTGGAAAGGCAGCAGTGCAAACCCACTGCTCAGTCTGCAAGTGCTGGTTTGTTGCTGGTGCATTTCTGTGTGAGAATGAGCCACTGAGGTTACAGGTGGGAGAGCTCAGCCACGCTGTCTGGCCGTGGCCCCTGTAACCCTTTCCCAGCTGAAGGGGTCTGCAGGAACTGCTCATGCGGGGGTTTTAGATGAATGAAACTCTCCTAAGGCACCCCTTGGCAAGCAGAGAGAGAGGGAATTGCTCAGCAGATTTGCCAGTGCTCAGTAGCTTAACACAATTCCTGGCATGCAGCTCAATCAGGGAAAAACAGCTTCAGGACAGGAACAATACTTCACTCTGTGTTTTGAAGAATTAAACTGTGCATGCAAGAGTCAGCCAGCCAGTGCTACGGTCCTGATGTTATTTGCTTCACCCCAGAATAAAGGCCTGGTACAATAAACCTGGCTGAGAACAAGCTCAAAACACTGTGCCCAGGTGACAGAGTGCAAGTGTAGGAGGCATCCCTCCCATTACTCGATTTTTTTTCCATGGATGATCTTTCCCTGGTAGGCTTTATCAGCTAAACAGCCTGTTTAAAGTCCATATCAACACCCTCTAAAAGCTGAATCCAGAATAAACTTGATTTATCAGAAAAGTGCTGACAGTATCACATCTGCTGGCCAGTTCAAGTTTAGGCTTGCACACAGTCGGGTTTTTCTGACTGCTCGGAGAACACACACAGGAACCAGCAAGGAAAGTTCCAACAGCTTAAGAGGACATAAACACAGGGCTTTCCCCCGCCCAGTTTGAGCTCGCAGCGTTGCCAGTCCTACACCTTGGATCTGGATGGAAACCCACCTCTTTGTGACCCTTTTCCTTGCGAGGCAAACACTGGACCTGTCCAACGAGTTCCTTCATTGGGTGCACGTTTACCCAAACTCAACCCACACCCAGCGCCGGATCAGTGCGGGATGCAGCCCTGGCTGCGCTCCCGGGGTGCCCGGGCTGGGGCTGGGGCAGGGCCACTGACTCCGAGTTTGCAGCTCAGGAAAGGATCTCCCGTCTGCCACGAGCCCCGAGACAGCTGAGGTATCCCAGCATCTCCCACACAATGACCTTTATCTGGCCACTGCGCTCAGAAGGAATAAAAATATGATTCATATAGCCTTGTGCGCCTCATTCAGCCTGTGCGCGCACCCCGAGCCGTGTCACCCCCTGCCATGCCCTCGGCGCTCCAGCGGCCAGGACGTGCCAGCCCGGGCACGGCACAAACAGGAACCAAAACCCGCACTCCCTGTGCCCGGGAAAGGTCAGCCCTCTCTCCATGCCACAGCTGCCCCCGTCCTTGCTCAGCCCGGGCCGGTGCTGTGGCACCGCTGGCATCGCCCAGCCCGGGGCTGCCGCTCCCGCAGTGTCGTCACTGCGCGCTGGAAAGCGGGGATGGCGCTTGGCACCTTCCCAGGCACCTCCAGCCATGCAGCCCCGTCCCCGTGCCAAGGGGATACCCCGTTCGCTTGGCACTCACCTGCTGTCCGGCGCGGGTCCCTGGCACAGATGGGGAGAGCTTTGGTGGCTGTCCTGGGCGGCAAAGTCCCCGCCCTGGCGACACGCGGCAGTGACGTGAGGGAGCTCCAGCCCTGCCCTGCCCATCCCTGAACAGTTGGTTGTGATCCGGGGCAGGGAGAAGTTCCCGGGAAGCCTCACTCACACTGCACGTTTGGGACGTAACCCCAAACTGCACTTTTGGGGTTACACGGAGGGCTGGCAGGTTGGGACGGCTTCCCCGCTCCCCGGCATTCCCTGTAAAAGTCCCTGGGAGCAGAGGGGCTCTACCGGCAGGCTTTGGTCTCCCACTCCTGCCTGCAGCAGGGCACACCCGAGGGGGGAGCGGGGGAGACATGGAGCACACAGGCAGCAACACCCTCGAACAAGAAGAAGTCCTGTTCCTCCCTCTGTGTTGTTTGTGGGGATTTCTGATCTGTGTGGTGCCTCCTGTGCTCCCACAGCACCTCTCTGGGTCTAAGAACTCGGCATTGCAAACAGCCATGATTTCAGTAAGGATGGTTCTTTGCATAACGATTATTCCTTTTGCCCCGATAAATGGCAGTGCCCTCAAAACAAAACGCTTCAGGCAAAGGGACTTCAGTTTTACCCCGATGTGATCCTGTCAGCCACGGACATTACCACAAGGCTGACAGAGGGAAATCAGCCTTGCAATAGACGTATCTTGACTTCCAGTGTTTATCCTCAGGACCTTTGGTCTCCTCTGATGCCAAATGTGCTGTTATTATCACAGGCAAACCAACCCTCTCCGTTTTTTCCAACTCACAGGACAGCTCTGTCTCATCCCTGTGTCTCTTTGCCCATGCTGGTTTGCTGGAAGGGACCTAAATTTAGCAGCCTGGATGAGGGCAGGCTGTGCCTCAGCGAGCATGTCTGTGTTGGTTATTTATTACAGCTCCTGCTGCAGCTCAGCTCCCAAAACAGCTCCACAGAGCCCAGCACCTACTGCTGATGCAAGGGGATGGACCGGGGGAACAGAAAAAACAGGTTCAAGCCCTCTCCTTTTGTACTGCAGAGCCTCTTTCCTTGCAAAATCTGGCACTTGACCCTGACCAGGATTCAGTGTGGACCAGCACATATAAAGCGTTGCTAAGGAGAAACTTTTCTCTTTCCTACATTTGCGAAAGTTTCCATCCTCAACCCTTCTTCTCACGTCAGCAGTCCCTGCTCTGGGCCCGTTTTAATCCCCCAGCAGAACTGCTGTGCTTCTCCATCTTAGGTTGCCAGTGATTTTTTTAGCCTGTGTATTTTCATCCTTCTGTTTGCTTCCCAGTCTCTTCAGCCCCCAGGACTGGAAGGCTCTGTCACTGCAATCACTGCTATATGCAATAGTAATTATTTAATACCATGAGTTATTAATTTTCTTTACAAATTAGTTAAATATTGCACCAGTCCTCCCATTATTTTCACAATTTAACCTTTTCTTTCCCCCTGGGACAGGCACCAAATGGGAGGAGTATTTGAAGATACAAAGTGTTTGTGTGGACGTTTTTGGCCACCTGGAATTAGTCATGGAAGTGTAGTCCATTCAGCAGCCAGATCCTGACACATCACACAGCCAAGTTCCCTGTAATCTTGGCTGGTTATGGGTGCTGACTCCAGAGCCATCTGACTCAATCATGATTATTTGGACCAGAAATAAAGAAAAAAAAAAAAGGTACAAAGCTTCTGAGCATGCTGAGAGTTGTGTGAGCTTCTCTGGAAGCTGGATAGAATGACAGGTGTTTAAGGAACCCTGTTATACCTTACTACAGGAGCTGCTCCCTTCAGGAAGGGAAGTGTTGTTGCTGTATTTTCCTAGATGAGGTTCAGGTGACAAAGCTTTGTCTGTCCAGGAGTCCTTTGTGCAGGGTCTGCTCAACTTTCAGCTTTGTCTTCATCTCTGAAAGGATGGAAAGGCTATGGTTATCCTCCAGCTAAATGATATTACTGGCTGGCATAGTTTTGCTGTCCTTGCATGAAAAGAGGGACAGCAAGGGACAAGCCCACAGTCCCTCTCAGTGCAGTGACAGAGCACATTGCTCTTCTGTTCACAGACACTTCATTTGTCCTGTCAATTATTTTAACCACCCTTGGTTTAAAGCTCTCAACCCCCCAGACTTTACTCAGTTACACACATGCTTTCTATTCCCATTCCATCCTGCTGCTCTCCCATCTACAAAAGACCTAATGAAAATTAAAGGTCACAGAAAAACAGGGAGGGCAGTGTGCGTTAATAACTTGGGCTCAAGCAGCAGCCCATTAGGTAGAGGTATTTCTTCAGTATCACAATGAGAACAGAGCTGAACCTCTAGAAAATGGCACCATTTGCTTTTGCCTGAAGGACCTGACCTTTTAAATTTGCATCTCAGAGAGAAAAGGAGCCTTGTGCTAGGAGGAGAGATTTTCAGTGTGTCCTTTCATTAGCAGGTACCTGCCTTTAGCTCTAGAGGAACAGCCTCACCTCATTCACTGAGCTCCAAATTCTGATACTAATGAAGTCATTCACCAAGAGAGGGTCAGAATTTGGGCCTTTGGGGACTAAGCCAGTGTTTTTAGGAGGTTCACAAGGGAAGTGCTCATTTTCATACCTGAGTACTGGCAGTTTGCAAGCAGCAGCCCCTGAAAATGGGGTTATTTAAGGGTTGCACAAGTGCTGTGGGAGTGTGTTGGATGCTGTAGCTCAGTCAGTGTTGTCTCCATAGCAGCAGTACCCGAAGGTAGGGTGGAGGCTGAAAACCAGCCCTTGCTTTTCCAAAGCACTGAGTTCTGAGTGCTTGTAAGAGGGTAAAGAATTCTCTCATTCTGTGAATTAATATCACAATAGTCCCAAAGGGAACTGCAGTTGTTAGGGCTCACTGAAGAGATCCAGGGGCACTTCTGACCCTTAGAGCAGGGGTGTGTCCTTACCTGCTGTTCAGCACCGTGGAAGGTGAAACAGCCACAAGTCAGAGGTGTTTTGGGGAAGACCTCAGGAAGAGGCAGCCTGGAGCTGCTGGTCTATGATTGGAGTAGAGCCCTTTTAACACAAAGAGAGGAAGATGAAACACTCCCAGACCTAGGTAAGCAGTGCTTATTTGAGTGGGAAAGCTGAACTATTCCAATTCACATAAGAAATTGGAGTGTTCTTACCTCTTCATAACCACTAGAAACACTGTTTGTGCACTCAGCATTATCAGGGGAATGTGCAGCACTCTCCCTTTTAGCAATCCAGGCAGGATTTAGAACCCTGAGCACAGCTTACCAGCACTGCTATGCAAGTCAAAGGCTCTCTGGGTAGATTACATAAACATAAATGTCACATAAGGCCAAGAAGGAACTGGGGAGCAGAACTGATTTGAGAAAATTCCTGTAACCCAAGATGCCTTTAAAACAAGAGACCACTTGGACACAGGAGCCCACATGCCTGAGACAATGAGCTGTAAGGGGAGACAGCGATGAGCACTGCAGGATGAGACATCCAGGAGTTGAATTCCCGTTTCAAGTGTGCTTCAATCACCAGGTTCTCAAGGTGGGGATGCTCGTGTTCTGCAGGCAGGCGCACGGGAGGGGATCCCAGCTGCTCTCACAGCTCCTCACGCTGACAGCTCTAGCAGCATCTCGGCTGCGGGGGGCTCTCCACACTGCTGTCCCCCAGCATATGCTGTGCTGACACTGCCTCGGAGATGCTCACCCACTCTGCCTTTCTCCCACAGAGAAACTGAAGGCTGCACTTGGCCACGGGCCCAGTCTGCTGTTTTCTTTTAATCACTAAAGCTATAAACAGCAGGGAATGCAAACAGTCCGGGGCCATCGGTGGTCTGATGGCTTTGCTGGCTGCCTGTGACTGTGACTCCATCCAAAGGGGAGCAGGAGTCAGCAAAAACCCCCAGAGTGGGAGGGGGCTTAACAAATGTTTACTTTAATTAACATACATATAGTTCTGAAATGAGTAGCTTTCGCTTTTTTCTTCTTAATTAATATCTGCCTCCATGTAGTTTAATCTTACTTAGCTGCTCTGCAATTTGGCCATGACCCAGCTCTAGGGGATGGAAACAGAGCTATGATTGCCCAGCTCAGGACTTTTCCTGACCCTGCGTTTAAACAGAAGGGAGCAAAGGGTGTGGGCAGACCCGGGTGAGGTAGCTTGGGGCAGGAGGAGCCCCAACAGGATCCTGACACTGGAAACACAGCTGATAAATCCCTTCTCAGGGAGGACCCAACCTGCAGATTTCCCTTAGTGTGACAGCAGCTGCTTTAAGGGCCAGAGTGGAGCTGTGGTGCAAAGTCATGCTCCTTGAGAAACATGGCTCCTTCCCACTCAGCGCTCCATCCCCTGGCTGTACACAGGGTCAATCCAGGCCATGGCATCCCACGTGTGTGAGCCTGCAGAGCCCAATCAGCACCATTATTTCTGGGTGTGCCTACCAGAGTACCACTATCAGAGTGGATGGAAGATTGGCTTCCAGCCACAGGAAGTAGAGCCATTGCTGGAGCCAGTGAGGATGTCCTGCAAGGGCAAACAGGAGCACCAAGGAAGTGGAAGCTTCCAGTTTTTAAACACGTGAAATACAGATCTGAGTTCTGGAGTGTTTTTGTTCCTCTGCACAACTCTGAACCCAGTAAATCCCAGCTCCATGATAGTGTGCTTGAGAACTGACCTTTTCTTGGGGGTGATGAAGAACAGTGATGGTTTTTCTGGTCATACTAATAGTGTTTGGGGGTCACTACTGCGCACTTTGAAAGAAATCCTTGAAATCCAGAAAATCACAGGCAAAGAGATGGATAGAAGAGCAGCTCTATTCTCTGCTGGTGAGAAGCTTAACAGAGTTTTTTGCAGTAAATGTGTGTTTAAAGAGACATAGAATTGTGGAATGCATTGGGTTGAGAGGGACCTTAAAGCTCATCTTGTTCCAACCTCCATGGGCAGGGCCACCTTCCATTGTCCCAGGCTGCTCCAAGCCCTGTCCAGCCTGGCCTTGGACTCTTCCAGGAATCCAAGGGCAGCCACAGCTTCTCTGGGCACCCTCTGCCAGGGCCTCATCCCCCTTACAGGGAACAATTCCTTTCTTTTATCTAATCTGAATATCTCCTCCATTACTTTGAAACAGTTACCCCTCTCACTGTGTAAAAAGAGCTCTCCCAACATCCTTATCAAGATAAACATTACCGTGTGATTAAGACTTCATCATTATGTGGTGAATTCAGAAAAACGTGACCATGGCTGTGTTTCCCCATGCCAGTTAAGTGACAGCAAGCACAGCAGGCTGCGCCAGCTCTGCTCTCCGTCATTGCCGCTCCCCGAGCTCTCCAGAAGGGGCCAGTGTGCCCTCGCCTTTCGAGGGCCGCAGGAATTCTGCCCAGGCCTGTGTTTTTATTTAGAAAATGCTGAGCTGTCTGGAAAGTTTGATGAAGAGGGATGCAGCTGTATTAATGTGCTTCTTCCTGGGGATTTGAATGCATTTTCTGAGCAGCACAGGAGGACCAGGGATCAGGGAGACTGTGCAGGGAAGCAGCTCTGCTGACCACACTCGGATATTTTAAACCTCGCGTCATGGGATTTCAGCGGCTTAAAATTCAGTGTTTAGGGCTGAGTGCATTAGTCAGAGGTTCCTCTCTGCAGCCTGGGAGCACTCTGGAGTCGCTCTGACACGGGAGAAGCAGCAGGCCCTGTCTGTGCTGTGGCCACGGATCAGCTTTTTCACTTGGAGCTTTCAGGCTCAGTTCCCTCTGATCCCTGTGAAGGTCACTGGGATTGCAGCAGCGCAGCCGAGCCTTGTGCCTTCTGGAATAAAGAATATCCTCAGCGTCGGCAGCCGGGGATGGCTCTTCTGGGCTTTTGCTCCCCAAAATGATCATGGGCAGGGTTTGTGTGCCCGTGGGCTCAACATCAGAGCCCCCAGCCGTGCGTGGGTCTGACACTCCCTGCATTGCACTGCAGTTACGGTTAAAAAAAGCCCTCTTGGAGCCAGGGAGGAGGCTCAGCAGTGCATCTGCAGCTCTCTGCATGCAGTGGCTTTTATCTTCTCTACTTGGAAATGAGTCATTTCCCTGTACTGTACAGAGATGCCCAATTTCCTTGGAAATTGTTCAGTTCTGCAGAGTCCCCAGAAATCCCCAGTGATGGAACCCAATATTTGCAGTGAGTGTTTTACCTGTCTTGAGAGATGCCTGGGGATTTTCACAGGTTAGAGAAATTAAAAAAAAAAAAAAAGTATAGAAGTAACTGAGACTTTACTCAGTTCATATTTATTCCGAAGGGCACGTGAACCTTCTGTACTGAGCACTGGCAGTTAATCCATCACAGAGCCCCAAAGCACAGCCAAGCATGTTTCATGCATATTTAAGCCTGCAAATGAAAAAGGGACTGTTTTCACACACGTGTTGGCTGCCTGGCTGAAATGACTGCAGCTCCAGCTGCGTGGACTTGGGGTGTACCTGGAAGTGAGGTGCAGTCGGGACCCACGCTGCAAATTATGGGTGACTGAAGGTGGTCAAAGGAGGACTTTGGGGTCTGCAGGGTGGGCTTGTGAGTCCATGCCTTTAAGACCTGCTGAGGACAAGGATGGTGGAAGAGGTGTAGCATTATCCACAGTGAAGAGGCACGGTAGCTCAGCAGAAAAAGAACTGTAGTGATGTGCTGTCAGACCTGTGCATCTGTGTATTGCTAAATGTTACCACCAGCAATTTTACCTGCCTGTTCTGAGAGCCACATGCATCTTTGAAGTCTTCAAACACTGTGAGGAAAAACCCAACTAGACCCATTTACAACAGGCTGATCCAATCTCACTGGCATTGCTGGAAGCCTGTGACCAAAGCAAGGCCAAGGGCTGTGTGAAGGGTAAACATTTTTGTCATCCCAAAGCAACCAGGCCTGGCCTATCTGCTGGGGACAGGGGCTGGCAGCAGGGTGGCTGTAGTTATTACCATGATACAGGAAATAATAGTTATTGGGAAAATGGACCATGCTTTGGTTTCCTCTTCCATCCCAGTCAGAGGGGAGGAAGGAGAGTGGTGGTGTCATGGAGGTATTAATTTGGCAGCCATGTGCTGCTTGGGTTTTGTATTCTGGGGCTTCATTCTGGAAGAGCCAATTTTTGCCATTTTAACATTTCCCTCTGCCGTCTGAAATCCCAGCTCCGGCCTCCAACAGTGCGTGAGGAGAGGAGTCAGCTGCTCTGGATGCCATTAGCTGGGAAAATCTCCTGATTTCTGAGGAAAAAATGCAAAAAAGAACCCAAAGTGCATTTAAAGTGAATTTCCCAAGATTTAAGCTTAACTAAACCTTTCCAAAGCCTGACCCAAATGGCTTTGGGCTCTGGAGGAGCTGCAGTGCCCCTGATGAGCATCTTGCCAGTACTTGGGCAGGAAGGAGGAAAAAGCTGTAATTTAACAGCAAATCCAAGGCACAGGTTTTACAAAACCAGCTACCAGGTGTAAAACACTAAAGACATTTTGAAGGCTTGGGATATCTCTGCTTTCAGGATTTTTTCTTAGGTTCTCAAAGCAGGCCCGAGCAGGGCCTGTGCGAAGATAAGCCTCGTGCTTCAGGTTAATCCCGAGATGTCACAGCAATGGCCTTTCATTATTATATCACAAAACCATCGAGTTTAGCGCATTATTTCAAAGATAAACGTAAATACCCGTCACCATGTAAAGCCGTAATGTGGGCCGTGGTTCCTCACGGACAGGATTTCTGTACTCATTCCTCGAGGCGAGGAGGACGCAGAGCCCCCGGACCGCGTCCGCTGTCCCCGGGGCGGCCTCCGGTCCCGGCCGGTCTGAGGGGCGACCCCGGCCCGGGCGCACCGCCGCAGCCCCCTCACGGCC
>WBNO01023011.1:65107-95951 GCA_013400575.1 Peucedramus taeniatus
GGGCACCAGCGGCGGCGGCGGCGGCAGCAGCGGCCCGGGCAGCGGCTACATCGGCCGGGTCTTCAGCATCGGCCGGCACCAGGTCACCGTGGACGAGGTGCTGGCGGAAGGTAAGAGCCCGGTGCCTTTCTGAGCGCTCGATGGATTCTGCTTTTCCATCCCCAAGCTGAAAGGGAGGCCTTGAGATGTTCCGGGCACCCAGCCTCCTCCTTGACCCCCCAGATTCCTGAATATTTCATTGTCCTTGACAGAATTGCTGTCCAGTGGTGTCTGTAAGCTGGCCTGTTCTGGTCTTCCTATCTGTAAATCCGGTGTGGGTTTGCTAGATTTGGCATTTCTTAAAAAAATACTTCAGAAATTGGGGAATTTTCAGAAGTTGTTTCCCACTTCTCCTAAACTGGGAGTTAAAAAAACAAACGAAACACCCAAACCAAAATTGTCAAATATTTTGGTGCAGAACAGGGTGCTGTAAATAAAGAAAGCAGTGTTCTTCACTTTTAAACTTTCTTCACCTCTTACCTCGTTTTCTACCTCAAGCAGAGAGGATTAAAACACTGGAGTAAATTCCTTGCAGCTATGTTATGCACATAGGCTGAGCAGGACTGGCTGTGACCTGTGATGAGGGATTTCTCCGTGTGTGGGGTGTCTGCAAGGGGAAGTGGTGATCCCAATTGCCTTTTTTTCCCAAATAAAACAGTTAGAGACCTAAAAATGAATCCTAGAGGTTACAGAACTCAACAACATGCGCAGGCCTTGCAGTGCAGCAAGCTGCTGGTGGCATTTGTTTAATTGTAACCAGCTCTGCTGCTCGAACTATCATTTTACATTTCATTTCTTGGGGCTTTGAGGAACCTCCTGAATGGCTCTGCCTGGTAACCTTAGCCTCGACCTTCAGAGATATGTTGGCCTCTTTAGACCTGCTCCTGGTCCCTCCTGTGCAGCATCCTGGGCAAATTTAGTCAAAACAGTGTTTTGTTTTGATGGCGAAGGAGAGAGGAGCTGCTGAGAAGGGAGAGAGCTGAGTGGGAGGACCTGTGTTGGCTTTTTCAGAAAGAGCCCTAAAATGGAAAAGGGACTCTGTGTACACTGCCTGTGTTCAGATTTGTAAGAATTCACCACGATGTACAGGAAAATAGGTCTGTGGCTGTTTTTTATATTTGGTTTCTGATGTGTTCTGCTGAGAGGAGCACTGAAACCAGGATTTTACCTAGCAACTGTAGTGATTTTTTTTTCCTTGAAATATGCAATATAGGTTTGCCTGGACTGGTATTTCCAAGGCCCTTTTGTCCCTGGAAGCTTAGTACCTACATGAGCTAAACTTGAGAAGCTGTCAGTCTCCTTTTAATGCAGGCTGGCCTCATCCTGGTAACATGGGAAGGCAGAGGCTTTTTTTGCTGATGAGTAATGTGCTGGCAGGTTCTGCCCCGGGAAGCGAAGCCGTGTGTCACCGGGCTCTCCTGCTGCAGCAGAGGTGGAGGTGGGAGCACAGACTGCCTGGGAGAGAAGAGCCTCCCTTCCCTGCCTCTCTGTCCTGGGGGAGCTGCTGCTTGTGGAGGCTTTTCCCTGCACCTCCTGATTTCTGGGCTGGCCCGTGGGATGGAGCATGGCCTGCAGCTCTGGGCTGCTCACACACAGGCCAGCACACCTGTGAAGCAGGTGCTGTATTCTGTTCCTGTGAGGCAGAGGGAGTTCTTCTGGTGAAAGGTGCTGCCCAGGTATCTCCCTTGCAGTGAGACTCTGCTGTGGGCAGTCTGAAACCCTTCTGTGTACAGAGTGGGGCCACGAGCAAGGCGTGCGTTGGTTTGCAGGCTGTCACCTTTTGTTGGGAACAGTGAAAATGCCATTTCCTCTGTAGGAAAGCTGGGCCAGCTGGAGAGCAGTGTGGGTCAGGAGTGCTGCAGAGCCCGTGGCTGAGTGTTTGTGCTGGTAAACAGCCTTTTCTCCCTGACTCAGCTGGAGACCTGGGGAGCTCGTGGGCAGCCCGGTCCCCATGCTCCTGACGTCTGAAACCTCGGCTGGAAAACCTCTCTGTATCTGCAGTGGTGTTTCAGCAGTGCTGAAGAGGCAACTCCTGGCTATTTCTGCTAAAAGGAAAAGTCCTCTGGGAAGCACTTTGCAGGAGGAGTATCCTGTCTGGGAAAGAAGGGCCTCTCATCCCCATTGCTTTAGGAGGGAGTGGGGAGGCCTGTGTTTAGGTGCAGCCTGTGAAACATGAAAAAAAAGAGATGTGAAAGTGCCTTAAAAGAGAGAACCAATGAAGTGATGAATGGTGTGGAGGAGACTTGAGTTGAACCAGAAGTTTTGGAATTGAAGAGTTGGGATTTGCCTCTCCCTGTCAGAGCTGTGCCTGGTCACCCTGAATTCTGCTGAGCAACCCTGCTGACGAGGAGTGAGGGCTGCAGCACTGCCTGTGCCAGGTGGCAGATGGCTCCATGTGCCTCTGGGCTCTTGTGTAGATCCCCCAAAATGCCTGCTGTGCTTAAGTGCACCCCCACCCCTGAAAAATAGTTCTGTCTGGATACTTGCCTGCCTGGGCAGGGAGGAGCATCCCTTCCTTTTGGAAGGAAGTAGATGGGAATAATGTAGAAGGAATTTGAGGGGTTGGTTGTGGGGGCAGGATATGGTGAATCAGTGTTTTTTTTACAAACAGGGTGTTGCAATAGGTGATTCCTAGTTGGAATCTGCTCTAATCCATGTTATAGCACAAATAAGCTCTTGAAAAACTCCCCTCAAAGTTTGCACAAGGATTATCTGTGGTGGGACGGCAGTGCTGCTGGCCCTGGGGGTCTGCAGGGCCTCACACAGTGCCCCAGTATGGGCTCACTGGTTTTTGGGGTGAGTGGTGTTTCACAGAGCTGAAGTGAATGCCCAGGAGCTCTTGCAGTGTGGGGCTGAGTCAGGCTGCTGTCTTGCTGTTTTCTTTCTGAAAATAAACCAAAACAGTGTTGGACCAAATCAGATACTGCTCTTTGTTTCTGCCTGTGTGTAGGGGAAAAACCAAAACAACAAAACCCCACCCCAGAGCCCCATGCTGGAGCTCTGGGGAGGTTGGTGTCCCTCTGATGGGAATCAAAGCAGCAGAAACATTCAGAAGGATGTTGCCATAAATGAAGAATTTGCTAAGGAGTTTGGGAGAGGTGTTTGTGTGGTAAAGTACCACAAGGCACAGGCACTCCTCTGAGCAAAACCAGGTTGGGATTGCCCCAGTGTCCCATTTTTGAGGGCCTCTGTGTTTCGTGTGACTCTGTACTCAGTGTTGTGAGAGAGTGCTGAGCTGACCCGAGGTGTGTAAACATTGATGGGGCACGTGTTTGAGCAGGGTTTTGTTTGTCTTGCTCTGCTTCTAGCAAAAGGTACAGGCTGAATTTCTGCAGGTCTGTGAAAAGTTACTTTTAAAATTAGTTGTACTTTTTTGAAGGTCTTTTCCTCTTCAAGTGTGTAAGTAAGGGATTCAGTTTTAATAAATGTTGGATATCTCACTGAAGTTTTTCAGGTATGTGCTTGTGTGCTGTAGCTAGAGTTGATTTGAAAGCATTTAATGGTTGGTATTGCAAACCAGTGCAAAGTCACGAAATCATCTTACATTTGCCAGCTGTAATTTTTCCTCTGTTTTGAAAAGAAGGACATTGTGGGATTCATCCTGGCTTTCCTTAGCAGACCTGCAGGGCAGTGCATGTGGGAAGCAGCTGGGAGAGGCTGTGAATGCCCAACCTGGTGGGGTGGGGGTGCCCTGAGCTGCCCAGCAGAGGGTTTCTGCTGACCCCTGCCCTGCTCAGCCTTGGCACCTCCTTTCCCTGCAGCACCATAACCTGAAGTCACTGAAAATACTCGTGAGCTTCTTCTGAAATAATTTCACTTTAAAGCGAACCCCATTTGAGGTACATTTTGCAGATTTTTATGATCCTCAACCCAATTCCAGTGTGGTTGACTTCAAGACATTGCTTTGAAGTATATTTTGTGAGTTACTGCTTTCTAGCTTCAGCCAAGGGCCAGCTGCTAATCAGCTGACCAGGGACGTTTGGATTAGGAATTAAACTGGTTCTCCTTTTGGAATGGGACATGTGATTTTTATTTTTTAATTTTTTCCCTGTTTCTTGTGAGGCAGAACATGTTCTCTGCACTCTGCTCTGCCAGGTAGGACATTTGATTCTGTGTTCTAGCAGTCTGTTTTTCTGAGAGTCAAAGCCAGGAGAACTTGTGAAGAATACCGAGGGAGTTATTTGGTAAATGCTGAGGTATCCCAAGTGTTTTGGTGATTTTAGCAGCACAGCTTTTTTTGGGACAGTGTGTGCTGTGTCCTGAGATGTAATCAGGGAGGAGAAGCAGTTGTTAGTGGATTTAAGTGTGTAAGAAGTTGTGTGGGCCAGAGACTGGCCTGGCCTGGCTTGTGGGCTTTGTGCAGCCTGACACAGAAGGGGTCTGGGTTGTACCTGGGAGGGCTGGTTCCCAATGGAACACCTGTGGCATCTAAAAGCTGGTTTAAAGGCAGTGTTAGCCCAGCACAGTGATCATCCCAGGAAAGAACCTTCCATGTGAAACCAAGAGAGTTTCTGTTTCAAGCAGTCCTGCTATGAAGTTGTCAGTTAGTATAAGAAAGCTTAGTTTTGGGATTCTGGCTGGGGGTAAAACATGGTTTAACTCTCCAGCTGGGGTCTTGCAGAAGTGTTCTAGTAGTTTTAAAGGAACAGGTTTCTAACCTCTGGTTGCATGTGCATCATGTTTTTATTGTGGTGTGGGCCTTCTCCCCTTTGGGCAGGAGCTTGTCAGCAGCTTGAGGAGAGCAGGTGGGAAGTTACAAATGTGCTGTAGACAAGCTGGAATCCACTCTGGATTTAGCACTTCTTGCCTTCCAAGCTCACCCACCTGCATTAATCATGGCTAATAAGGGGTCAGCACTGGCTAGGTGCTGCACACTTGTGTTGAGACTGGGAGCTGCTTCCTTTGAAGGTGACTTTTTTCAGGGTAAATATTCTGGGCAGGCTGAGGCTGTGCCCGTTGGGAAGGCAGCGTGCCAGCTGCAGGGCTGGTGCTGCTTCTCTGGAAAGTCACAACCAATTTGCCTTCTCTTGTGTTAAGTGTTTGCTTGTGTTCTACATGTGGAAGGAGGCAGGAGGTCTCTGAGGAGAACATGCCATAAGCAAAATTGGTTTATGGAGGAGTTATCTTCTGATAACAAGAGGTAACACTCAGTAAGTTTCCCAGGAAGAGGTGCTGGCTTCCTTGGATGGGGGAAGCACAGGATGTCCTTGTGGTGCTATCATGCTGGAAACAAACCTCCTTGGATCTGCTACTGCCTGCTGTACTTCTTGAGAGTAGGAACAATACTGACAGTGATTTACAGGCACAAGGAAAAGATTTGGAGAGGCTTAAGTGAGGCACTGCAAGGTAACTCTCATTTGTGGCTTTTTGCCATTATGGAAACTTTCTCCTTTTGTAGAAGGTCCAGGAATTGCCACTAAATGAAATGAAGGTTATTGTTAGCTGCCCTCAGTGTGATGCAGCAGAGTGAAACAGAGGGGAGCTGCTGCAGCTCCTCTAATGTGAGGAGCTCTCACTACCCAGAGTATCTGAGCCCTGGCACAGCCTATGGATGTGTCCTTCCACCCCTTTTAGGGCTGCTGGGAACTCAGATAGGGAGGTGAAGCAATGCAGAGCATGTGTGGCCAAGTCAGGAATTGATCTCTGGCCTTGCAGATTTGGTGTTTTAATTGCAGTCTGTGTTTCCTCTCAAGTGCTGCCTCGCTGTGATTTCAGCCAGCGAGCTCTTGGCACATGTGTGATTTGGGTGTAAATTCAGGCTTGCTCTGTGGCAGAACCCCTGCTGACACCAGGACCCTGGGCCATGTGTTGCAGGATTGGATTAAAGACATTTTTGGAACAAGATGCTCATAGCATCTGGTTTGCTTCATGATTTTGCAGAAAGAAATTACGTACCAGTGACGGGTGATCTCATAGATTAAAAATAAAAAAAGCCATCAGCAGCTGAGTTCCCTGAGCAGGGATTTGCGTGTGCATCCCCTCACAGCTGAGCTGGAAGCTGGCTGATGCCGTGATGAGGGCAGGTAGAGCTGATCTCCATTCATTGTTAGTCACACACCAGTTTCCCTTCCCATAAGCCTGTGGTAGGGGCCCCAAAATATGCCTGTGTGAACTTACAAAGCAATCTGACAAGCTGTTCTTGAGGGTGTGAGAGCAAAATGCAAGATCTTCTGAGGCTCTCTAATTGCACAGCTGTTGTTCAGATATCATCTTAGCTTGTCTTTCCTTCTGTGAGCAAAATGATGCTTACAGGGCTGATGTGTGCTTTTGTTGCACAAATGGCAGCAGTGAAATAAACTCAAGCTTGTCTCAAAGATGTGCAGAATGTTGCATGAGGACATGATGTGCCTGGTTCCTGTGGCTGTCCCTGAGCATCAGTCTCTCTTCAAGGCACCAGACCAAGCAGGAGGAGCCCTTGGTTTGGTGTGTTACACATGTTTTTGTGACTTCACTATCCCAGGTTGTATAGGGGTGCTACTCAGATGTTTATGAGAGTGATGCAAAATGTGGACTTCCAAAGTGGTTTGAAATACTTAGAAGGAACACAAGAAATCAGTGCTGATGTGAGAAGCACAGAAATGGAGACCTTTTGCCTTATGTGCCTTCTCTGCATGACCTACCTGCTAATTCAGTGTTACTTCAGTTACCTGTTGTGACCCTCTGAAGGATTAATGGCTTCTGACTTGGGAAATTCTTCAGCCATAAAGATCTCTCTGGCATTGAGCTGCTGCTTGTGAGGAGGGAGCTGGATCGATGGGAAATCCTCCCTTATGGCTGCAGTGTGGCCACATGAAGGTTATTTGTGGCTGCTGCTGGCCCAGGGCTTTGCTCTAATGACTCTCCTCATGACCTTTGGCAAGAAGTGTTTCATACCAAGGGTATGCTGATGGCTGGTGACATGAGCAATACCCTGAGATTCTTAAAGAATGGATGTGGTAGCCTGGTCAAAGAGCAAGAAAATGAGATAAGTTTTCCCAGAAATCGGCTTGTGAGACTTTAAGGAGATGGAGATAAACGATGATAACTTGTTATAAACAACATGCAGGTGTTGTTCTCCTACTCTCTGTTTTCCTGTTTTTTCTCAAAGATTGTTTCTAAGAAAGGCAATTTTGTTAATTAGCCAATCAGGTGCAATGTATTGATTAATTGACCAATCTGGTCTGTTTGTATTGGAGCAGTGTATAAAAAGAGAGAATTCAAAGTAAAGTGGATGCTGTGCAGAACCAGCCTTCTGGTGAGTCTGTGTCGTTTCTTACTCAACAGTGACAGCTCTGGAGTTGGAAGGGTCTGTGACAGCACCTATGTGTGTGCAGGGACTCAGATGCTGCCACACTTGCCTTTTCACCCAGCTGATGAGATCCTGCTGGTTCTTGTGTTTGTGGCTTTTATTGGTTGTGTTTGTAAGGAAATAAAGAAATGCATCACAGAGCCCTGATGTGTGGGGTGGCAAGGGCTGGAGGAGGGACAGTGTGGGAGAGAGGGCAGTACAGGCAGGTCGCCCTGTCCTGTCATCCTTGGGCCCGTATTTCTGGGAAGAACAAATCTGCTGAATGTCAGAGCCTTTCTTTCAGCCTTTACCTGTTGCTTCTGAGTCACCAGATGTACTTGGATACGTGAATATGAGTTTACCTTTCTGTTTCTGTGCTGCATTACCAGTTGCAGTTTGAACTGCTGAGCTGTTCTGCAGAACACAAAGGCTCTGAGTGTGAGGTGTCACACAACCTGTGGTTCTGTGCCCGTCCCCTCTCTGCAGAGCAGACAGACGGTGGCAGGGAGGCTTATCAAATTATTTCACAAATGAGAAGCTGAAGCCCATGAAGATGAAGCCATTTGATAAGGGCTGTGTAGGAGAGCAGGGACAGTCTTGTATTAAATGCAAATATAACTCCTTGCCTGGTGTTTTAATCACAGGGTCATTAATATTCATGTCACCATAGTACCCAGGAACTTTTATCATGGACCAGGGCCTTGTGTCACATAATGCAAATACAGAACAAAGCCTGTCCCTGCTCCTCAGAGATTCCTGGCCCTTCCCTTGGTGCCAGAACACACTGTGTGCTGCTGCCTCAGGAGGCCTGTTCAGAGAGAGGCTGTGAGGAACAAGCAGCTGTGATGGTACAGCTCTGCCTGGCCCTTGCAAGCCAGCCCAGTTAGTCCCAGCTCTGGCCTTCATCCTGCTTTCTCCCTCCTCTACACCTCCAGCTACAACCTGCTCTCTGCTCGATTAGTTCTGCTTTTTTCTCTCCTCTCCTGCCTCTGATTCATGGCTTCCTTGCCTTTCCAGGGAAGCTTTTCCACTGTCTGCAGTTGCTGCAGCTTCTTGCTGGCTTTGCAGTTCCAGCCGTGTTCACTCAGAGCCCGTCATGCTCCACAGCATGTTGATGCCAGTGCTAATTTCACTTGGAGATGAACAAGGGCTCAGATGCTATTAGCAGCTGCTGGGAATAATAGCAGCTAAAATGTGCTTTTTAAAGGGCTGACTGATAACTAAACAAATGATTCTTTAAAATTTTTTTTTTAAGCTGTGAGTTATTCATGACCCATTAATTTTTTTTTTTTTTTTTCGGGCTTACAGTGGAAGTTCAAGGACTAAAATTGTTACAATAGAGAGGGACTGAGTCTGCCTTGCCAAGTAATCTATTTGGAGGCAGCATGTCTTGCTGCATAGTAATAAAGCACTGTTCTATCAGCTTTGGTTTTGCAAGTCTGCCTGTCAGGGAGTAATGGAGTGGATGCACAGGGCTGTGCAGCAGAGCACATGCCCAGCAAATCTACCCACGTGAACACCTAAACGTGCTTCCTGCTGTGACAGCCAGCACGGCTCCATCGCCTCCAGTGAGCTGCTGTTTGTTATGAAATTGCTGTCACAAATACTGCAAATACGGGCAGACTTTAATACCCCTGAGTTGGGGTGTCTGGGCTGCTCTTGGAGTGCCAGGCTACTGCTGCCCTTGGACTGGAGCTTCTGACAAGAGTGTGGGTTTAATGCACAGCCTGGATCTTGCCCAGTGATTATTTTGGGCTTCTAAAATGCTGTTGCATGGCAGAGACTAATTTCCTTCCCCTCCTTTCTCTGCTGTGTTGTGATTTACAGCTTCCTGTTTTGTCCTTCTCCATGGACCTGGCTGGGAGTTGCAGGAGGATGGTGTGGGGAGTGAGGTGTCTCCTAGAGGTCTGTAATGAGATGGGGTCCTGAAACATACAAAGAAATTGAGCTGAATGGTTTTAAATCAGCTCTATCAAAATAAACCCCCCAGAGAAGTGACAAGAGGCAGTTATGCTTTTCCTATGTCTCCATGCAGTGAAAATGCCTCTAACTGTATAATTATTTGTGTCTGTTTTCTGTTATGAGCATCACAGCTGATAGATTGAATGTTCACTCCCAAAACTGCCACAATCCATAGACAACCAGTCTTGCTCTCCTAAAATCAGGAGAGGTAAAGGCTGTGCTGGTGTTGTGTGTTGGATGAGGTTTCTGGCTGTATTATTTTGCATAGTTCAGGCACTCCTGGCTGGGGCTGCCACACCAACATTAACCATGGTGACATCCTGCCTATTTAAAAGGAGAGGGTGGAGCTTGTAAATCTAAATCTGTCTTGCCATGGCCTAGATATTGCAGCAGTGACATTAAGCAAGGGCCCTATAATTATGTTGGTAATATTGGATAATCACATTAGGATTCTCAGCTATGGTAAATCTGTGTAGGGCTGACTATGGCCCTGCTTTCCCCTGGCTGAGAGTCTGACCCATGAACTCTGTGTAAGCTTAAGCCTTTGTTTTACCTGGGGAGAAGTCCTTTGCTCAGATGTGCTGGATGTTCTGTTAAAGTTTTCCTGGTGGTATTTAAAGCCTAAAGCTTAAGCAGTGCTGGAGCTGGAAGAGCTGCTGCTTTCTGGAGCTGGAAGTGAGAAGGGTTTGTGATAAGCAGGGCTTTGCCCAGGCTGGGCTGTTCTGCTCTCTTGGAAGCAGACCTTTGCCCTGATGATGGGTGTTGTCTGATGGACTCTGGAGGTATCTGTAGAGCTGGTTGTTTAGTTTTTTTCCCTTTTTCTTCCCGCCTCCCACTGAGTCCCAGTTGCATTTTGTGTGGGCAGCAGCTGACGCAGGTGCTGGGCTTTCCGTGCCTGGAGAGCTGGCTCAGCCTGGGACTGCCTGAGGGATTTCTGCTGGCCAGCCTGGAGGCCCCTCTGCCTGCTGCTACAGTGGAAACTTGCTTCTGTGCAGGTCAGATTCTTCCCAGCTCGAATGTGAGCTGTGTAGAGAATTTCTGGCTGCTTGAAATGGAAATTATTGGAAGGACAGTGCCTAACTTTGGGAGCTGTGGAGGTGCAGGGCTGACATGTATTTCTCTGCTATGGATTATGTGAAGCAGTGAGTTGTTACCTGCCCTGCTCAGAGCAGCTGTTGTGAATAAGAACTGGGTGAGCACAGAATCCACCTCAGTTTCCCAGCACTGCTTTCCTCTGGCAGCAGGATGAAGCCTGGCAAGCCCCAGCATTTGCTAGGAGAAAACAAGCTGTGCACATGCTCTGCAGGGAGGGAAGGGGAGCTGGTGATTTGCCCAGCAAAGCTTGAATATTCTTCAAGAGTTTATCCTATGCCAGGAGGATTCTGTCCGTGGCTGGCTTGACACACAACCTGTATCTATGTCCCTTGTGTTTGTTTCTTCAACTAAAGTATCACTAGAAATACTCACAAAATAGCTACATTTTCTCTATGCTCACTTTAGCTCTGGGCTCTCCTGACTTTCTACAGTTGTAACTGCTACAATCTTCTTTAGAGTATGTTCACTATTAAATTCCTGATCTTGTTGCAAAAATATCTTTTTAACTAATTTTCCATCTGGGGAGATGCAGGATTCAGCTGATTCTCCTGATACTGTGCAGGTTTCAGGTTTCCTGTCATGAAATACTAGACATCCTCTATGCTTTATCTAGGTGCTATCTACCTTCCCTGCAGTTCTGGAGCTCTGATTGTCTCCTACAGCCACTTAAAATGATCAGAACAGGGCTGAAATTTGAGTTACTGTGACCATTGCTCCTTACACAGATGAAGCTCTTTTAGCTGGAGTTAGTGGTGTGCCCTTTCTTTTTTGCCCTCAAGATAAAACTTAAATGTTCAGACTATTTAATTGGCAGTTGATGTTTCAAGATCTGATTAGATAAGTTTCCCAGAGCAGTTCTATCTCCACTCCAGGCTGCAACCTTTTAAAGTGCTGCTTAGGGGCAGTGGAATCAGCCCAAAGGAGCAGATGAAGCCACAGCTGAAAGCCCAGTGAACCACCCAGAATATGCAGTGGGTTTTGTTTGTTTTTAGTGTGTTTAACTCCCTGTACAGGTGAGTATGGTGAGGTCAGGCACTGAGAGCTCCTTTGGGAGCCTCGGGAGATGCTGGGACAGGCCTTTAGATTGAAGCAGTCCCTTCACCTTGGCACTGTTATGCTTAGATAAGTCAAGGGATTTAATACAACAAAAAACAACTAAGTAAAGCTTTCCACTTCCTTTGAGATAGAAAATCTGGGCTGAGAGAGGCCATGTTTAATTTAGTGTTATTATCTGCTCTTCTCAGCTGGGGAGGCTGTTGGCAGGGGATGAGGGTTTGTTTTGTTCTCGTTCAGAACTGGACTCTGGTTTATAACACACATGTACACAAACACATGCACTGTTTACAGACATTTGGGTGTAGTAAGACCAGGAGATCCACATTCAGGCCCTCCTGGAGCAGAGCCTGCTGCTGTTGTTTGTGTGTGGTGTGTCCTGAGTGTCACCTCTGTCCCTGCTGGCACCTTCAGACAGTTGTGCAGGTACCGCTTAACCCCTGTGGGTCTGTGTGTGAGCCTATGGCTGACACACCCTGTCAGTGCTTTGTGCTTCAGCCTGCTGACTGTTGACACAGTTTAGCCCAGGTGCAGAAAATCCTGCTTTTTTAGCCTGGGTTATGGGGAGCAAACAGTGGTTTTGGCCGTGTACTCCTGAGAGGTGATGCAAGCCTGTGCCTTGGGACAGACTGTGTGTTTTCTGTGCCTGCAGCTTGAGGGTGAATAATCTTCACTTATATGGCTATAACATGACATGTAAATACCCTACTGTAAGCAGAGGATTATGGAATTGGGTGGGAGAGTGAGTCACAGGCACTAATTAAATCCCAAACCCCAAGTGTCGTGTCTCTCCAGCATGTAGTACTAAAACAACAAAATGCAAACACAAAGGAGAACATTAGTACAACCAGCACTGCTTTGACTCCTTCTAGCCTTCTTGTGCTGGATCATCTGGAAAAGACTCTGGGCAGCATCCTTCCAGGAGGCTGTGGAGAAAAGATGGGTTACAGCTCCACTAGTGTGTGGGGGAAGAACTTGGGGCTGAAATCCAGAGGAGAGTTTGGTGAGACTCCCTGGTGGTGACAGGGTGACAACACCCAGGAGTGAATTGCTGCAGAGCATGTGGGGAGTGTGAGTAGAGTGGTGAAAGAACAGGTTAGAAGAGGTGCTGGGAGGGACTGTGGGCACTGTGAGTCCTGCCAGAGAGAGGCTGGGTCGGGTGAAATCCTTTGTGGTACCTGGCAGTGCTGGGAAACCTCTAAAAGTGTTTCTTCCTGTTAGTGACATGTTCTGCCATAGCCAAGGTGTCAGGAGAGGGTGAACTTTCAGTCCCATCCTGTTGGGATGACTTGTTGCTGTCTCTTACCAGGAGATGCTGTGGTTTGAGGGGTCAGCTCTGGGCTGGGAGTGCCTGAAGGTACAGTTTTTTGCTTTCTGGAGCCAGGCTGCAGAGCTCCTGTGTGAGAGGAGGTCTCGGGGCCATGAGCTGGGTGAGCAGAGCCTGTGCCTCACCCTGCTGCTCTCAGTGGTGTTGGCAAACTGACCCAAACTTTCTCTGGTCAGGTTCTAAGTTTTTTGTCCTTTTCTGTTAATCACAGGTTTTCCCACCCCAGTAACATCCTTTTTGACACCATGGCTTGCAGAACAGAGAAATACTTGCAAATTGCTTGTGTTTCTGACTGTCTCCATCCAAAGGAAGGGTGAGCAGAGATAATGTTCCAGGTTGAACTCAGTAAATCATGGATTGTACCAGTGTTGTCTTCACTTCCTTTGGTATTTTCATGATCTTGGATATTACAGCCCTAATGCAGCGTCTGCCTCATTACTGTGCCTTCTGAATTATGCCTCAAATGACTTTCAAAACAAAATGAGGCAGTTATATTTTTCTGTAAAGATGTTAATGCTGACACACTGTGACTTTAAAGGTGTTGCAGATGCTTCATAAAGCAGAAAAAGCAATGTGCAGTGATCCTGTTCATTCCAGCCCCTCGTTATGTATCACAGTAGAACACTTCACAGTGCTGCCTCTGGTTTGTGGGCACATTTAGTAATAACAAGGAATAATGCTGGAACAGAAAGCTTAATTTGGAGTGAAATATCCTGTC
The DNA here is from genome assembly GCA_013400575.1 of Peucedramus taeniatus. Classification (NCBI taxonomy): domain Eukaryota; kingdom Metazoa; phylum Chordata; class Aves; order Passeriformes; family Fringillidae; genus Peucedramus; species Peucedramus taeniatus. The sequence goes on from WBNO01023011.1 coordinate 78,569, forward strand.
CTGGAAACAAAGAGCTCAGAAGTGGCATAAAAAAGGGGAAAATGGGATTTGAAATGGTGTGTTTTCAGCAGGTATGTGCAGCAATACCCTCCTGCTGGGCAATGGAAGAGTGGAATAAAGGCAGCAGAAAGAATACATTGGTGCAGATTAATAGGCACAAAAATAGCACTGTAATCCTAATGCAAATCATGGGGAGCTATTATTGAAATAAAAAACCCATATTAAAATACGCCAGCAAATATTTACTTGTGTGGAAGGTCACAGCAGACCGTGGCACGAGGCAGGATCAGTAGGACTGTTTCCCTTGGCTCTCCTCCCTGTCCCTGCTGGGTTTGTGGGACAATGTGGAGCTTTTTATAGGAGCTGCTGGGGACTCTCCTTGAGACTCCTGGTGGGGTCCCAGTGGCACTTCCCAGAGTCACAGGAAGGTTTTTTTGGGGTCTCTGCAGCTCAGCAGCCCCAGAGGACAGGATCCCAGGGCACCTGGGTCTCTAGAAAAGATGCCCAAAAACATTGATGCTTTAGGATCAAGAATCACGTCACAGAATAGTTGGGGTTGAAAGGAGTGACTGTTGTATATACACAATGTGGGGAAAAACTTTTTTCTTTTTTTTTTTTTTAATGACTGTATGTCGCTCCAGTTAGGGGAGCCAGAGGTGCAGGGTGGCTTCCTCAGGACAGCAGTAGAGAGAAAATGGTTCTAATGTTGCCTGGTGATGATATCCAGTGATGGGTAATGTGCAGTGTCTGTGTGACAGCTGCTTGTGGCTGTGACTGGGGGAAAAACACATTACTGTGCCTTACTAAAGCTTTGGGAATGGTGAGCTGGAAACACCTCATGCAAGGGAGTCACTGTGGTTTTCCTGTAGCTGGATCACAGCATCCTGACTGGGGGGGAAAAAACAAAACCTGAGTTGAGCCTGCCTGTGTACTTAGGAAGGTAAATGCTAAGGAAGTTCTTCTGGCTGGTGAGATAAGGCAAAATATGACATAATTCTTGATGGATAAGGATCAGTGAGTATTGGAATTGTGCAAATGGAGTGGCTTTGTGCCTGGTTCAGCAGAGCACTTAAAATTAAGTGCCTGCTGGTACAGCTGGAGCTTAAAATGCCTCGCTGTCTGTCCCTGGAGGCTGAATGTTCCAGGGGCAGTTTTGGGGACATCTGAGCAGCACTTGGCTTCCCCTCAGCTGCAGTGCTGAAGCACAGGGGGCTGTGAGCATGCAGAGCATTGAGGGGGATCTACCTGTTGCAAATTCCGTGCAGCAGCAGTGCTGTGCTTGGTTGGCATTGCTGGCTGCAGGAGGATTCCAGTCTGCAATCCAACATGAGTCCCTTGAACTCGGCACAGCTATCTCCTTACCTTGGGGGAGCTGGGAGGGATCACGTGCAGCTGCTCTTACCTAGTTTAGAAGTGCTTGCCTGGCTGTGAGGAGTTCTGCATCCTGCTGAAATTACAGAAGGGCTGAAAACATAACTACCAGAGCTGGCAGCTGGCCAGTGCCCTGACACAAACCTGCATGGAAAATTGCTTTGGCATCTGTATTGACTGGAGATAATTGGAACTTCCCAGTATTTTTTCAGCTTATCCTAAAACCTTTTAGCAAGAACAACAGTCAGGCAGCAGTGTGCAGCATGATAACCATGTTTCCATGCTGTTCAGGCAGGCCTAAAGTGCCAAAGAGAGACAAAAAAAGTTTCCCCAGAGAGACCCCTGTGGCTGGTGGTGGCTCTGAGCTGATGGTGATCCCAGTGCTGGCTGTGTGCTGCCTGCTCAACAATATTAATATATCTTAAGGGTAAACACAGAAATAACTTCTCATATTTTAGAATGGGAATGGTATTTTAGCTTTTGCTGGCAGGTGTGGGAAAAGAGCTGGATTTCCTTCAGAACCTTAAATCAGAGGCATGTGTGCAGGGGAAAACTGTCCTCTGAGGTGACTCTCAGGCTTAGCTCTTGCTCTTGTCCCTTATGGCTCTTGCAAGTCTCTGGATTTATTTATTTTTTCTGTTGCAGCTGAAGCCTGCACTGGTCTCGTGCCTTTGCTTTCCACACGTGTACTGGAAAAGAGGCTTTACCAGCAGAGATATGGGGATGTTCCTGGTGCCTGGAATACTTTGCCTCTAAGCTGTGCCTGTGTGTGACCCATCCTCCCTGGCCACGTGTAGCACAGGCTCCTGAGCTGACCTTGGCTGCTGGGAGCTGCTCACATCCTGGGATGATCATCTTTATGTTGGAGCTGGCAGTGCCTGGCTGTTGTCTTGCTGTTCTCTGAGAAGAGGAGTAAATGGTCCTGTAATGTGCATCTGGCAGGGCTTCATCGTAATTGCTTGTAAATTTGTCTTTGATCTATTTCCTTTCAACTTTGCCCAGATTTAGCCGAGTTGGGGGTTGGACTGGAATAATGAGGGAGAAATTGGTTGTGGTCTGGAGCTCTGGAAGCTGAGAGCCCTTGAGGCTGAGGAGGTGGTGCTGGTGTAGATGTGCAGTGGGCAAGGAGGAAGGGTTAAGCAGCTGTCAGCAGTTAAAAGATAAGGTAAATGTATGATTTTCAGCATGGTGCTGCTTGTGAAAAACAGAGCTCAGATGAGTGGCATTTCTGGGCAAAGCCTGGCTGTGGGGTGGACAGTGACCAGGCAGGGTGCAGCCCACAGGAGACACCCACCAGCCTCTGGGAACAGCCCCTGCTCTGCTGGAAGTGCTTGGTGAGGGGACTCTGAAATCCATCCCAAAGTCCTGCATAAGCAGTGCTGGGTGAAGAGAACTCTCAAGTCCATCAGAATTTGAATCAGAATGTCCTGAGTAAGCAGTGCTGGGTGAAGGGAGCTCTGAAGTCCATCAGAATTTGAATCAGAATGTCCTGGGTAAGCAGTGCTGGGTGAAGTGAGCTCTGAAGTCCATCAGTATTTGAATCAGAAGGTCCTGGATGAGCAGTGCTGGCTGCAGCCCAGGTGCTGAGTAGCTCAGGCCCTCCCTGGGCTGGCTGCTGCTGCCAAGGGACACTCTGGGCCATCTGGTGGGTCCTGCTGCCCCTCTGCTGTCACACCTGAGCTGTGTGTGCTCCTGAGGGGCCTGAGGAGCACAGCTCCTCCTGAACTGCTTTATGGTGTGCATTCGATGGCCACAATCGCCGTTAAAAAGGTTTCAAGTACTTCAGTGCTTGCGGTATTTGCCAGTGGCCTGTGTGTGCACCTGCCCCCAGCCTTGAAACACTGTCCCTTTTCTGCACTGCAACAGTTTGTGGCCATTTTCTTCATCTCTGCACAGTTCTTGAGCAGTCAGTAATAAACATTTGGGGATTTGGGAGGTCTCTTTCCCCTGAGCCCTCGGGATGCTTTAGCTGTGTTCTCCCTTGCACAGACTGCTGTTCTCTGTGCCAGCTGGCTTGTGCACGATGTGCGTGTTCATGTTCTAACGAGAGTGCTCTGGAGGTGACTTCATTAATTAGCCCAGGATCCTGGTAGAGGGAAGGGACCTGTGGATGAGGCATTAGCAGTTGGTCTGAGGAGGCTCCAGTCCCACTCAGCTGAAGCAAAAATTTGGGAGAGGAGGAGGTTCTTGAGGTTAGTGGAGCTGCTTTTTTTTTTAAAAAAAGGTTTAATTTATCTTTTTTTGCTACTCAGCTCATGTCCTTTTCTGCTGAGCACAGCACTGTAAACAGAGATCCCATATCCTGCTGGCCTGGCCAGAGCTGGGAAAAGGGAACTGAGCCCCTGGGGTGGAGCAGAGGCTTCTCTTGGGTGGCTGCTCATTTGGGGGGAGGGAAACCCAAAAATCTTGTGATTACCAGAAAGTTTTGAGGATGGCTGAGACTGTAATAAACTTTGAAAAACCAGCTCCTTCGGTTTTCTTTTTTTTTTTTTTTTTTTTTTTTTGCTTGTTTGGCTTTTAAATTTATTTTTTTAAGAAAATTTTCTCTAGTATTTTTCTGAGATCCATGGAAATATTGTACAGAAATTAAAAAAAAAAAAAAAAAAGGATTCCAAATCTGATCTCTCCCATGATTCTGAAAAATATAGGCTGTTAGCAAAGTAGAGTTTGGGAAAATTGTGTTGGTTATGGTCCCTTATTTCTTCCTGGCTCCATTGTGGGTTATAAGAGGGGGAAGAAAAATCAGTGCAGTGCTGTGTTACTCTTTTCCACCCTTTGGGCTGAAGCCACCCTTTGGGCTCTCCATCCTCAGTGGGATGTGCAGATTTGTTCTCCAGAAACGAGACAAATGTGGCTGGGGAGAACAATAAGGCTACTGCTGTGGGTTCAGAAGCTCTTAAAAATGACTTGTAATTTGAGATCCTCAACTTGAAGTAGCTTCAGGGAGAGAGTCAGGGTTATTTTTGGGTCTGAATCGAGCACTGTGCACAGAGGCCCCTCCAGAGCTGCGAGGGGGCTCGAGCAGCTGTGATGTGCTGCATTGCTGGGCCATGTCCCAGTTTTCTCAATTTCAGTGTCCATTTTGCAGCCTGGCTATAGTTTTCAAGACCTTTAATTGAAGTCTTGATGCTTATATATATTTTTTTTTTGGGGGGGGGAAGGGAGGAAGAGTGGGGTTTTTTGTTTTGTTTCTTCTTTCTGTCCCATCTTTCTGCTGCATCTCTGGGGCTGCTTCTAAAAGTCAGTGGGGCTTCCTTGGAGAGCCTGCTCTAGTTCCTGTGGCAGACTGTGCTGTGTAAAACTGAGGGGTTTGCCTGCCAGGAGAGATTCCTGCTGAGCAGTTCCCATGCTGGCAGCTGTGTTACCTGGGTGTGTAACTCCCATGTCGAGGTGGAAGAGGAGCTGTAATGTCATAAAAAACATTGAAAACAACCAGGAAGAGCTGTACATTACACACAGCAGTGTTGTCTGGTTATTTGCTCTTTTTGATTCTTTTCTGGTCAGTAAATTTTCCCCAAGTGTGACTTTGTTTGTCACATAATGGGGGCAGCCTGTACAAGTGCTGAATAACCATGAGCACAAACTCATCCTTGGAACTGGGTGTGCTGGGGGTCTGGCGGCTTCTGACAGCCTGTGAAGAAAAGGGGAATTCTTTGGGATGTGACTTGGGTTCTGTGGTGTGCAGCTGCTACTCCCCTTGTAGTGGGACTTCTGAAGACAGGTAACTCACCTGTGAGTTACTCACCTTTGGACATAAAAGAAATACGTGTGCAGTGTAAGGTGCTGCTGGGCTGTGGCATCAGCAGTGTCACTGTGCCTCCCTTTTCACCAGTGTGCAGCACTTGTGGCCGCCTGGATCTGTGCCACTCTGCCCAAATTCATTCCCATCTCCAGAGCCAGGTGTGAAACTTTTGATGCCTCTACCCCTCCATCCTCTGTCAGCTTCCTATTTCTGCCAGGACTAAAATGCAAACCTGTGTATTTTGATGGAGAGCTGACAGAGATTAAAGGCTTTCATCTGAAACAAGTCAATTTATCCTGGGAATCCTGGCTTTACTAATAGCAATGACCACAGAATGAATTGTGGGTTTTTCCCTTGTTCTTCTGTCCTGATTTAAAAGCATTAACATCAAACCACATGTGGGAGATGTTTCTTCTGCTTCTTGCACGAATCAGCTTTGTAATGTAACTTAGATGCTTCAAAGTTGCAGAGCTTTTTAAGTTTAGGCCTTTGGTGGTTCAGTGGGTGATCTGTAGCTCTGATTTCTGTCCAAGGCATTATTGCTGTCCTTCAGCTTTCTTCTTCATAATGGGAATTAATGGAGCAATGAGGGACTGTCTGGCAGGACCAGGAACTGGTGTAATTGCTTGTTTTTATGGAGATGTTAAGTGTTAACTTTGTTGCCATTAATTGAAGATTACTCCCTTGGATCCCTTTTAGTTCCTAGAGATAACTGTCCAGGCAGAGCTGGGAGATGAGCACAGAAGGAGCATCCCCACTGTGGGGTACTGGGAGCTGCTCTGTGCCTGCTGTACTCCCCTGGCAGGGACAGGGTTGGGAGCAAAGAGGTTTCTTGCCAATGAGCAGTGATTTTGTGTCCTCCACAGGTGGCTTTGCAATCGTGTTCCTGGTGAGGACGAGCAATGGGGTGAAATGTGCCCTGAAGAGGATGTACGTCAATAACGAGTACGACCTGCAGGTCTGCAAGAGAGAGATCCAGATCATGGTGAGTCCCTGCTCTGTGCCTGGAATGCAGGGGCTGGGAGCCTGGCCACCTTCTGCTTGTGAGCCCTGTGGCATCAGGTCACAAACTTTGCGTTTTCCTAGCAAAAATGGCTTTTGTGTGGGAAGACCTGGCCTCTGGAGTTGTGTGAAAATCTAGTACTGAACTATTTCAAAAGTTCCTGTGTGGGAAACCAGGAAATCCCTCTTGCTGCTTTGGATGGGCTGAGACCCAGGTAGGGGGCTCAGAGAACTTGGCACAGAGCCCAAGACCCCTCTGCCCTCAATCTCGAGCCATGGAAACAGTTACCATCTTTAGGTGAGGAGTTACAAACCAGGGAAAGTAGAAAAAATGAGTAGCTTATATCACTGAGTAGAGAAATAGAATGTTAAGATTCATATGATAAGTGTACAGGGGGGTGAAGAAGTGTACAGGGGGGTCAAGAGGGAGGAATCTGGGCGTGTACTGCCCTCCTTCCCTCTTCTTCATGGTCTCCATCTTATTGGTGATGGCACTTTGGGATTGGTTTAGAGTAGAAACTCACTGTCTAACATAGGTGATAGATATTGGGGAATAACTGTAAATAATGTCTACGTAGTTTATAGCATAAAAAGATACCACTGCCCTGAGGGTGGGCAGTGTGCCTTGAGCTGACCTGCTGAATGCATCTTGGCTGGTCAGAGAGAACATGTTATAGATAAGAAATAATAAACAACCTTGAGAACGAAAGCCAAGCAGCTCTGACTCTTTCTTGGATCACCCAGCTGTGAAAAAGGACTCTCGGGAACATCCCAGGCCAGGGGAAAACTGAGATTCCTGTTCAATGGACAAGGAAAACCTGGTACCTGAAAAAAAACAGGGAATTCCAGGAAAGTGAGGGGAGAACTGCATGGCTTAATGGGAAAAGGAAGGGCTGAAGATGTGAGCGTGGCTGGGGTTGTTGGAACTCAGTCTCACAATCTTCAATTGAGATCTCAAGTCTTCAGCTTTTTAAACTTGATAAGAAAAGGCTGATGATTCTGATATCTCTGAACGGAAATCAGTGCATGAATGGCAGACCTCCATCCTGAGATAAATCTGTATCACAGCATCTTCTAATCCTTTGGGTGGGGATGAAGGTTATCTCTGCATCGGTGAGGTTGGTAGATTAAAACAGTATTTGTGGGGTAGCTGCTGCCAGGACTTTTGAAATGTAAAGTATTTGTAATAAGCTCTGGGATGTTTCTCTAGATTATTTGACATGAGGATTTATATGATGGGATAGCTATTTTTAATAACTGTTTCAAACTTAGCTTCCCTAAACAGAGACAAAATGGAGATGATCCAAATAGATTTGCCTAATCTTGTTTGTGGCATGGTAAACATGGAAGTGCTACTTTTGAAGTTGTATTCAAAGATACTGATGAGCATTTAGAGCAGCTGCCAGGTGGGGAAGAAAATATAAAATCCTCATTTTGTGAATTTACCACACAAGACACAGGTTTGGGGTAGATGATCTTCATATCAGAAACTCCTACCTGTAGCAATTCTGTGTGTGATTTCTGCAGTAGCTTTAAATTAGGTTAATACCTTTTTAAGTGAACTGCTGTAGTTTGTGATAGTGCAGGGAAGCTTTAGGCTACATGGGAAAAGGTGAGATTAGATCTCACATCAAAGCTTGTTTACTTGGGTTTCACTTGCTGCTGCTTTCTCTTGTCTCCCTGTCTTTGGTGCCTTTGGAATGGTGGCTTGTGGAAAATGAGGGTGAGGAGGGTCCATGGCGTGGATTTGGGCTGGTCCATGGTGTGGATTTGGGCTGGTCCATGGTGTGGATTTGGGCTGGTCCATGGCGTGGATTTGGGCTGGTCCATGGCGTGGATTTGGGCTGGTCCAGGGCATGGATGTGGCTGGTCCATGGTGTGAGTTTGGCTGGTCCATGGTGTGGATTTGTCTGTCTTGCAGAGGGATCTGTCTGGCCACAAGAACATTGTGGGCTACATCGACTCCAGCATCAACTCAGTCAGCAGTGGGGACGTGTGGGAGGTGCTGATCCTCATGGACTTCTGCCGGGGTGAGTGGGGCTGGTCATGGGTGGGTTTGTCCTTCAGTGCTTACAGGGAACTTGCACATCTTCCTTTTAAAAAAAAAGCTGTCCCTAAGCTGCCAGGAAGCTGTTCTGAGCTGAGCAAAGCCAGGACTAGGGCTGGAGAAGTGGGCTGTGTTGACTCTGCTAATGGGATTGGTACCATCTTTACTGCTGCCCAGGGTCCCCTTTGTTGTGAAGGAGAATCCTTATATACATCTTGCTGTTGTCTTTAGAATGGTGCACACAAGAAGTGGCTCCTCTTAAAGCAGCCAGGAATGTATTTTTTCTTCACTTTAGTCTCATTGCAAGCTTTGCTCCACATCAGCCTGGCTTAGGATTGTTCTGGAAGAAGCAAGACATGGATAATGTGAAGCCAAAAGCATTTCTCTTACCTCTGACCTTTTTGCTTGGCTGTCTGTAGCCAGACAGGCTCTTCCAGCTGTCCCAAAGCTTTGATCTTTGTGGCTGGGATGTGGTGTTTGGAACATGATGCATGTGCTGGGCTCAAATGCTTCTCGCAGGAAGAATGTTCAGCAAAATAATGTTTTGGCCAGGTGACTCCAAGAGCCTGTGGCTGGTTTGGATGGTGGCAGCTGATGGAAATGGGTATTTTTGGGCCTGTCTGGCTTTCAACTCAAAAACATTGTAGCAGGGACATACAGATGTTGTAAAGGCCCAGTGCAGGCTTCTGTTCTGCCACGTCCCCTTTGCTGCTTTGTTTTGCTGCAGGAGTCTGGCCTGCCTTGCCCTGGTTTGTTTGCTGGTGAGAGGAGGAACTCTGTGTGCAGTTTTGCTGAAGGAATCACCCATAATGCCTCTTTAAGCTTCAAGCTAAGCATGACCAGAGCTGTTGTCAGCATGAGGCCTGGCAGTGCTGGCAAATCCCTGCTCAGCCCCATATGCAGAGCCTACTGTGGAGGGAGGCACAAACCTAAGCTGTTCACAGGCACCCCCCAGCTGCAGTACCCACCTTTTGGGCTGATGAAGTAAAATCCATCTTTCTGAGGAGTTTCCTTCCATCTGGAAGGAGGTGGCTTTCCTCGTGTGGCTCTTGCCAGATGCTGTGGTGCTGTCTGCAGCCTTCCCCCTGCCATGGTTGTTACATGCTGATTTTCCCTTGTTACTTTCCTTTTGTGGCTGACAGTTTCCAACCAAATCAGTGCCTTTGTGTGCAGAACTGCATTTATTTTGAGTGTAAAATGTTCACAGCTGTAGTATTTATTAAACTGAGCTTTTCTTTCCTACCACGGAAGTTTTCCAGCACTTGTGATGTGGAATGATGCAGTACTGTTTCACCAGAGCTTCAGAAAGGAGTTATTCTCTGTCTGTCTAGGGTGTTTAGAGGAGAAAAAACACTCAGGATTGTTTTGGAAAGGCCTTGACAACAGCAAAACCTCAAAACTGAGACAAATTCAGGACTCGTTCATGAAAACTTACTTTAGTTTGTCCAGAGTTTCCCTTGTTACAGATGGATTTTTAATTCTTTGCAGTTGACAACTTCAGCCAAGCCACTTAAGGTGTGGGTTTTCTGAGTGTCTCCCTTCCTCCCTTCTCTTGCTTACATGAGGCAGACTAATCTGTGGTGGACTGGGGGTGCCCCAATTCCAGCCTTTTATTTCTCTAGTCAGACAAAACAAGTGCTATTTGGAAGAAAAAAAAGAAAATTAGTCCAGAGTTCACTGTCCCTGCTGTGATTGGGAACCCCAGAGCTCACTGTCTCTGCTGTGACTGGGGATGGTCAGAGCTGTGTCTCTGCTGTGATTGGGGATGGTCAGAGCTGTGTCTCTGCTGTGACTGGGGATGGTCAGAGCTGTGTCTCTGCTGTGGTTTGGGATGGTCAGAGCTCACTGTCTCTGCTGTGACTGGGGACCCCAGAGCTCAGTGTCCTGCTGTGATTGGGGATGGTCAGAGCTCACTGTCTCTGCTGTAATTGGGGATGGTCAGAGCTCACTGTCTCTGCTGTGACTGGGGATGGTCAGAGTTGTGTCCCTGCTGTGATTGGGGATGGTCAGAGCTCAGTGTCCTGCTGTGACTGGGGATGGTCAGAGCTGTGTCTCTGCTGTGATTGGGGATGGTCAGAGCTGTGTCTCTGCTGTGGTTTGGGATGGTCAGAGCTGTGTCTCTGCTGTGGTTTGGGATGGTCAGAGCTGTGTCCGGGCACCCCAGAGCTCAGTGTCCTGCTGTGATTGGGGATGGTCAGAGCTCAGTGTCCTGCTGTGACTGGGCACCCCAGAGCTCACTGTCTCTGCTGTGCCCTCCAGGGGGACAGGTGGTGAACCTGATGAACCAGCGCCTGCAGAGCGGCTTCACCGAGAGCGAGGTCCTGCAGATCTTCTGCGACACCTGCGAGGCCGTGGCCAGGCTGCACCAGTGCAAGACTCCCATTATCCACAGGGATCTGAAGGTGAGCTGTGCCTCCAGGGGTGCAGCAGGGAGGTGCATCCTCCTGCATGTGTGTCTGCCAGCTGCCCACGCTGTGCTTCTCCTGCTGGTAATGAGGGAAAGTGGGCATAAACACACCTCTCTGCTGGGAGATAAAAACAGAAATGAGCCTCTCAGTGCTGCTTACCATATGTTTGCCATCTATAGATCTGCTTAAACACAAATGTTTGTGAATAATTGTGGCTTGCACACGTGTCAGATTGTACCTGATGAATTATTCACAGTGACCTGAAACACTGCTTATTTAAGGTAGCTCACAAAATTGTTTCCAGATTAAAAGGAGCACTCCAGCAGTGTTGGCCTTGGGGCAGGAATCCTTAGGAGCTTTTGAAAGTGGCCTCTGGAGCTCTGACCATGAAAGTGTGTTGTAAAACTATGTGCTTAGCTGGGAACAGAGCTGGGCCAGCTTGGGGAAAATCCCACGCCTGTAATCCAGCAAACAAAAAGATATTCCCTTTGGTCTCAGCCAAGAAGGAGGCTGCTGTGTGCATTTGAAATTCAGATGTGCTTTGTGGGGCAGGTTCTATTTTCAGAGCCCTCACAGATGTTTGTTTGTGCCACTGGCCATTGTTTTACAGGAGCCAAAGATGCCACGTGTACCAAGGAGAGCCAGGTAGAGCAGGGGAAAACATCCTCAGGGTTTGGTGTGCTGTGGCATGTTTGAAATGACAGTGATGCCACTCTCAGTCAGTTTGGATATAGGAGCAGCTCCTGTGTCTCTTCCCAGGGGTTATCTCTTACCAATCTGAATCCTGGATTTAAGTCTGTAAAGTCTGTGGGCAGCTTGCAGGAGTTTGTATAGATAGGAAAACAGGATGAGGACCAGGAACCTCCCCAGCTGACATTAACCCTGCCCTTACCTTTTTGGTGAACCCCTGGGAGTTTAATAAAGAACAAACTCAGTGTGTTGCAGGGGAATAAATCTGGGACATCTGTGCTGAATTAGTGAGTTGATCTGTGGTGTTACTTTCTGCCTGAGTTGCAGTTGAAATGGGCTCTTGGGGCTGGTGTCCAGCCCACTGCTGCCTGCCTAGGCCAGGTGAGGTTTTTCAAGGCCTGACTCCTTGGTAAGCTGTGCCCAGGGTCAGGGTTGGCTCTTCTGTGCTTGGAGGCATGTTTTCTGCTTGAGTAGTGTGTTGTTTCTGTCATGGTGACCTCTAGGAGTCTAAGCACTAACACAGAATTAATATTTATATATATTTTGGCTTTATTTGTGTTAAAATGTAATCCTGTCAAGGAGGAATTGCAAAGCCAAGAGAGATGAAGGGCCAGAGAAGTTTAGTACAAGTTCTGGGTGTCAGGAGGGATGTGCATTGTGTAGCTGTTTTCTTGGGGTGAATGTAATCCTGCTGGAGAGGGGGCAAATGTTGACTTTGCAGGCAGCTGGGGGGCCTGGAGGCCTTTTCTGCCTTCCAGCTCTTTGATGCTCCTCTGGAGCTGGGGGTTCCTGCCAGCAGAAAGGAGGCTGTGAATGAGCTTTCAGCCCTTTCAGACAAGTGCAGCTGGAGGAGTTTCAGTGGCCCCTGGCTCTGATTTTGAATTAACCCAGAGGCTTTGCCTGAAGCAGAACAGCCTCCTGTTGGCACAGTCCCCAGCTGGTGGGAAGTGACCAACAGCTGGGCACAGCAGCACCTTTACCCAGCATTTCTGCAGACAAAAAGGGACATGGCACTGTGAGTAAGGACCACACAAAGATCCTGTGTCACCCCTGGGTGTGCTCAGGGAGTCCAAGTTGGGGTACAGCTTTATGGTGTTTGACCAGAAGAAGACACCTTCATAGTCCTTTCAAAGCCACTTTTCTCTGGCCTGGCAGTGGGTAGCAGTAATTTTTTTTGCTGTGTTTGTTTTTTCCTTCTCCTGGCATTTGCTGATCAAACCTGGTTGCTGGATAGTCCCATGCTGATGTCTAACAAACCTTTCAGGGTGTTTGAGTGAAAAATCACCTCAGGCAGATAAAGTGGGAGGACTCTTGGGGAAATGCTGGAGGAGTGTTTGCAGGGAGCAGGGAATAACACGGCCAGTGTCGATCTGCTGGGGAGAGCATCTGTGTGCAGTGCTTTATTCAAAACAGATGGATGGCACAGGGGGAAGGGGCATGTTTAACCCTTGGTTTCAAGCCAACCTTCCTGCCTCAGCTGCTCTAATTTGGCTGCATTTTCTGATGCTTAAAATGCTGACTCCTTCTTTTTCTTTCCTTCTTGTAAAGATCATCCTTGATGGGGAGCTCTGCTTCCAGAGGGTTTTGTTAGCAAACGCTTATGTGGTGATTTTTTTTTTTTATTTTGAGCTCTATGAGCAGTATGTTTTATCTGGTTGTTGTATCTGAGCATTTGACACTGATTGAAGATAAAGACATGAAAAATGGTGTGTTCCCTCAAGAGAACATGCTGTTAGTGCTGCTGCACAGATGAGGAGCTGGAACACAGGGATGCCCTGCCAAAGCAAAGATCTGAACACAGGGTTTCACACATTTAAAGTCAGCGTTGGAACAGGCAATTTCCTTAGGTGGGTGCAAGGTAGAGTTTTGTTAATGCACAGTTTTGAGTATTGAGGAGAAGGTTTCTGCTGATTTTAGTTGTTTCTGTTGCCTGATTTAAGGTACCAAGTAATATTTGAAAGAAAGGGATCTTCTCAGCAGCCTGTGGGAGCCTCTGCTGCTACAGTCCCTGTTTAGAGACTGTGGGACACCCAGCAGACTCTGAGAACAGGCAAATAAATGTGAGCGTGAGCTGAGCTTGGTTTTGAATGAGACCCTCAGGACAGGTAAAGTGCAGGCAAAGACCTGAAGATGTGTTTTAATTTTATAAATATGGAAGTGTGTGTGTTACTTGTTTGCCTCCCCTCTGCCCCATGGACTGTGAGGAGTTACAGCCCTCTGTAAAGCTGGGACACCTTGGATTTCCTGTCCCCAGTTCAGATGCCAGACCAGGGACACAGTAGCTCAGGAATGCTGAGCTCCAAAGGCACTGGGACACTGAAGTCTTACAAGAGGCAAGGAAATGTGCTTGCAGGAGGAGAAGGGAGGGCTGGCAGGATGGAAGGCAGTATTACAGCTGTGCTTCCATGATTTGATGCATCTATTTTAGGAGATGTGACAGTTTTGATGCCTGTTTTCTTTGCTGTCACTTTAGGCTTTAATGTCAGATGTGTCTGATATGTCTTCAGGCACTTAAAACCTTGACTCATCTGAAAAAAACCCAAACCTTGAATATTTTTTTGTCTGAGTGATTCTGTGTCTGTCTGTGATGCTCCCAGGTTGAAAACATCCTGCTGCATGACCGTGGCCACTATGTCCTGTGTGACTTTGGGAGTGCTACCAACAAATTCCAGAACCCTCAAACAGAAGGGGTGAACGCGGTCGAGGAGGAGATCAAGAAGTAAGTGTGCTTTGCCTTTTCAGCTCAGCTGCAGTTTGTGTTGGAAGGGTCATTTTCTCTTGTGCTGGGATTAATTTTGCTCAGCCTGTTGCAGCAGATTGGCTGTGCTGCATGGCAGTGTCTGCTGCAGGTGAATGAATGCCTGGGGGAAGGTGAAACAATAAATTGAGCTTGATGTAATTGCTTTGGACCTGAGATTAATGCAGAGAAGCAGCCCCACCTCGGTGAGGCAGTGACCTGTTCTGTCCTGTGCAGGGTCAGGCTGTCTCTGTCCTTCATCTGTCTTGGCTTCTCTGAGCTCCAGGCTGGCATGGCACAATCCCATCCTGGCTGAGCTCCCCTCCCCGTGGATCCAAGCACTGACTGGAGCTGATTCCGGCTCTGCATGGGAAGTGCCAGGTCCTGGAGGGATTCAGTCCAGCTCCTCCTCCTGCCCCACGCACTGCCAGCTGTCCTGGCAGCATCTCTGGTGCCCCTTGGTGCTTTTTAAAAGGGGGTTCACCTGCAGTTCAGTGAGCCCTGGGTCAGGGGTGGAGCACACTCCAGGTCCTTGGCCTTGCTTTAGTTCTGACAACATCACTGCTGCAGACTGGCCACTGCTGTTAGTACAGTTAGGAGTGGGTACAGATGCATCATTTTTCTTGGGATTCAGCTACACCTGCCTGGATTTCCTGGGTTTGTTTGACTGGAGTTTTCAGAGTGCTCCTAATCCTGCATTGCAGTCCCCTTGGAATGCCCTACTTGTACTCTTAAGCCTACAGAACTTTGCCTTCGGCAATGCTTTCCTGTGATCAGGGTGAGCAGCAGGCAGCAATGACAGACCTGCTGGTAAGAAATCTTATCAGAAGAGCCTCATAATCTGATGAGCAGTTTCCAGCTTTTCTGTTTGTTGTGATCTGTTAAGATGAGGCAGATTCTCACTGTGGTTTGAGGTGCACAGTGACCCATCCCTTGCCACAGTGGCTCTGAGCAGGACTCCTGCTGTGGAAATCTACTTTTTAGGAGCCACATATCCAGTTACAATCTCTGTAATACATTTGGCCACAGCCCTGCAGTGAGGGTATTGCAGAGGAGATTTGATTACTGACCTTGTTAATGCTTTGAATCCTTGAATGTTTCTGTTCTTAAAATGACTGCACATTTGTGGTGAATTCTGTGCTTTAGAAAACATTGTGGTTACTATTTTGGCTTCCTAGGGCAGTTTGAGGGGTGTTTTATTGTTTGAGGTGTGTAGCAGGTGATGCTGTTAGATTTTCCAGCAGATATCTTTAGCATCCCTTTCCTTAAAATGAATAGGGAAAGAGTGAATTTTGAGTTATTTGGGAATATGACACACCTGATAGCCCCCTTTTGAACTGCCTGATCCACCTTCCCCTGCAGGTACACAACGTTATCCTACAGAGCCCCAGAGATGGTGAACCTGTACAGTGGCAAACTCATCACTACAAAAGCAGACATTTGGGTATGTATGGAAACCCCTGGGCATCCTTTCACTGCCATGGCAGGAAAATGGCACTGGCCTTGCTTTCTGAGAGCCTGGACAGTTTCTGAATGCAGAATTCCTCTGATGATGTGTCTGATGAGTTCCTGCTGAGCAGGGAGGCTGGTGCAGCAGATGTGTGTGCTCCTCCTGTGTGCTTTGAATTTAGAGATGGATGAAACTCCAGGGTTGAGTGGGGCAAGTGTGATTTTGTATCTTAAGAGTTAAACCAGAAAATTCAGGGTGTTGTGGCTTGTTGTGCCTGGGCTGGGTTGTTGGTATGTGGAATCAAAGTTCTGATCAGAATTGAGTAGAAACCTGAGAAAATGACCCTGCCCCAGCAGCAGCAGTGTGCGCATCCTGTGTGACACAGGGCTGAGTTGTCAAACTGGCCAAAGGCCAAACTTCTGCACTGTTTCTGGTGATCAGGGCAATCCTGCATGCTCTTTCTTCATGGTGGGAGCAAAATTCAGCTGTGGTGGAAACCATTCCTGGCTCACCTGGTCTCCTTTGGGTGGGACAGAGGTGAGAAAGAGTCTGTGCTGTTTGGAGTGGCAGTTCATGTGTTTAAAAGTGTTTAAAATGCTAACTGGGAGCATGTTTTGTGTTTTTTTGGAGCCCTGAGCGAGGGGGTAACATGGTAGAAGCAGAAAAAGAGAGTTTTGATGTATGTTCAATACTTCTGCATCTACAAGAGGGAGAATTGCTGGTGTGACATCTGCTGAAAGTCCCCTCTTTCGGGGGGGGAGGGGGTCTGTGGGGTCAGCCCTGCACTGGGCAGGGTCACTGGCCTGGAGGTCACAGCTGTGACAGTGGGAAAGGACAGGGCCCCAAAGGCAGCCAGAGGAGAACCAGGATTTGCACTCCTTCCTGTGCTACTGTGGAAATGGGAGATCCAAAGGCTCTGCTCTTCCTGGCATGGCAGGAGTTGTGTTCCAGTGACACTTGGAGCGTGTCCAGAGCAGTGGATGGTGGTGAGGCCTCAGCTTCCAGGCCTGTTCCAGTGCTTGTCCTGCTGGAAACCTCCCTTTCCCTGAAATTTTATCGAGGTTATTTTAAGCCAGTTTGCAATTTCATTGTGAAATCCTGTGACAAAAGAGATGAGCTGATGATGAGTTTCTTAGGATTAGGAAGTGTTTCCTGCTCCCCTCTCTGAGGTGGTGGAAGTGTTTCATAATTAGCCCTTTGTGCAAAAACTGTTTTCTTTTGCAATAGCTGGTGGTTCTTGATGCCAAAAGCAGTGTGGCAGTAGAGGGAAGGGTGGCAGAACCTGGCAGCCTGCAGAATGAGCTGTTTGGCATTTATGTATAGCAGTTGAAAGGTTGTTTGGACTTAATCTTGGAAACAGTTTGGGTTTCTCTTTGTCAGAATGGATGTATTAATGATGATGGTTGCCATTTCTTTGTGCTATTGCTTTGTTCTTTCCTCCCAGTGTGTGGCAGAAAGGCTTTGCCTGTTCAGTGACACTCAGGGTCGTGTGATGATGAGCAATCCCCCAGATCAGTGTCTGGTGAGGGAGAACTCTGCCTGTGTTCATCTTCCCCTGCAGCTGTGCCTGTCCCAGGTCCCTCACAGGGTGCTGGGGCAGGCCTGGCATCAGCAGGACCCCAGGATCCTGCTGTGGGAGCTGTGCCGTGCCCTGCTGGGCTCAGCTTGGTGAATCCTTGCCTTGTTCTCTCTCTGCAGGCCCTGGGCTGTTTGCTGTACAAGCTCTGCTACTTCACCTTGCCCTTTGGGGAGAGCCAGGTGGCCATTTGTGATGGCAACTTCACCATCCCAGACAACTCGAGGCACTCCCAGGACATGCACTGCCTCATCCGTGAGTGTCTGCCAGGGCTCTGCCCTACAGCCCTGCCCCTGCAGCACAACCATGAGCTTCCCTGTGGTTCTCACATTTCCCTGAACATATTTCCTTCACTCAGGA
>WBNO01023012.1:0-33668 GCA_013400575.1 Peucedramus taeniatus
GTTAAGCCAGGAAATTACAAACTGCTACTCTTTGGGTGTTAATTCTTTACTTATTAGAAAACACTCTGGATAAAAAAGGTCAGTAGTGGCAGCCACTCATAAATAGACTCTGACATGTTCCTACTACAATATCGAAAATATTAAAAGGGAGAGAGCGAACATGTACTCCTGCTATCTGCTGGTCCCACAAAGTGCTTGGCAGGAGATGTGAGAAGTATTTAACTAAAAGCAGCTTTAAGCTGACATTCTGTCCTCTGGATTTTATAGCAACACTTATGTTTATCAGGCATAAAGAAGTTGTTCTAAGAAGATTTTTAAAGAGGCCAATGCAACTGCTGAGAACTATCAGGGTGGTGAAACGGTTTTTGGTTTTCCTAACTACATGTATTGTCTGCATCAGAGGAGACTTAGTCCAAAGCTTTGAGACAGTGAAGAGGACTTTTTTTAGAGAAAAATCTTTGAGAGGATGAAGAGGCTTTTAAGACACAGTTTGTGTCCTCAGAACATGCTCTGATCCATAGGGCTCATGTGGGTGTAACCCTGAGCAAATCAGAGTCATACTGACAGAAACAAAAACGTCTAAACTGTACTAGTCCGGAGACAAACCTTGTGGTTCAGTGTAGAAATACTTTATTAACATTCTCTTTGTAACATGGCTTATGGAGATAGAATGGTGTGGAACTGTGTGATAAGTCAGTGCACAGATTCAGTTATATGGCTAACATTTAGCTGTTACTCCTGATGGCATGAGATAAAAAACACCTAAGGAAAAGGAACAAGTATAAGTCTGATGAATGTTTAAGTGCATTCACAGAAATAAAAAAAAAGAAATCTTTCATTTGGTATAAAGATAAATTTTATGCTTCCATATCACTTTTCTGAAATTTTCTATTTGCTTCTTTTGCAGGTTCAGTCAGATGCTTTACTGTCCTATTACAACTGTTATTTAGCTCCAGGTCGACTGGCTGATATTGATACCTCTATTATTGTTCACTATGCTTAAAGTGCCAAATCAAAGCAAACAGGTGTGTGACTTCTCACTGCAACTTTTCCTTCAGCACCTGACCTGTGACCTGTTAATATGTCCAGTCAGAAGAGAATGGACACCTCTTAGTAAGTAAATAGATACTTAACAAATGTGAGACTTGTCATCACACCTGATACTTTGATCTTAAACTGTCAAGGTTTAAGATCAACTCAAGGTTCCCAAATTGACTTGTACTGAATTGAGAAATGTATTTTGAGAAATTTGAATTGTATAAGTAACCCATGACTTGCAAAATAATTTTAATTCTAAAATGAGTTAACTATTGGCTATCTCATCAAGAGCAAGATGAAAAAAGGATTACTTGAGCCAACAAAAAATGACAGACTGGGAAATGGAAAAGAAAACAATTATTCCATTTTTTAACAGAATCCGATAATTTTAGGGTTAGGGGGATTTCTAATGCTGTTTCCAGTTCATAGCTTTTAATCAATGAAGAATGCTGATTAAAACATGAAAATATATTTTTAAAAATTATATTGATCATATGGGAAATCACTTGTATATGCTCTTACACATATATACATTTTAGTGTGAATCCACAAAACCACTGGCTCCCTCAAAAGAACATGAGCTCACTTTACTTTTAGGCTGTGGGTAAATATTTCTGAGCTGCACATTTAGGATCTTTAGATAATAACTGAGTAACAGAATTTGAATCAGGAAACTCATGAAACAAGTTTTGATTTTTAAAATGAGACAAAGTGAAAAAAATAATGTGATCCTCTGAATTGTGTACTTTGGGTGCCATTTTTTAAAAGCAATTGACTTCAGGGACTGATCTTACAGTGGGGTTTTTTTCCCTGGGGTTTTCAGTGAAGCTGAGGGCAATGATCTTCTAAAGCTGCTACACTAAGCAGACCTTCAAGAAAGGAACTGTACAGCTAAGCTACTTGAAACAAATTTGAGACAATTTGTGTATAATAATTTGGTGGGGCATTCTTGCAGATATTTTCCAATTGCTCAAACTAAAGGAGCAGACAGAATCTTCTAGGGTCCTTTCATAAACTACTCTGGTTCTTTTATGTATCATAACCAGGCCAGAGTAACCTCTTTAACAGTCAAACTAGTCAGGGAATTTGGAAAATGTTCTTTATTTTAAAGTTTGTTTCAAAATTGATCTGATAGTAAACTAATAAATCAATCTTAACATTGCATGTAATTATTTTAAAAGTTATCATATCTAGTTCTGATATTATCTGTCGTAATTGCTACAGTACACCTGAAAAAAAGTAGAAAAAACCTCCCTCTGAATGTAGAAAAAGGAAAAGAAGCCTTACTTATTTTTCTTTTGTATATCTGGTTTTACCTTATGCCTTAAATCTCTCAGTAGGAAGATAAGCATTAAATACGTAAACTAAGTTTTTAAAATCACTAAAAACTAGAATGCTTTTAAAATAAAATTACAAGTCTGAATAATGATAGACAGTATAACAACCTGCATTACCTAGGAATAGGAGTATCAGGATTGATGGAGAACACTGGGGAAACATAACAGACAGTAGGAATATATTTTACTGCCTTTAGCACTGGATTAAAAGTCCTGGGAACAGAAGCTAAAGACAGAAGGAAAGATTAGAGCTCAGCCTCATGCCAGTATATGGCCATCCTCTAATAACAGCTACTCTATTTGTGTTTCAGTAAAACCTCATGGTAATATGAGGTTATTCACTTTATAACCCTGCCTTCCTCTTTGCCTCTGGAAAGAAATGAAGTTCTAGAAAGTGTCTCAGGACATACCTTATCCTTGTTAAAATCAGAAAAGGAGCCTGAAAATTGCTGATTGAAACTAAACCTGTGGCTTTCCATTTGCATATACTTTTTACTTTTCATATTATAGTAGAAATTATGTGAGTTATAAATTATTTCTACTTGTAACAAAGAAACAATGCACCATCCTCTCTTTACTCCTATCATAAGAGCTGTTTTTTGAAGAGTAAATTTGGAAGGTGAAGAAGGAGGCTAAGGGCGAGATTTTCCATGTCATTTATCTCTTAGGGAGGTGAGCAGAAAATGGAGGCAGGAATCAGGACTACTGGGAGAAGTAATAGTGGAAAGGAGGCAGAGAGAAGCTAGTGCGCTTGCATGGAAAGAAAAGGGAAACTTGCAGGAAATTATTTGTGAGGAGAGACAAGAAGACAGGAGGAGAGTTGTGAAAGAAAGGAACAGGAATTGTGATAGTCTGAAATTAATATGAAATGAACAGAAAATAGGAGAGACACACAGAAAGACTATGGAGCATGCCTGATCAGGGAACAATGGAATCCAAACCTGAAATGCTGAAACAGCCTGCCTATAAAGCCCTAACTTTTACACGTAAGCAAGACAAAGATCAAGTACTGAGTCTCTCACACATCCTCCTGATCATTGCTTCATCAGTGATTTTGGGAATAAACCTGATTCTTGCTCTCTGGACTTGACATGTCTTGAAGATGCTCACTGTGATGGTACAGGTGTCTTTCTTCACTCTCCCTAAGGGCTTTCCAAACCAAACCATGTAGGCTCAGTGAGATAGCAGGCACTAATAAAGACTTTCACAGGAGTGAAAATTATCTTTAAAAGGATCTTTTCAATTATTTTTTAAAAAGTATTATTTTTAGAAGGTAAGCAATGTCCTGGAATGTAAATTTTGTAATCAGACAGTTGCATGCAGCCCTCTAGAACTTGTTTTTTTATCTTTTTGTTATTGTTTTTTTTTTGTTATACTTTCCAATCCTTTTATCTACATACTCTCAGATATAGACTCTCACCACTTCAATCTTTTTTCATCTAGTGGGCAAGTATTTTTCTCTTCTGCTCCGTGTATTTTTTCCCTTTTAACTTTAATTCCTTTACTTCTAATTACACTCTCTTGTATAAGCTAAATTATTCCTCTTCTTCCTTTGTGTTTACTCCCTTCAGATGTTTGTAGTTTATTATGTCCTCCTTTCTTCCCTAACCTAATTACTTCACTAAACTATTTGTATTTATGCTTTTAATCTTTTCTAATAAGTAAGTCTATTCATCCCTTTAATCATTTCCACTACTCTTTTTCCAAAAGCCTTTCTCAGAGATTTTCATGACTTACAAAATGCTTTATTTATATTTCTTGTTAAGCATTGATTTAAAATTTATATTTGACACCTTAACCATGTAAGTAATTGTTCTTTTAAAATAATTTTTATTTATTTTAAGAGCTCACTTTATCTCATAAAAAATTTCTCCTTATTTTCATGTCTGTTTTTTACATTTTTATCTTTGTGGCTTAAGTATGGATATTTGCCTTTTCCTTCAATTTCATTTTACAATTTCTTACCTTGTAGGCATTGGCAGCATATAGACAGTGAGACAGAAACCCAGACACCCAATCCAAGTCTAAGTCATTTAGGATTCAGTGACAGAAATAATTTCTAGCATGTGCATGCTCTGTAGGCACCTATTTATTGTGAGTTCTGTGCTCTCTCCCACTCACATCACCTGCTTTTGTCTAGTACTGCCTTCAACACTGACAAGATTTGTGCAGTCCTGCTTTGCGCACATACATACTCCATCTCCCATATGGCACACAGAGTGCATTTCCTTTTTTGCATTTCAACAGTGTCTCAACTGGTTTTACAGCATCTGCTAAATGATGATATTCCAGTGTGGAACAGTTTGGACAAAATTAAGGTTGAGTTACAGAGATATTTTTGCAAAAGTCTTACCACATTTGCTGAAATGTAAATTAACTTGTACTCTGATTTCACTGATTGACAAAGCTATAACTAGTTGGTAAGACAAGGTATTGTAAAATTTTAAAAAGCCTTCTGACAATTATAAAACTCTGACTGAATGCCATTGTCACTAAATAGCAATTAAAAATGCATCTGCCAGAATGTCAAGAGAGATGAGCAGGAATTTAGGGAGCAGAATAGCTCAGCTAACTGTTGTTGCTAAACAGACTTCTATTTCTGCCTGCTTCTAAGTGAGTGCAGTTGAAAAAACCTGTCTGGAATAGAAAGACCTGACAACATTACATTATACAGAAATTAAGGCAGTGGGAGACATGGCTTTGAGCTCAGGAATACGTGTCAGCGCAAAGAGGAAGCTTCTGTCTCCACCAAAATGGGAATCGTGCTCTTTCCTTCAATCAGAAAACAGCTCTTTCCTTTGAGGCTGCTTTGACATAGGTGCCTTCACCAAATACTGCTAATTTTTGACTAACACCATTGTGTGTCACTTACCAGCAGTTTCTCTGCAGTTCTTTTCTCTCTATTTCATACATGCTTTTTAATGTGGGGAGGGATGTAAATTCACAAATTTACTGAAGATTATAGGTAAAAGTTTCTGCATTATTGTCACAATATATATAGACTTGACCAAATCAAAACATTTCATAGACTAATTGTATATTTTGTGATTACCAATTAGCAATATATATATATAAAACATTTTAAAAAATAAAAAGTAATCTGATTAAAATTAAATGAGTTCTATAGTTTTATAAAATTAAGTTTTTTGAAGAGCTTAAAATACATTTTAAATTCATTGATCCGCTATTCAAGCAGGAAAAAAATTCACTCCAAATTGCCTGTTGTCAACCAACAGAACTAACAAGTTATTTTAATCAATTTTCTGCTTCCTTCTTTTTTATACACCAGACTTACAAAACACATAGCATAGAATATAGGTTGGCCCAAAAATTCTTCCTTTATTAATGATTTTATTACAGCAAGAGTTCATGCTGTTTCTAATAACCTTTTCATGCCCTTTCATATGGGTTCATAAGGTTTCATAACCTTTTCACCTTTATTACATGTTTTTCTTACCAGTAGTGAGTAAGAAAATTATATCATCCCTCCCTCCCTCCCTCCCTCCCTCCCTCCCTCCCTCCCTCCCTCCCTCCCTCCCTCCCTCCCTCCCTCCCTCCCTCCCTCCCTCCCTCCCTCCCTCCCTCCCTCCCTCCCTCCCTCCCTCCCTCCCTCCCTCCCTCCCTCTCATTTTCTTCTTCTTTCTCTTGACTCGAATCTCTTTTTTTTTTTGTACTTATGCCAACTTGGTTTACTGTTCTTATGGTGTTTATGTATACTCAGGGAAAATGGCTCTTTCCACAGCTGGCAAATGTTCCCTCTATTGGAAGTGAAAACAGAAGTTCAATCTCTGCATTCCAAAATGAAATACTTAATGCAGTTGGAGATAGAGCTGGAATGAAATATTTCTCTACCAACATGCAGCATAACATGGAGTCTTAAAACTATATATATTTAGGTTCAGGATGAAACACTGAGGTCTGGCCAAATATGTCTTCACACAATGAAGTCTAAGATCAAGCACTGTGTATTTTTAGTAAAACTTACATCTCATAATACTTCTAGCCAGCTGACAAGTACCATTCTAGTGTTAACTTCTCTTTCCTATATCTACCTAATTGTCCTTAAGTTGCCTGAGCTCAAATTTGTACAAATATGTCTCAAGTGTACTTAAAGCTAACAAAAGCTTAGAAAGGAAATTAAATGTGAGCTGGTTTTGAAGATAATAGATTCAATTTATGTATGATTATTATATATGCTAGCATTTTTATTCATTGAAAGAATGGGCCTTAGTATGAGGGAAGATTGGGAAGGGCAGCCTTTAGGGTATTTAAGCAACTGTCAAACAGTGTCTATTTTTCAGAATTACTTTTATGTAAATAAAACATAATTGGAAAAATATATTCTCAAGACTATCTATATTTTATTCTTGTGATACTAGATGGATTACAAGCATTCTGTTCTGAGCTGATAGAAATGCAAGATAAAAATTAAGTAATCTAGAAATTTCTGGAGAAACAGAAATCAAATATTGAACAAATATTCTATAAAAACTATGCATTTTAAAAATGTAGCCATATACATTTTTAGATTTTATGGTCACATCAGTTTTGCAGACACTGAATGGTTTCTCTTTGCTTTACTTTTGCTTTAGCCCATAGAGAATCACATGCAAGTAGTTCACTTAAGCATTTATTGGTGCATTGATCAATGTTTATAACTGCTCACAGAATATACAGAAAGGTTTTTAGCATTGATGAACTATACATGGCATGAACCACAAAAGAAATAGTCACTTAGAATGGTGCTGTGAATACTCTAGGCTTCTCTGACATTAAATTATATTTCACAGTTCAAATTTTAGTTTTATTTAGGTGTAATTGGATTTTAGTCATATATGTTTCTGCATATCTATTTTCTCAAACTGTTTCTTCAAAAGAATGAAAACAGTCTGAAATATCAGCTTTCAGAGTGAAAAATACACAAATCTGTTACTTGAAAAAAAAAAGAAAAACTCTGGTGAAAAGGAATCTGAAATACTAAAATCGGTTTTAAACACACCACATGGTTGGTATTTCTAACAGAGGAAACCAGTATTCATGGTTGTGTGAATAAAAAAAATATCTCCTTGGTTCCCTGTTTCAAATGCTCGTACAATCCATCAGGCATAGGTCTAGAAAAATCAGTCAAAATCTTTCAGTTAAAAGGTTATGGTATACTGAATTTCTGAAGTCTCTTTACTAATTCCTTCTACTTTTTGAACAGGCTATTTGAAAAAAAGAAATTAAATAAGGAAAACAGTTTTCATATGACTTTTGGAAATACCCCAAATCAACACAGAGCTACAAAGTTGTAAAGCTTTTACATTCTAGCGGGATTGTGGTTTTTGCAATGAAAAGTTCTTCTACCAGATAAACATGGTGTTGGAAGACACTATTTTGTATAGGATACAGTAGCTATATTTAAATTAATTATATATTGAGAAGATATTTAGGAGAGGAGGAAAGCCATCAGTTTTGCACTGCATGCCTGTAGCTATCTTTTTGTACTTCTCTAATGATAGGATACCAGTCTCTGCTTTATGTCCTGTCAGCATGCATGCTGTATTTGCTCAAGGACGCACCATTACTGCACTCATTTTGTGCAGTATGAATTGCTCAGAGGAGCTTGTTTCTTTTTGATGAAGAAAGAACTGACGTCATGTCTTCTCCCTCTCTTATGCTATTTAATTTGTAACAAAGAAAATCAGGCTGTCCCACATTTGTGTGATTGCTCACGTGGTCAGTTAGCGTAACAAATTCCATTCACTTGATGAACTTCAGCACAAGGAATTCTGTTGCACAACCAAAATTGCAATTTCTGTTTGCAAGAATGGCAATCATCTGCAGAAGTTTCAGAATAAACAGGAGATATTATTGAGCTTCATCCAATGCAGAAGGTAATGTGTGAAACCTTGTCACAGCTGCTGAACAAGAACAAAAATTTCACAAAAGCACAGTTGGATATGTATTGGGTTTATGTGGCAAGGTTTTGGTAGTGGGGGCAATACAGAGGTGGTGTAAGACACCAGGCTCCCCACATGTCAGAGACAGGTCCAGCCAGCTCCAAATTGGACCCACCACCACACAGCTGAGCCCATCAGTGGTGCTGGCATCTCTGTGATAACATATTTAAGAAAGGGTGAAGAAGAGTGCAGTGGTGCTGTGATCTCTGTGATAACATATTTAAGAAAGGGTGAAGAAGAGTGCAGTGGTGCTGTGAAGGAGTGGAGTGAAGAAAATATGAAACAGTCCAGATGAGTGAAAGAGTAGGAGGAGGTGCTCCAGGCATGAGAGCAGCCTATGGGAGAAGACTGTAGTGACACAGGCTGTCTCCCTGCATCCCATGGAGGTCCACCAACAGTGAAAGCAGAGGATAGACTGGGGGATAAATGCTTTTTTGAGTACTACAGTTCTAGGAGATGTTAAATAGATACATACAGGTTTCACAGGACAACATGAAGGCAATTTACTTTCAGTTAAAACATAAGCAAGATCACTAGCTATTCTTTGAATTTCTGGTACATTTCTGCCACAAAAATCAATTATAACTCCTCTTTGCTTCTTTAACAAGACAGATCAATGGCAATGGACTTTCTGGCAAAAAGTGCATTTCAAAAATGTGATCAAATGATGGACATCCAATTCTTCTAATCTGCTATGATAAACAGACCTTGTTGATTATCATTTGGGTGGTTCCAGTCTATGGTATCAGAATAAATCTCCGTTAGACACAACCAGATGGGAATGTAGAGCTTATCATTTACGATTCAAGAACTTTGACATTAACTGAATGAAGATACGCACAAGACAGGTGCTTGCTGTTGAAATACTTAGTGATGTAGATAGTTATAAGGTGGCTTTTCATGTGAATCACGAGTGTGTTCTAGAGAAAGAGGAGCAGACATTGCTGGCCACACCTTGATTACTGCAGAGATGATCCCTTGGCTTGAACAACTGTTTGGAAGCCAGAAAAACTGCTCTGATGAGCTCTCTATGAGGTATATGTTGAAGTATTTGCACTTCCATCTGAAAAGATGATAGTAGAACCCTTCCCTGACTGGTTTCTTCATGTCAGAAATTATTGCCAGTGATCCAATAGAGTTCAGGCTGAAGAGATGGCCAAAAGACAAACTGTTAGCCAGACTAATTTCTTTTAATTCTTCAGCATGAGTAGACTGTGACAAAACATTCTTCTTGTGAGGAAGTAATATTATTCTTCCTGACTGAGCAGTCTAGAACCACTAGCAATCTTTTTGAAGCATATAAGAGCTTTGTTTCCATGAAAGCAGTTCCATGTGCAGTGCTGTAGTGCAGGGAATATGATTTTTTGCCATTCCTAGTAGAAGGCCACAGGTTCTGCCCTGAGAGTTCCAGTCTCAGTGCTGGCCTGGTTTCACTTTCTGCTTTGGGGACAAGTGCCTGTTGCTTCCCCTGCCTGAGCCTGAGCTGTGCCAATGCCTGTGTGGGAGAAGTCCAGGAAACCCAGGAGTTCATTGCCCTCGGGCAAAATTCGAAGCTGGGGAGGCTGTGAAATGAGCCATGCAGACAGAAGACAGAAAATTAGAGTGAGTGATATATAAAAAATTCAAACTTATTGAGAAGAAAGGAACTCAGTCACTGTGTTATACTCTTCCCAACAAAGGTTTTGTGACTCTAATGGTAGCTACTTGCCACTGTGGGCTGAGGATGACTGGCACAGATTGAGTTGACCACAGATCCAACAGGGTATTAGAAGGGAGAGTACAATACTACTAATACTGCCAGCAAAATTATTAGAAAAGGAAACCAACTACTTGAAGACACAAACTAAAGAGAAAGAACTGTGGTGAATGCCAGCATGCCTGCTCAGTACAAGGACCAGGAACTAATTTCTGACTGCAAACAACATGGTTTAAAGAAGTCTTTCAAAAAATTCCAGAGAAGAAAACAGTCTTTGAGATCTTAAGATTATCCCATTATCTATTCAAATTAAGGTATACACTCTTTCTAAGTCTAGTGATTATTAATATCCTGAATATTCCATGTCTCACAGAATAATTCAAGCTTTGGTCTTTGATCTTTAGTAAGAACTGAAGCAAAATACTAAGCTTAAATAAAATAAATTTTCATTTAAGTCTCATGTATTAGTTTACAGAATTTTCCTACTTTATATTATGGCTGTCTGAGACTTTCTTGTGACACTAATAATTTATTGACTCCATGAAAGATTTAGAGATGTCACAAAGACACATGAAATGCAATTAAACTTCGACACTAATCACTTTGATCAAGTAAGGTCAGAGACAATACGTGCACCTATTAATATTTTATGAAGTGAACTTTTTGCCTTGATTTCTGAATAAGAGGTAAAAACTCAAAGGATATGATATGTCAAAAGTGTCAGACAGAATTTTTTAAAGTAATACACAAGTGAATCACTTGATGACATGAGTCATGCAGAAGCCATTCGGGTTCAAGTTATTGTGACAACTGTGCTAACAACAGTTTTTTTCTCTAGATATAGCCAGTGTTTTATCTAAAAATCTAATTTGAATTACACTTTTGTTTTTCAGTTTCTCTGCTTTAGTTTTGGACTGAAATTGATTTATTTACTCTTGCAACAACAAAACAAATACTTAACAAATACTTAACAAATATTTAAGAAAATATACAGAATATAATTTAATAACCCAAACCCACATATAAATAATTCTTTATAAATTAAATCAGTTAAAGTAGTATTCTAAAACATTCTATCAGAGCATTGAATAGATATAGAAGAATTCACGTCTCTCTATTCATGGTGTAGGATTCTTCTGAAATTAAGTTAAAAACTAAATAACAAGTTAACAACTAAATAACTACACTGACAATATTGAAGTCACCAAATATAGTAAACTAATATCATAGAATTAATAGAGTAATTTTTTATTTTCTATACTTCCAACAGCAATTTTTCTTCAACTGAATCAAGAAATGCCTTAAAAAAAAAATTGAAGTCACACCAGTCATTATCCAGCACCAGAGAATTCACTCCCAAACTGCTGTCTCCATCGTTTGATGCTCAGTAGAAAGCAGACTGGAGGCAGAGATCATGAGTGTGTGGGTGCTCCTTTATTTTTTGTGTTGTTTCCTTGTCACAAAAGAAAACATTTTTTACGGTATTCCATACTGAATACCATTTAACCTCTGTGAGAATATAGCAATACTAGTGAGGCTCCTCTCAGTGTACAGTAAATCACAATCCATCATAGCAATCTCAAGCCTCTACAGCAGAAAATCTCTGGAGTATACATCTCGTGAAGTCAGTAGTGTTTGGGTTATTAAAGTAAAACCAAAACATAGCCTAAGCAAAATGCTTGGTACAGCTTTTTCCAAATACAGTGGAACATAACAAAGGCTTGCTTCCAATTATGATGAAATTCTCTAACACTTACTGAGAAAATTCTTTGTGATATGTTTTTCAGTATATATATTTTTCAGCTTTTCATAATCCCTCTGTACTTCCATCATACTTTCATGCAGCATAGTCTTTCATTATTTGCTTATTTATTTTATTTCTGGAAAAAATCCTAAGCAATCCTCCATCTCTCTTATATTGTTTCTCTGTTCTTAAGTATTGATATGCCCTGTTCTGGAGAGTTTTGAAAAGAAAAGCCAAGTGGGAATTCGCTGGAATTCAAAACACTAATTTTATTCCTTCTAAGACAGTTGTTTTCTGCACAGCTAGCTGTTCACCAGCTTTTCAAATAGTAATAACATAACACAGTATTTAAAGTCATGTGGGTCACCTCTACAACTTTGTATGGAAAACAGTTTAGTGAATCATTAGTAAATATGTATAAGTCAGACAACACAGTAAGAGGATATGGAAATAGATGCTGACATTTGGTAGTGACAAGATAGAAATTTTCTGTGACACTTATTCTTCTTTGGTCACACATATGAAGATATTAAAACAAACAAACAAACAAACAAACAAACAAAACTGGTCAATCTGTGAAGTCAGCTATCCTATTTGTGATACATGGTCAAGGCAAATTTTGAGAGATATTTTTTGACTTACAAATTCAAATTGGTTAATTATCTTATGGTGAACAAACAAACAAGTACACATGAAAAAACACAGATTAAATATCATACTCCTCCACTGTACCTGTCCAATCTTTAATTATATTTTACCATACTTGCCA
Source organism: Peucedramus taeniatus (assembly GCA_013400575.1). Classification (NCBI taxonomy): domain Eukaryota; kingdom Metazoa; phylum Chordata; class Aves; order Passeriformes; family Fringillidae; genus Peucedramus; species Peucedramus taeniatus. Next base: position 12,527 of record WBNO01023012.1, read on the forward strand.
TAAAGCGGCATATGCAGAGCCAGAAGATCTCAAGTCCGAGAGCCTAAGCAGCAGTTTGCTTTCTTTCTTAACTGCAAAGTTACCATCATGTTGCAGACTCTCAACACCCAGCATAAATCTTAGTGACTGCACATGAAACACTCCAGTGTGTAAAGGAAACTGTTCCTGTTCATTATAAGGCACTGTGCACATTTTCTACATGAGGAATTATGTGCAATCTCTTTCAAGGACATCAAAGGAGCTAAGTGAAGCATAATAGGTTGGGTTTTTTTTTTGTATAAATAGTATGTATCAAAGCCTCGCTAATGTCAATCACAGAACTATTTCTAAGGATCACTTTCTTTGATACTGTTATCCAAGGAAGGATGCAATATGTTGCTTTTCTTAGGAGAACCAGCTTAAAGAATGAAGTTCAAATTTCTAATCTTCTGTTATAAGAAAATAACTTATTTTTGATCACAGAATGGTGAGTGAACCTACATTTTATATTCAAGGTAGCACTACCAAATTGAATGTATTTTTGAGATAGTTTCAAAACATAAAGTGCACTGAAAATCATTATTAACAAATGTCCCATCTTCATCATAGTCTCATTATGGACATCCTTATCTCTTAATAGAATGTTAATAGAATGTGGTTGACAGTTTTTGTAATCCCATTAAGTCCTTTAAAAGTGAATGGTTATAAAAGTGCAAAGAGCTAAACCCACAATGGGATTTCAGTGCTACTGAAGACACCATCTCTCCTAAGGAGCACAAAGCATCCAGTAAATCAAGTGTTGATTATTGGTGCTACAAAACTGAAAACTTTATCAAAGAGCATTTGTTCTGCACAGGTTGCCCATAAGGAAGGCCAAGTTTTTGACTCTATTACAAAAACAAATGGTTACCTATTTTTTCTCAAAAATCTTAGAGAACATTTTGTGAACATTTGTCTTGAACTTGCATGCTCAAGTCAGGCTCCTCTTTCTCATGATGAAGAAATGAGAGATTGTTGTAGCCAGATGATTAAGCAGATACTTGTTGCAGTCAAACAATAAACTAGGTGCTTTATCAGTGTGGACATTGCAAAAAGAAATGTTCCCTCCTTAGAAAGGAAGAAGATTCTTTCTTTTTCAAGACTTAGGAACTTTTATACATACAGAAGAATTTTAGTGTGTTCAGATTAGGCAATTCCAAAAATGGAGCAAATTATGGCAGGGAAAGAGCACTCAGACCAGTTCTCTTTCTGCTTCCCTGTGTATTTTTCCCCGGGTTGCTGACTAAGAAGGAAGAAATAAGCCCTACTATCATTCTTGGAGGCAGTTGTGTGTTGGAGAAAACTTGATTGTTGTCAGCATGTCCCCATTCACAGTATACCTGGGCTGGTTTTAGAGTTCTACTTAGGCTTGGATAAGAGTTGACCTACCTGCCAGTTCAGCTGTCAGATGAACAGGGAGATACTTTTTGGTGCCTATGAAACTTGTGAAATTACTGAAAGCCAAGTAAACATTCAGAGAGGCAGCTCTAAATTCTAGATATGTGTATAACAGGGATAAAGTAGACATGCATGAAATGACAAGGGTCTATCTCAGTCCTGTGGTTTATTTAATCATTTGTAAAACACATATAACATATTTTTAAAACTAAGCACTTCTAGAGGACTTTTTATCTTCAAAGTGCCTTTCAAATTTTGAATCTGATGATAGTCCTTATTTTATGGACTTTGATGATGCAACCATACAACAGCTAATCATTACTATCTATTAGGTTCATCAATTACATTTTGAGGGAAGAATGAGGGATAACTACAGAAATATCTATATGAAAGCTCTCTAGAAGGCAAAGGGAAGAGCTTCACTTTAAGTATTACTTAGCTTAGTGATCAGCAATCCTGAGGATGGAAGTTTTCCACACTGTTCTTCAAGTGAAGAGATCAGTGTATCTGGAAATCAAATTCACCTGGCATGTAGGAAGATGCCAATTTTGCACTTGGAGACAACAAAGATAGCAGTGAAATAAGCAAAACTACATCAAGCTTTTATGTTGAGGACCAAACTGAAATACAAGACTACATGTATTTTATTGTGTTTTAATATACGTACATGATGTTTTTCCCTCAAAGTATTTAAAAGTTTACAGCAGAACTCCTCATTTTGAGATAGGCCAAATATCAGTCAGAAACATCTACAAATTGATGTAGATACTTACCTAATTATTCTCCATGACATTGAGAAAATATTTCTTAGTCTTAAGAAATGGCACCCTACTGCTTATTTTTAAAGGATACTGCTCTAATGTCCAGGAATCACAATGGAAAATCTATTAAATACTTTTGGTAAACATATACCAAATGCATGCTCATTTAACACTTTTTTGTTTTCACAAGGCATACAAATTTTAAACATATAAAATCAATAATATAGATATTTTAAGACCACAATTTTGAAAAGTAGGTTTGCATTCAAAATAATGATAAACTTTTGCAAATATTAAAAAAAACCTTAAAATTATGCCAAATGTTCTCTTTATATTCAATTTTATTAACAATTTATTACTGATCACTATGGTAAAACAAAACCAAACAAACCTTAGAACATGATCTTACTCTGAATGAGTATATTTTTCCCCAGTACTGTTAGCATGCCATAGTTTACCTAACTCAAATCACCATTATATCAAAATATCAATTATGGTCTAAATTCCTAACTTACCTGCTGTCATGGCCTACACTCAGGTGTCCCTATACCCCAAATCACCATTTAACTACACCCATAATTTTTAAGGCTGGTGTCTTCAGATCCAACACTTTGCAAGATGGTCAAGAGACATGATTTGTTGTACTCAAAAAGAAATACTTTATTTCTTTATGGCCTTGTGTTTCTGTTTTTCAGTTCAAGGTTGTTTAGTGTTTATTTTCACTTTTCATTTCAGCAAAATTTCTCGAAAAATGAACTGATAAGAGATAAAGAGATAAACCAAATGCAAATTGCACTGAAAAGTAGGAAGAAAAAAGCCACTCAATCAAAAAACACCCAAAAAACAACCCAAAACCAAACCCTTTTGCAAACATTAGCAAATTTGGCTCAAATACTTTTGCTCCTCTGGGAGAGAAAAATAGATTTAATTCAGAACCCACTGTTATAAATATTCATTATGCTTCCTCTCCTATCTGGAAATGCATCAATTAATTAATTAACTATTCATAGAAGCACTTCTTTTTCCTCTCACTTTCCACTCAAATTCTTTCCGTATTTTAATTCTTCTTCATGCTGCATTTAATATGCTTTTTTGCCTCTGCATTTAATGGGAATATGCATCTACATGAATAAAGAAATTCTTAGTAAACAAATATGATCATGGTTATTGTCTGTGTAAGAAGGAAAAAGAAGGGGAGGAGAAAGAGAACTGTGGATTAAAATTATATTACCATAACTAAAATATGGTTAACTGTCATATCTGAATGGTATGTGGGCTTACAAGAGTTATGTAAATACTTTGCCCTCTTGCACAGTGTTCAATAGATGGTTAGGTAGATAGAGGTTACTACACTGAAGAAGAAGACTATCATGTACTTATTAATAATATATTTCTGAGTATGGCTTCATCTGGAAGTGATCAATTAGAGGTGTTAAAATTTTGGGTCATTACAAGATCCACAGGTTTGCCTGCAGATTCTGTCAAAAAAACTATTTCATGCAAGTTTTGTTCTGTGATTATAACAAAAAATGAAGTTCTAGTTAATATGAAAAAGCAAACTAGACATATTTCTTTGATGTTTTACACCTTATTTATCAGTGTAAAAGAAGCGGGTGGAAGAGGTTCCAAAATCCTTAGGCTATTATTTCCTACGTGCATAAGAGAGAATCAGTTTTAAATTATAGTGAGGGACTGGGCTTCCAAAGCGATCCAAGTGGAAGTATTTCCAGATGTAGAAGTTGTAATTCTCATTAAATCTTTTAATCACATGATTTTCTTAATAAGTAAATCGAAGTATGCCAACTCTGCCAACTATCACAAAACAACAAAACCAAGCAAACAAAGAGAATACATCTTTGTGTGTTGAACAATTGCATATTTTGGTTTTAGTTCCTCAGGACCAAAATATGCAATAAGGGAAATATGAAATATTCACCTAAGGATAGGAAGAACAATGAGAGTGCTTTACTTTAGAAAAAATCATCTGACTATTTTGCTGAAGCGATTGCTATAGAAAAAAGTCAGAATTTATGTTGTCTGTATTTCACTAAGCTTGCTTTAAGGGATGAGGCTTGTCCTAGAGCATGGGAAAACATTTGGTGATAGTCTTTTTGCTCTAGCATTATATGATATTTAAAGAGAGTGAAGAAAAGGACAGGATTTGAGAACTATAATTTAGGGCCATATAAAGACCTATTAATCAATCAAGACAATTGATTAAGAACTCTGGGGATAAAAGGTCACAAGGATTAATTTAGTTCATATTTTTTTTTAAATTTTAAATGAAGTGTCAAACATTCACGTGGGGCAGAAGGGAATTTCAGTATTAATTCACTGGTAGGTATAGATAACACATTTTCCATTCAGTGAAGAAAGGTGGCTTTGGTTTTTTGATGGATTTTTTTTTTTTAATTCAGTTGAGTCTGTAACAACACATAAGATTTTCTATTAAGGTTTTCTATTAAGGTTTTCTATTTTCCTTTCATGCATATGAGGAAACAATCCATGTTGGCCTAGGTGTTTAATGGAAACAGATTAACTCAACAGAAGTCTTAATTAGCATCTTTATCTAACCTAAAAGTTTGCGTTCTCAATTATATAGAGTTGAACTGGATATTCAGTATACATATTTTAATATTAAAAATATGAACCTAAAAATCTCTTAAGCTGATTTTATTAATTATCTCCCCTGCTTGTTAATACATAGATTGATGTTGGGGTGAGGGGAGCAGAGAAGACTAATGCAAGTTTATTCTGTCTTAGCGTTTGTGATGAGTGTCACTGGTATTCACACATACTAACTTATGGAGCTCATGTTGATTAACACTTGAAGAAGTCTTTTTATTAAGCATAGCCTACAGCAGGGTTCATAAAATTTGCACAATCATTTTGTTGAATTCTACACTGCTGAAGGTTTGGATTTTTATATTTAACTCATTGACTTAGAAACTGTTAGAGAATTAGCATTTGTCATTGTCCTCTATTTTCTCTTTTAATTGCACCTTCCCATGGAAATCAATGATTCTATTTAATGAAATGAAGAACTCCTAGCTGGATATTTTCTGGGCATTTGCAGATTGCATGTTTCTCAGTGTATTTCAGTGGGAGACTTATGAGGCATAAAGTTTTCTCTATTTTTCCCCATGATTTCCCATCACATCTCAGTAGATAGCACTGTGTGCACTATAGGTGAAATGCTAAGCCTCAAAGTGTGTGGTTTATTTCTAATTGGTGACAAAGTAAATTAAATAATTTTTCTACAATAATGTTTATTTACATTTGCCTTGGTTTTGTGGTCTGTTTCTTTTTTCCTTTTTCTGTTGGTCTCTTACTCCCTCACTGCTCACTTTTTCCAACTATTTTATGCACTTCGGGTTTTTCAATTACCTCTATATTACCTATTTGGGGAGCATTGTTTTAAATGTGTATTTTAACACCACAATTTGGTTTGACAGAATGATTTGTAGTGCTGCAGCAAGCCATTCACCAGAGATCTGAAATCTTGTGCACAAACTCCCTAATCTAGCAAGCTTTAATTCGTAATCTTACTGCTGTTCTGCCATTAAGGTAGTGATGAAATGCAAATCAGAAGTTGCTCTGTAGAGCTTCTAAGCTGCTAAAAAATGCAGAACTGCTGAAATTCTACAGGACTGTGACATTTAAAACATCATTGTATCAGAGTAATTTACTTTTAATTAGGAACAGGTAGAGGAGAGTAAGGGGAGTATTTATGTGCATGTTATGTTGATGGAAAAAGAATGAGAGTGTCCTCAGCATCCTCTGCTTGATTACTAAATCTTTTATTCATTCCCTGCTTTTTCAGGTCTTGTATTCATTTCACAATGGCACATTTACAGTGAGAGGCAGTGAAAAAAGTCATCGCATCCTCACCAAGGGTTTGTTAGTAAAAGCACACTACAATAATTCAGTGTTCTGGGTTAGACACGTCTCTGGTTGCCAGCATTTGCAATCCAGCTCTGTCAGTGCCTTCATCCCCAAACGATTGTATCTAAGAGGTTATGAACCTCTTGTTTTCTGTTACTAGGCAGAGCTAAAAGTGTCACTTTTACTTCAGGGCAAGAATCAGGCTTATGCCACTTTGTTACAGGGGAGGGTCCAAATAATTGCAACAAAGTTAACATTTTTCATGTTGAGCATGACTAACAAATGACTAAATTTTGTGTTTCTCATTCTAAAATTAAATTGTCAGTACAAGGACAAATAATGTCTTGTGTAGGCAAGCAAAAATAGTAAAAATATGAGTTCCTTTGGGACGCATAAATATAAAGCTTTATACTTCAGTCTGAGGTCAGAATTTTATCTGAGGTTCTGCAGATGTGGATCCTACTCTTGATATTTATTGTATATGGCAATGAATCCACTATATTACATTGTATTAATAATGCAGAATTAAATAGGTTACTATTGTCTATATCAGCGAAAATTTTTTCGATTAAAAGAATTACATTGCCTTTCCAAAATGAGCCTAATAAATGCTTAAAACTTATTCCATGTGGCAGATTCATAATTCTCTGAGTGGAGAGGTTAGGCAGGGGAGAAGATAGAATGAGGTACACTGGTGTTTGTCAGGTTTCCCCTTCTGCAGACATATTCACCCTTTTCTCTTTGGTCCCATTTTGCTCCTTGCAACAACTTTCCGTGGCTCCAGTAAACCACAATAGTTTTTTTCTTGACATCAGAAATATGACATGGGTGTATTCAGATTCTCTGTTCATTCTTCTCCTTTTTCATAAAAAAATAATATTTTTACTTGCCTAACAAAAAGGGTTTGTTTCTTTAAACTTTTGAAGAAGCCTAGCCTTTCACTGAGATGTAGCAAATGTAAATTCAGGCCTTTTTTTCATGGTGGTAAAATGCTTACTACACCAATGTATTAGACTGCTTTGATAGTTTAATCAGTTTTAAGATATTAAACCAACAAATATTCACAGTGCTTAATTTTAATTATCAAATATTTTAATTCATTTATTTGGCAAATACCTAAAAGATTCTTAATAAACAACATGGCTAAAAGGAATTTCTAATACAATGGTAAGAAAAAGACACAGTACCATTTGTGATATCTAAATTTAAATATTTCCAAACAATTTCATTTCCTCATTTTAACAGGATTTCTTGAATTTATATGAAATAGGTTTACAATTATGATCAAATACAGAAATGTAACTCCAAACTTTTACTTTACTTGCATAAATGTCTTCTATTCTCTAAAGAAATAAAGCAGAAGAAATGTAAACTTTACATTAATCAGGTTTTCTTTTTTTTTTTTTGCATAGCCATGCACAAATGCAGGTATGTAGCAGGAAAACACCATTTGCAGTTCTGTAAAATAAATGCATCTGCCAATAAATTAATCAATAAACACAGGAATTAAAAGATTATATTATTTAAAATAATTTTAAGCAGAAAATAATATTTTTAATGACTAACTAGCAAGTCTAGAATGAGTAGACAATTCTTTTGATTAAAAATTTAAAACATTTCCCAATTAGCTTTGCTCAGAAGAGACAGTTAAATGAGGAACACATACATCTTGTAAATTTCTTTGCTAATTCTCTGGTAAGAAATTATAACTGCAGTGACTGGAATTGCTTGTTCACCAGTTTTAAAGATTCTGAATTCTATTTCATAAATCAAGCTCAGTACGAAATGACTGCTTCCTATGTCAAACCCATAATTCAGTGATTACCTATTTTACTTGAAGATTTAGATGTTTGAAAATAGTAATTTTATTGGCTCTGTCTTTACTGTGACCTCAATTAAAATTGTTCTGTCTATAATTAGTTTAATTAATTGTACTAATATGCTTGCTTAGGTGAATATTTACTTGGTTAACCACTTTAATCAAAGTAATAAAATACACAGAAATGGTTTATTTCATCAAGTTGCAAGCTGGGTTGTGAAATATGAGAGTTTAGCTAACAACATTAAATAATTTTTTTAAGAATTTTAATTTTTTCCTGAATAAAACCATGGCACAGAATTAACCCTCTTACCCCTTCTCCATTCTTCATATGCATATCGATCCTGATAGCTAGATAGAATATAGTATTTTATGTCAAAACTTGTGATCTTGAAAACTCAAAGATCCATCCAATGCTAGTAACATTACATATTCTTACCTGTTTTACAGGTTTTTTTTAAATTTAATTTTAAACACGTAAGTACATGAAAGTTTTCGTCCTGAGTATGGCCACAGGTCTCTCAAACTTGAGATTGCTGAGATCTGTGTCATCATAGGAGAGTCTCTGCCTGACAGCAACTCAGAAACCAGTGTGTTTGTGTGCAAGTCCCCTTAGGGGCTTGACTTCATGGTATTGCTCAGAGAATCCCTAACACATAACAGCAAGATTGGGCATTTCACACAAGGCTGTGATAGCTGCTGCTTGCTTTTTTTATGCTGCTACTACCACCAGTTTATTTTCATAATAGTGGTTAGTGCACTTTTCCAGGAGGTGGAAGACTTGATTTTATTCTCACTTCAGTCTGCCAGGATTTGAACCCACACCTACTTGTGTGGAGCACAGAGTGCTGTAACCATCAAACTGAAGAAAAGAATGAAGATGAGAAGAACAGGAAGGGGTTAAAAGACTCCCTTTTTTAAAACCTATGCTGCTCTCCTGAAAGCAAGCAAGTTCCTTGAACCAAGACACAGAAAAATTATGAGAATCAGAATATTTTTTTTATGTTTCATAGGGACTAAATTTTCACCTGGGGTAACTTCCATGTAAGGTATAAGATTAAGAACTCAGTCCCTTATTTAGGTATGTTACCTCAGATGGATGTTACTTAAAACCCAGAAGCAGCACTAAAGGAACTGCCATACAGCATAATTTCAATTATGAGTTGTAGTTTTAATTTCTCTAAAGACCCCCATCAGTGTAGAAACAAATATATTTCACTGTTTTCTCTGTGCAGTGGACTACAAAATACACTGTAATTGAGTAATCATTCAATTTTGCTTGCTTGTTTCCATCAAAATTAAAAAAAAATCACAAAATATTTTTCAGATTTTTTGTAAATTAGATCATAGTTTCCTATAGATATTTCAAGAATAGCTCCAGATGATTAAGCAGTGTGTGCCATATATTCAAACTAAAATATGAGGTTTAAATTGTTGTCTCCCTAGACTGCTTTGTTGATTTAGAAGTCTGATATAATATTGCTCCCCATATTTACACCCCAATTACACTGACAATCGAAAAATCTGACAAGAACTTTCCATACATTCTGCTGTTTTATAAATTGCCAGTGTGTGATTTGAAATTTCTCAGAAATATCCAATCCCAACTCAAGGTTCCCTAATTAGTCTCCTTTCCTTATTCATTCCTAGAATTTGTTCCTTTATTAACAAATCAGAGTGAAACTTGAATCTTTAAATAGTTTTTGGTTAATATTAGTCACATAAAAAATGTTAGCATTTTGTGTGTTTCAGAGCAAAATTCATAGTTCAACAGTATGTTGACTGCAGTGTTAGCTGGAGGCATTTTCATCTTTTCACAGATGATATGGAGATAGGACTTTCATGTGGTAGAATACAATGAAATAGATTATTATTAGATGGAACTGTGAAGCTGCTTGAAAAATATTGATTCTGTGTACTAAAATGAGTAGCAATTCATGACATTTTATTTTCCCTGTGAAATGTTTGAGCTATTGAAAAGGAAATAATATTATTTTACTGTCACAGCACATTTCAAAAGTTTCAAAAATTAAATACTTTCAGGAAAAAACAAATGAAAGCATGTCGTAAATTTTTTTTCATGCAATTTTATAGTTTGGATTTTTTATTTGTTTGTTAACTGTTTTAATCAGGTCTCTGACATAAGCCAAATAGAAAATTTTCTCTTAAGCCACTTCTCACAGTGATATAATGAATCATAGAATGTTTTAGGTTGGAAAAAATCTCTAAGGTCATGAAGTCAAACCAACAACCCAGTATTGCCACCTCCACCACTAAACCATGTCATTGAGTGCCACATCTACATGTATTTTAAATCCCTTAGGAGACAGTGACTCAACCACTTCCCTGGTCAGACTGATTAAATACTTGATAACCCTTTCAGTGAAGATTTTTCTCCTAATATCCCACCTAAACCTCACCTCGTACACCTTAAGGCCATTCCCTCTTGTCCTGTCACTCGTTATTTGGGAGAGCTGGCCAACCCCTGCCTGGCTACAGTCTCCTTTCAGGTAGTTGTACAGAGTTATAAGGTCCCCCCCCGAGCCTCCTTTTCTCCAGGCTGAACAATCCCAGCTTCCTCAGCCACTCCTTAACAGGACTTGTGTTCAGACACTTCGCCAGCTCCATTGCCCTTCTCTGGATGTGCTCCAGCGCTTCAATGTTATTCTTGTCATGAGGAGCCCAAAACTGGACACAGGATTTGAGGTGCAGCCACACCAGTGCCAAGTATGGAGGGATGATCACTGCCCTGCTTCTGCTGGCCACACTACTGCTGATCCAAGCCAGGGTGCCATTGACCTTCTCAGCCACCTGAGCACACTCTGGTTTATGTTCAGCTGGTTGTCAAACATCATTCTCAGGTCCTTCATCCCTAGGCAGATTTCCAGCTAATTTTCCCCAAGCCCCAATTTCATGGGGTTGTTGTGACCCAAGTGCAGCACCTGGCACCTGACCTTTTTAAACCTCATGCAATTGTTGTTGGCTCATTGATCCAGCCTGTCCAGATCCCCCTGCAGAACCTTCCTATCCTCCAGCAGATCAATACTTCTCCCAGGCTTGGTGTGGTCTGCATAATGACAGGCTAAGGTGGGGGAACTTTTTCCTGCTGGCTGCATATCAGTGGGGTCATGGGCAACTGGATACCTGGAAGTTGTTAAATGTGCCTCATGTTTTAAGCAAAATAATATGCAACAGCAATTGAAAACATAGGCTTTACCTTGTCTCTGGTATTTAAGATTAGTTCAGTATATTAGAGTATGTTGAAAGGACTTTGAAATAGATATTTCCTGAGTGCTTAGGTTATAATTTATGCACTTGTTCCAGATCTTCAAACAAGACAAAAATATTGCAAAGTTATCACATTGCAGAGCAGGAAAATGTTATGAAAGCTTTTCCACAATTGTAAAAGAAGCAGGTAAAAAAAATCCTATCATTATTTACATATCATTTCTGTAAATATATAATAGCAGAGAGATGAAAGTTTAAGTAGTGTTCCTAGAATTAATCCTGTGCCCCAAATCTGAGATATGGAAGCATGTTATGAACAAAGTAAAATAAATTAGTCTTTATTGATTACCATAGGATAATTTGCACACATTGTTATGCTGTTTCATGAACATGGAATATGGAATAATAATTGAATCCTTCAGAAATTATCCTTTCAGGATGTGTATACCTTTATAGGAAACTACACAATAACTCCCCAGAACATCAGCCCTTGAGTCAGTTGCCATTGGATATCTACACTTCATTTTGTTTGTATTCCAAATACTATGCAAAATTATATGACTGTCTTACAGGGTTTTTTAAATCTTGTCATTATGCACAAGAAAAGGTTGTTTCAGGAGACCTAATATCTCTTTTCTAGCAGGCTGAATGAAGCCAGTCGTATTGGAGGCCTCTAATGCTTCCAACAAAAAGATGAAGTTTGTGTATTCATATATCTGCATAGCAAACTAAAGGAGTAACAGAGTCAAATTAAAATTTAACTCATAAAAAGTCTCAACAGACTATATTTCCAAATTTTGTTTTCCTGCTTGATTAAATCTGTGATATATGAGTGTTTATGATAGCAGAAGGCAGGCTGAAGTACAGGCTATGACATTTGTCAAAGAAAGTGTCCGTGGTAAGAAATAATACATGAGTACCAGATAAGTCTATAGTATCATAATGCAATAGGATTATACCAACAGTATAACATCTTGTCTGATATCTGGTCATAACCATCACATAATATACAATTCTTGCCACACTATTATAGCATGTTAAAATTACGCTATCTATTACTGGAAATATCTAGCTTGGTCTCTGTTTGGGACTTAAAATAATAAAAAAAATCAATACAAGAAAAAATTCTTGATATTTTTTCAACTTGAATACATAACAGGTAAAACACTATCACAACTTAAAGGCTGTCTTTAATTCGATGCATGGATCTCTACAAAGAACTTGCCTTTGATTTTTTATACTAAAAGAAGAAGTCGTGTTCTAAAGATAGTGTTATTTCAGTTGAACCTTAATTTGTGCATGGCTTTGATTGATATACTACATTGCTAAAACACATTGACTGCATGAATTCTTTTAAAATAAAGTCTTAATGTCTTTACTGTCTGTCAATAAAAATCTTCTCTGCAAACAATGAATCTCTGCTAATGCCAACCATTGCAAAGTAATGAGCATTCTAAAGTACTCCCTGAGTCTCTGAGTAACATCACTATATAAATCAGATCTAAGATACTGGAAGCCAGAAGTGGAACACCTAACTTGTACAACTGTATTTGCCATGAATGGATGAAGATGAACAATGAATACACGGTCTCACAAGAGAGACAGGTGTGTGAAAAAGAACCTTATGACACTAAAATTGCACTTTAATTTTGAATTCCTTTCAGCAACTTCACCCACCAAGTCGCACAGTGCGGGAGAAACAAAGGTGGGTCTTCTCCATGAGGACAGAGAAACCAGAAGCTGACAGTCATCATAGCATAGGCAGGAATCTGGAAACTTCTTTCCCAGTGAAATCAATGTTTACATTTCTTAGATTTCTAACTGTTTATAAGGAACTATTACTTAGGAAGTTAAAATGGGATATATCAGGAAAATAAATATTTAAATCCCTCAAACCAATGCATTTCAGTACCCAAGGTTAAAATCCTGAAACTGTGCTTACCTGCCTGCTTGTCTCTAGTTGCCTCCTTGGACATCAGAACACAAAACCTGTGTTCTGTGTTTTTATTCTGTTATTTTGTTATTTTTTGTCTTTATTTTTCTCTCCTTCATCATCCTCAAAACCCCATAATGACAGTTACAACTTCCTTGTAGTGTTTTTTTATGTATTTTCTTTATATTTATGGTTTTCTGGCTGTCATAGGACTTACTTTTATGCTGGATGGAATCCACATCCTTTTTTTTTCTTTTGTCAGTATCATTGAGGATTGACCAGAAGCTGTTACTGCACTGGAAGAAACCAGCAAATATCTCTGGGCTTCAGTCACTGTCTGTGTATTTTATATGAAAAAGATAATTCACTAAACTACATAGCCAGGCTTGGAACTGGGGATTGGCACCTACAAACTTTCATTTACTGAGTGCCCTACCATGTAGACTAGAGAATTATTTCATTTTCACTTCCCAGTGGAAGACTTTCAAATGGTGATATCCTCTTCCTCTCTAGCTCCCTACTCAAAAACTATTTAAATCTTTGTGTCTAAAGCATTTTCCCATGATGTGGATCTTAATTCCTGCCAGGTGGATAAGGAAGTTGAACACTCATCTCAGAAATCAGTGTTGGAAGACTTTAAACACTCACTGTTCTCAATACACAGGGAAAACTGTCCCCTTCCTGTGTGTTCATCTAGTTTGGTTTCTGGTTTGGGGAGAGCTTGGGTTGCTTTGTTTGTTTGTGGGTGTTTTTCTTTTCCAAATAAGAATTTCCAGTTATTTAAATAAATCTGAGTTGGGAAGGATTTCTAATAAGGCACCATGTGGACTGCAGAATTTTTCCTGCCACACAGATGATACATTTCTCACAAGAGACATTTTATAAAGAGCAATGGAAAAACAAATAATCAAGCAGGTAAAATTACTTGCAGCATCTGCTCCTAGTGTTGCTCACCCAAACAAAAAAGAACCCTTTACAATTTTGCTATAATAATATTAATAATAATAATAACAACATCACTTTTATACCAAGTGTAGATTTATTCAGTCCACTCTACTGAAGCCTAGCAATATGATATACAGCCAAAAATGATTGATTTAAAGAAAGACTGAATAGTCACAATATCAGAGCACCAGAAACTGTCTTTATAATTCCACACCAAAACTATTTTCATAAATATAATTGTAAGCTATATGTTAATAAACTATTTCAGTAATGTCACCATGAACAGTCAGAAATCCCCTGGACTTTCATTACCTCCTACGAATTGCTTTCTGTTCTCCTGAGTTCTCTCACAAAAACCTATTCCCCATGCAGCACAGCTAACATACATGATTCAAAAATGTCTTTTAAGAGCCACAGTTTCAATGATATATTTGCTAAATTTGTGCCATTAATATCAGGATTTAAACTCTGCCCATGAGCATTCCTTCAAAGTTCATATATCTGCAGAAAGAATTTGACCTTTTAGTCAAGTTAAGACTCATGTTCTTTATTTACATTCAAAATAATTAATTTTGAATTATTCTGTTTATTTAAAATTACCTCACTCATAATAAATTATGAGAATAACTTCTTTGAAAATTTTAGTTTTCTGCTTCTCAGAGAAAATTCTTATACAACCATTGCAGTATCTGAGGAAAGAATTAATGTCTCAAATAGTTTTAGTTATTTTGGATACATTGGGTATCTCTTTTACAAATACAAGTGTCTTTTTAACTCACATAGGATTTTCCAGCATCATTTGTATATTTTATTACTTTTAGTATTTAAAGCACTCTAACCATTAATTTGGAGGTTAATTGTTTTGCTCACCTGTCATAACTGCCCAGAGATTCAGTGTTAGAGAAACTAAGATTTCTTTACTTCATTTGTTTAGTTTTGAAGGATTTGAAGCTGGGGATGGGGATAAAGCTTTTGGAATATGCATTCAGCCACCATACATTAGTGAGTTGCTCATCCTCACAATCCAATCCCTTCTTTTTGTAGCAAAACCAATGTGTGGTCCCCTTACACAAAGCTTGTTGCAAACACGTAAATGAGTTCTGGGACAGAAATCCTTCAGGGAAGTTACACATCGCATTTCTGGAGTATCCACTTAGTTTCTGTACCTGAGTGTAATTTTCAAAACACATAATCTGAATTAACTTTCAAAGGCATTTGTTTGTCCGAAACCAGTTTCATTAGGAAACACGGAAAATCACTGGCAACCATAGAATGCAGGAGAAGAACAACAGTAGCATAGTTTTGCACCATATACTGTTTTCATGCACTGCTTGACAAATCCTTTTCAGACCACTACTGGTCCTGATTCTTAGTATTGTTGGGAATTATACTGTCTGTATTTTAGACAGAGATTTCTCCTTTGTATACATAATCTGTTTTAAGACCCTAAAGTTGGAATACAGCTGCACCATTGCTCTCAGGAGACATTCCCAGCTTGTTTGATATTCAACACAATCTCAAAAGCCTGCATTCTTTGTTTGAGCACAAAGAACAGAAAAAAAGCCCCACTCAATAGTAGCTTTCTGGAACAGAATCTAGAGTAAGGCAGTTTGATAAAGTATATGCAAGGATATTACTAGCTGAAATTTCTACAGTTTTGTCAATGTTTAGAGTACTACATGGATGGGGGGAAGAAAATCCTTCTGTTATTACACTGGATCAGTGACATTCTTTCAGAAGCAGGTAAGATATCATATTTTTATTCTTCGAAAATCGGGGGTAAATATGCTACTGAGAATAATGGGAGATAATTAAACTATGTAGCCATTAATTCGTGTGAATAATTTCTCTGTTCAGTTGAAAGCATAGAATCTAGCCTATAGGCATGAGTCACATTGTTTTTTTTATTAAAATCCTTTTGACCCTTTTCAGTCACCTGAAAACATATATGATCATGAAGATCCATCACTTCTCTGTGTTTCTGACTTCCTAAAATCCTCATGGCAGTCAGAGGCAGCCTTGAGATATTTTTGTTCTGCTACTATTGACATCTGTGCTTTTAGGCTTGCAATTCTATACACAGTTTTCGAATTTACCCCTCTCTTGTGAAATTCTCAATTTATAGAACTCTGCAGTGCTTAAAAGCTGTATCCTGCCATGAAATGAACTTTAATGATGTGTCAGACTTTGGTTGGCCCTGTGTGAAAGGGATTCCAGACTCCTTTATCTGCTTGTTTATTGTGCAGTTATTTGCTTTACTTTTTCACATTCAGTAACACTGTGAGTTTCTTAATTTAAACACTACTAAAGATGACTGACTGTCAACACAATTGCCAATTAATTTTACAACAGAAAAATTATTTTAAATAAGAAGTAGGAAAGAAGCAGACTGAAGATTTATCATCCAGCTCTGTGACATCTCATGGCCATCATCCTAATAAGTTATCAGAGTTGCTAAAATATCAATTTGGCACATGGTTTCACATGATTGCTTGCATTCCTACTTAGGGTCTATCACTTAATTCTTCTGTCACTAGGAAATTAAATCAATGATTCTGGCCAGAACTGGAGATAGCCTGATATTTATATTTAAATTGATTATTAATTGTTAGATCAGAGAGCTATTCTGAATTGGATAATGAAAAATGTGATCATATTCATACAGACAACTGGAAGGGAGGAGCAAAAATAGAAATATATCAGTGAGAAGCTTTTCATCATGCAGCACTATTGATTTTTGTAAGATCAAATGAAGAAAATAAAACAAACCAAACCAAAACTTGTGCATGGTTAATTAACTGTAAAGAAAAACCTATAGATTTTTTTCTCATTCCTGTCTTTGCTAGCAAAATCTCTGCTTGGAAAATTGTGTCTGATCTCTAAAGTGTTGAAGAGCTATTCAACTATATTTCTCTCAGTGGGAGTACAATTAAGTATGAAAGTACATTTTTTGGTCATGTAACTCCCTGCTCCAGATAGGTAATTAGCCAGAATATAAAAGAAAAAAAATGCAAAGAAATGTTACCATATATCTACCAACATATAATTTTAAGGATAGAACGGATTTCAAAATAACTTCAAATAAAATTAACAAAGAAACTGTTAAAAAGTCATATCTGGTTATGCTTTGAGAAAGAGGAAGAAGGAGAAACTAGAAATCTATAAAATGCTCCGAACTGGCAATCTTGAAGAACCTGTAAATACTTTTGGCTGAGAGAGTGAAGAATATAAAAATTTTGGGAAACATTTTCCCTCAAATGAATTCTCTTACTACTGAGAATGGAGGCATGAGAACCCTTAGTATAGAAAAACAGGAAAAAAGATTATATAAGTCATTCAAAAAACACTTTTAATAGATCAAAGATGAAACTCATCTGTACAGAGTCACAGAATATTCTGAGTTGGGAGGGACCCACAAGGATCATCTAGTCCAGCTCTTAAATGAACAGCTCATACAGGGATCAAACCCAAAACCTTGGTGCTGTTAGCACCATGCTTTAACCAATTGAGCTAATGACAGAGTTTTGCACCTTTATCCTGTATGTTGGTCTACTCTGTCTTTTTTCCACAAAGGAAATTATCTGCGTCACTACAGAGCGTGACAAGAGCTCTTTTTGTTCTATTGTGCTCAAACACAACAAATTTACAGATTCTGCTTCAAAAGCATGAGATACATCACTCCTAATCATCACTCATCCCTCCTTGAACGGTGCAAATGGCCATTTGTGCAAGATTTCCAGATTTTTGTAGCTCAATAAGATCTAACAAAATCCCAGATGAAAGACAAGATTTGTATTGTTTCTAGAGACGTCTGAGTCTATGAGTGGGGAAATCTTGTGAAAGAAAAGTTGGAGCAATGACAGCTTATTTTCATGACAGCTCTATGAAAATTCCCTTTTCTTTAAGGATCTTTTTCTAAAGAGTTTCTGAGTATGTCCAGACTCTCAGCTAGATATTATTTGAAGAAAATAGTAGGGACATAAAACAGGGATCCTGTTTTCTAAATGAGATACTCTAATTAAAACTTTATTGATTTATCTGCAAAATGACCTTTCTAAAGGAAGAATAAAAAAGGATTATACTATTCTTCAGTCTGAAGGTAGGACACTTTCCTTAAATAGAGAACACATAGATTGTCTATGAAAAAATATATCACAAAGAATTTAGAGGAGCATGAGTGCCTCTAGTCTCCTGTGTATCCCCAGGTATTCACATAACATCAGTACCTAGGAAGTCAGGGCAAATTCATCATGTTGGCCCATTAACAACATGGATGTGAGCATGTTTGTGGGCTACATGAGGAAGAATCTCTGTTTTCCATGTCTTATTTGAATGCCAGATTTTTGTAGCTTTCTTACAAAGGAGACCTACTACAGTGAAAAGAGACTGGTTTCAAGCCGATTTCTGTCAGAAAAATTCTGAATTTATACCATTTCTCATTTTTTTCTGTGTTCAAAATGTTAATTTCATTATTTTGCAAGAAAAATAGATATATCTGTTGGAAAGAAGATATAATTTGCAGACTGAATGGTTAGTACAGAGGAAATGGAGTTATTTAATGTATCTTATTGGCTGAATATTTTACCAATAAAACTTCGACCCTATTCATATAGTTTTGTTTGCCTGTTTTTAAAAATTCTGTTATAATAGGAAAACCGTTGTATTAGTATTCAGTGATTAGTATTCAACTAGATTTATCTTTGATGAGAAAACACAGAGAAATCTCTTATTTATAAATATGACATGAGTATGGTCCTCCACAATAAGAGAAATATTTCCTCAGAGACAAACGTATGGAATTGCTTCCACTGGTAAGGAGGAGGTGACAGTCATTGTGAGATATGAGGTAGTCATCCCAATGATCTTTTATCTTGAATTTTTAAACCTGAGGCATTCGGTTAATTTTTATTTTTTTTTTTTCAAATGGTACTGTAATTTTAAGATGCTACTGATTATACTGATTATATACTGATTATACTCACAATGGCAGTGAGTAGGTTTACAGTCAAATAAAAACCCACAGTGGGAAATTTTCCAGTGTCTGACACACTTTTGAAATGGATAGAACTCAGATCTTGAAGACAGGATTATTTTAAATTTTTTTCTCCAACTGGCATTGAAAAAAAGTTTTTAAGCAAAAGAAAATATTTGAGCATGGTCTCATCTGGACACTATTTTGGAACTAAGAGCACAATTTAGTAAATTAAACTGAAAACAACATCAAAAAATTCTCTCTGCTAGACCTCTTTTAAACAGAAGCTACTTGTGTGATTTCTACAGCAAGGCAAATTGGGAGACCACAAAATAGTGCCTACAAAAATTTACCAAGCCCTTTCCTCTGTGTTATCATTTTGTCCTTAGTTTTAAGCTAGTGTCACTGCAACATGATGCAAACGTCATCATGTGTTACTTGTGATAAGCTTTCATTTCTATTTTTGATTTAATTTTCTCTACTGTCATTGTTTATAAAATTTCATGCAGTAAATTACACTGGATAAAAGTGAAAGTCTTGGAGCACTGTATCCTGACTTTGTACAATTGCCATGGTATTCATGGATTATTTATAATAGCATTAGGAATTTGATTCATACCTTACATGCACAGATCTCATTAGTTATCATTTAAATTATTCCATCTTTCTACAGATCTTTCACTTCTGCCCAAACAACTTTCATTCCCCACCAGGCAAACGCATCAGCTTTTAGATATAATATTAGAGGTGTCACTCTACTCTAGTAATTCAAACATCATCTGTCTTATCATATTTTCAGTTTCACAGCTCCCAAAGACATCTGGCTATCTTGAAGTCAATGGGAGTTAGATACATAATCTGCTTAGGTGCTTTTGAAAATCTCCTACATGCCTAATGACATATTTAGGGCTCTTCTGTAAAATAAATTCCTGATTATTCTGTATAATGTTGCACTGTCTTATGCTGTAACCCTTTGATGTGCAGACTTTCCTTGGTTAAAATCATGTTAAGTGCTGAGCACTAGGAGATGACTATTCTTTTCTGCACTATTGACTATCATTAGAAGAAAAAAAACACACTGGGAGAAACAGGGGCTTAGACAAGACATAGGACTACATGCTTACAAAATCTTATTATGTATTTGAGGAAAAATTTTTTAAAGCTTAATTAAAGCACCTTAAGCATATCATTGAGTAACAACACTACTCAATCATGTCATTGTACAAAGAATGAGAGGGGTGAGAGGTATTGGACATACTTATCTGGTTTCAAACCATTAAAACTGCCAAGAAAAAATTACTCATATTTCCTTATTGAATTAGAGGATCAAAATTTGACTTTAGCTTCATCCCAGAGAGAGAATTTCATTGAAGTGCTTTCAAATATTTGATAAGTAGTTGTGTGAAAACAACAAAAGCATGCATCTCTTAATCTATACATTTGTGGTAGTCCAATTGCAATGAATTTGATCACATTTGAGTGAGCCCTAGATGAAATTTGGGGGGACATTTTTTAGCATGCATGTTGAGGGAGTAGGAAAAGAGCTACAAATCTGTTTAAATCAAGAAGAGTCTTTTTAATCTGAGGGGACTGTGAGAGTGCAAAGTCTGATTTCTTTATGATTTTAAGGCCGACCAAGTTGGCAATAGTTTTTAGTGCTTTGAAGAAGCAAAGAATACTGCTCTCTGTCAAGAGCAGAACAGGAAAGTGCCACTAAAGCTCCTCACAAACCATCCCACTGACAAAGTAAGAAAGTGCTTAATTTTTTCCTATTTTGGAGCATGAGAACTTACCAGAACGTCAATTTTATGATTAATTCTACTACCAAATAATACAGAAGATATGAGATATTTCATCTAAACCCCTTACAAGCGTGGTAGTTAGTCATTACAATGAGTTGTGAAGGGTTTGAGCTATGCCTGCTCAACACGTAAAGTCTGAAAGTTGTTAACTACTTGATGTTCTTCTGTAATAAAAATGTGAGTTAAAAATATTGATCTCAGCNATTGATCTCAGCTTTAAAATTTGCTTCTGAATGACATTCCTGATTTTTGGACCTGATATTCCTAGGAAAGAAGACAGGCACACCTTTCACATAAAACATCCTGTTACAAACTCTGTTACAAGCCATACTCTGTATAAGAGCTAAGAGTTTATTCTTGTGCTGATTAAATTTTTATCAG
>WBNO01023023.1:0-18457 GCA_013400575.1 Peucedramus taeniatus
TTCCCCTTTCCAAACTTGCCCTGTCAGTCCTGTGTGTTCCCTGGAATGTCTGTCCCCTGCACTCCCAGGGTGCGACCACCCTGCAGAGCTGTCACAGCTGCTCTGGGAGCAGGGATTTTATTGTGTCTGGAAGGTTCTGGAGAGCCACAGTGCAGCTCCAGGCTTGGCTTTCAGGAGTCACACAGGGTAGATGTGTAACCTGCTGGAAGCCTCCCCTAATGTCACAGAAACAGGCTGGGAGAGCTGGGGGTGCTCACCTGGACAAGAGAAGGCTCCAGGGAGAGCTCAGAGCCCCTGCCAGTGCCTGAAGGGGCTCCAGGAGAGCTGGAGAGGGACTGGGGACAAGGGATGGAGGGACAGGACACAGGGAATGGCTTCCACTGCCAGAGGAATGGGATGGATGGGATATCAGGAAGGAGTTGTTCCCTGGGAAGGGGGGGAGGCCCTGGCACAGCTGTGGCTGCCCCTGGATCCCTGGCAGTGCCCAAGGCCAGGTTGGACAGAGCTTGGAGCACCCTGGGATGGTGGAAGGTGTCCCTGCCCGTGGCAAGGGGTGGGATTGGAATTGCTTTAAGGTCCCTTCCATCCAAACCATTCTGAGAGCCTAAGAAAAGCTGCACTGATTCAGAGTTTTTTGGTAAAAGCTGTTGAGTTGAATCACCCTGAGCTGCTGCAGAAACGCTTTTACGGAGCTGAGGAGGGTTTTGAATCAAACCCTGTCCCAGTCCAGGAGGAGATTGGTGGCTGCTCTCACTGGGCAAAAGCCTGCAAGCATTGCCCAAATTTATTGCAGCTGTTTGAGGCAACCCTTGGTTGTGGGTCGGAAGCCAAAGCTCCCTTGGAAAATGTGGGATTTACAGCGTGAGCTCCGCCCTGAGCTGCCCCTCGGAAGCCGCAGCGTCCATGGGGGTCCCTCGTCCCTCCCAGGAGCTCGGCTGGGGCTGCTCAGCAGCGAGGCACCGCTGCCATCTGCTGTCCCCGGGCTGCGATGTCCCCGGCCCTGCAGGGCTGCCCCTGGCACGGCCAAGGGTGCCCAGGGAACACTCCCGGTGTCGCAGAACCTGGAGCACGGGGCTGAGGGGGCTCAGCTGGAGAAAAGGAGGCTCAGCAGGGACCTTCTGGCTCTGCACAACTCCCTGATAGGAGGGGGCAGCTGGGCAGGTCGGCTCTGCTCCCATGGAACAAGACAAGAGGAGACGTCCTCAAGCCGTGCCAGGGGAGGCTCAGGTTGGACATCAGGAGGAATTTCTTCATGGAAAGAGTTGTCGGGCATTGGATGGGGAGATGGCGGAGTCCCCATACACGGAGGTGTCCAAGGGAGGACTGGACGTGGCACTCAGTGCTCTGGTCTGGGAACAAGGTGGGGTTTGGGCACAGCTTGGGCTCGATGGTCTGGGAGCTCTTTTCCCAGCTCAGTGATTCCGTGGGAATCCCAGACTGGTCAGGGTTGGAGAGCTCAGCTCCTGCCCCCCTGCTCGGAGCTGGAGCTCGGTGAGTTCCTCAGGGTTTGTCTGCCCTCCCTGGCCACAGGAAAGGCTCCCCGGGTTTCTCCCCTGCCCCCCCAGCTGTGACAGGGCTGAGCTGCCCCGGGCCATCCCTCTGGGAGATTCCAGGCTCCCTGCCCAGCTGGGATGGAGGGAGAAGGAAGGAGTGACCAGAAGGATCTGAGGGCCAGGGCTGTGACACATCAGCACAGGGGTGGCAACAAAGAGATCAATTCCTGCACTTCGCAATCCAGAATCAGAAAGTGCAATATCTCGTGGTTATGGTGTTATTTTTCCATTATTTCCCAGTTTATTAAGGCTGTTATTTGTGCTGCCACTGATTTGACCCCCCTTCCTTCTCTGCTTGCTAATTAAAAGGTGATATTTTTACTGTGGAGCTTTGAAATAGGGAAATGCTCCAAGTTCAGTGTCTGCACAAAGCCTGAGGGAGGGAGAACAGTTCTGTTCTTTCTTCAGGGAACACAACCCACAGCAAGGAAAAAAGGGCAAGTAAAACCCCAAACCTGGTCACTGAACCCACTAGGAGTAATTAAAGAAACTCTCCAAGCAGCCCAGGAGTTGATTTGATTTAAAAAAGTGTATTGGATGCCCAATACAAAATAATAAACATGAAGTTATTAAAAAAAGCCATAGAGGATACAGCAAGTACTACAGAAAAGCAAAAAAATTGTACAGAAAGGTCGACATCTACAGCAGTCCTTGAAATTCTTCTACGTGAGAATCATAAAACAATGTACAGGTTTGGTTTGTTCCTTTTCCCCAGATGTCTGAGGGAAGCTGTCACTGCACAGCTGGACTATGACACTACAAGGATACACAATGTTCCAAAGTTAAAATCACAGGATATGTAAGAAAACGTAGCATTAAAATGTGAAAAAGTGCAATACAGATTGTACACTGAATTGAATAAATGTTTTTTCTTTTTTTTTTTTCAGTTTAACCTTAAAAAACCAACTTTGAACAGTTGTTTTATCATTAAAAATATTCCCCCTCCCCAAATTCAATGACAATATTAACATTCATGGTGTTCTACATAAGGAATATTCACAAAGGCCCCCAGCTGGGAATACTGTGTGTGTAGGATGGCATTTCTTTGGGTATAGGTAAAAAATAGGCAAAGGAACAGGTCCACACCCTCCTTTCAGGCCAGGGGTGGATTTTATTCTTTAAATACATGTTCTGTAGCTTATCTAGCCCTGAATTGTACTGATTAAAAGTCCAAATGTTAATTATCCAGATGGCCCATGGTGCTACAATTGATTTAATTCCCTCCCCTCCCTCATTAATAAATAAATGCAGGAAATGGCCCAGAAATGACAATACAAGAGTCCAGAAAAAGAAAGGAAGTGACCCCATCCTCAGTCCCTGCTCTCCCCTCTCTCAGGGACAGCACTGGGAGCTTCAGCTCCACTTCAGGGGATAAAGGGAAGCAAAGGAAGCAAAGTTCTTATTGCCAGTTCAGTGGAAATCTCCTGGCAGAGGCACAGAGGAGCCTGAGCTTCCCCTATCCCAGCCCCTGAACCATCAGGAAGTTTGGGATTCCTTTTATCCTAGAGGTGAAATTGCACAGGAGTTCATTGGCAGCTGGTTGGGGTTTCTCTCTTTTTTATTTCTCATTTTAGTGAACTCCAGCCCCTTTTTAATGCAGAGAAGGGCAGAGCCAGGCAAGCACACAAAGAGAGAAGGAAAACCCCTCTTGCCTCCCTGTTCCCTCTCCTCCCTTTTCAGAACAGCACCTGGGTCACCAACACTGGGTTTATTTTTACATGGTTTCCAAAGTTTAAAAAAATACATTTTTGCCTTGTTTGGTGTCCATGGAATCCTTCAGAGCAGGATTCCTGCTGGGATTGCTGGGACAGGGCACTGCTGCAGGACCCTGAGGACACTCAGTGCTCTCCAGGCAGGTGCTGAGGAGCAATGAGGAGGTGATGAGGAGGGTGCTGGCAATGGGAAGATCCTCAAGTTCTCTGAGCCCAGAGGGCTCAACCCCAGCCCTGCAGCTTTGCTGAGCTCTCACTCTGCACCTCCAAGGCTCCTGATCCATCTTTAAACCAACAACAACAAAAGAGCTGCCAAAAGAAGCTTCCTGTAGGGTCACCTAGGCAGGAGAAGCCCAATTCCCAGGAGGAATTCTCTGAATGTTCCTAAAGGAGCCTCTTCCTGCGCTCAGTGAGCAGACACACAGTACAGCTGAAGATGTTTCCTTGTTCTTCAGTCTTCCCAGTCACTGGAAAAAGACAGGAAAACAACAGGAATGAACCCTCCCTGGGATCCCCTCCCCTTCCCCAGCTACTTCTCCCCCCACTCAAAATACTGAAACTGCACAAAAAGCGACAAACAAGGCTCTCCAATTACACCTCAATTCAAACAGACCGGGAATCTCACAGTGATGAGAGGAGAAAGTCAGGCTTTTAATAATTATAATATAAAAATAATAAAAAAAGCTTACAAAGAGCAGTGCAGCATCCCAAAAGGCCATGGATTAACTGCCAGAAGGGGACGTAATTATACGCAGAATAAAAAACAAAACAGAACAACCCACACTGGCAATGAATTTTCATACACAATAGAACAAGCAGTCAAACCTCAGCCTAGGCTGTGGAAAACAACAGTTTCTCCCTTTTTTTTTTTATTACAATATTTTTTTCCTTTTTATAAAAAAAGATAAAATAAAAACACAAATAAAATTGTACATAAATGCCAATGTCCAACACTGAAAAGGCAGGGCAATCACACCACTGAGACAAAACCTGACCAGAAAAAAACTAATGGCGAGTCCACTTTGCTTTTGTCCTGCTGGATCCCAGCCTGACTGGCGTGGCCCATCCTGCTGGGTGCTGCTGGAATCCCATGTGGCTCCCTGCAGGACAAGGGGTGACACTGGGGTCACCTCGGGCTGGTTCCTCTCCTCCTCCCTCCATTGCTCTCATGTGCTGTCCCTCTTTCTGGTTTATTTTTTTTTTCTCTTTTTTTTTCCTTTAGTTTTTCCTCTGTACAATTCCTTGTGTTGCAAGGCTGAGTCCGAGGCTGGCGGCGGGTGCGGAGTCGCGGCGGGACGGTCACGCCGTGGTGATGGCATTGAGGTCCTTCATGAGTCCTTCCAGGTGGGCCATTTCTTTGGTCAGCTCGTCCGGCTCGTAGCTCTGCGGGCAGGGAAAGGGTCACTCACACAGTGCTGGGGCCCAGCAGGAGCCAGCAATGGGCACTCCCTTCCTCCTGAGTCAGGAATGAGCACAGGTGGATTTATCCACCTACACCCATTAATAAGGTGAAGCTGGGAACAAGGTGGGTTTGGGCACAGCTTGAACTCAATGGTCTGGGAGGTCTTTTCCCAGCTCAGTGATTCTGTGTGAATCCCAGACTGGTCAGGGTTGGAAAAGCTCAGCTCCTGCCCCCCTGCCATGTGGGGGAGCTGAGCTCTCTTTCCAAGTGCAGCTCTTGGGCAGTTGCGGTTCAGAGCTCCACTGATCAAGCCCTGTTTTCCTCTCTCAATCCCTGCCTTTGAACCAAAGCAGGAAGTTGAGAAGGATCTTCCCAGCTTAACAGGAAAAAAGGTCAAAGGAACTGTTTTGGGATCAGGATAGTTGCTAAACCAACACATTTTTAGGCTCAGCTGTCTCATTCCTTGTGGACAGACACCGTGGCCTGGCTCATCTCCAAACCCTTCCTGACCAAATCCCAGTTCTGAACAGTTTCCAGCCCTGCCCTGTTCTCACACACAAACCTCCTCCTTAATTTCAACAGCCAAGAACTTCCAGTTTACCAAACCTCTGCCTTGTACAGCAAAGCCAGCCCAGTCCTGTGCCCAACACATCATCTACTAACTCCTGACTGGGATAAAGAGCTGGGAGTAAACTCCTTCCTTAAACTCCTTCCTAGAGGTTCTAAAAACTCTGAATTAATTCAAATCACTACCCAACCCTGAACCTCATATTTCAACGTGTAATTTACATTTTAAGACTCATTTAATTTAACCTGTTTTTTTTTTGACTCTACCTTGCACTAATACATTAATGAAAAAAGTATTAATGGCTCTATTTAAATATTACAAATTAGCTGAGTATGGGTTTGGTACTGACCAAACAAAATGAATAAAGCAGGAGCGAGAGAAGCACAAAAGGGCACCAAGATCAAGTTTCCAGACCAGCACATACAGAAATAAAATCAGGAGAGTAAAAAACATGTGACAAAAGGACAACGAGGAAAAAACCAGTAAATTCCAAATGAGCATTTCCTGTAGCAGTGATGCAGCAGTGAATATCTGTATATTTACAGGTGACACAATGGCCACAGGAGCAATTCCTTGGCTTGCAATTTGAAAGGAAAACAGCTCTTCCAGAGCCTCACACCCAAAACATTCCTTAAAAGCTGCTTCCAAAGCAGCCCAACAAGGCTGTGCCCTTCCCAAAAGTCAGGAAACCTTTCTGTGATAATTTATGAACACATTTGGGATGATGGCTTGGAACACACTGACATGAATGTCAAATGTATTGTGTGCAATGGCACTGGGAATGCTCAGGGAATGGCACTGGGAATGCCCTGCAGAGCTGGGGAAGTTGCAGCTGCAGGACTCAGCAGGACCCTCCCTGCAGAAGGTGTCTCCCCCTATTTTCCATGGATTCCCAGGCAGTGGAGCTGTGGGAGTGCCCAGCCTCGCTCTCTTGTGCCCGTGACAGTGCAGGGTCCCCGCAGAGCCCCAGGGTGAGCCCTGCCAGCCTGGCAGGGGGTACCTACGCTCTCCGAGTCCTCCAGCATCCGTGTGGTCTCTTGCACCTCGGGGGCGCTGGGCACCACCACGGGCATGGGCGGCCGAGTCCTGCCCAAGGTGCCGATGGACGCCGTCTTCACCGCGTGCAGGGGGTGCGCAGGGGCTGCAGAGAGTTGGGGACACGGTCAGGCTTGGGTCACTGCGCCTGCTGCCTGCTCAGGGAGCTCCTGGAGGAGCAGAGTAAGGACGGGGGGAATGGCTTCCACTGCCAGGGATGGATGGGATATTGGGAAGGAATTCCTGGCTGGGAGGGTGGGGTGCCCAGAGCAGCTGTGGCTGCCCCTGGATCCCTGGCAGTGTCCCAGGTCAGCCTGGACAGAGCTTGGAGCAGCCTGGGATAGTGGAAGGTGTCCCTGCCTAGCAGGGGCTGGGACTGGATGGGCTTTAAAGCTCCCTTCAACCCAAAGCAGTCTGGGATGATCCCATGAAGGAAAAGGATTTTATCAGGAGAAAAGGAACACTTCAATTATGGAGTGTTGGATTTGAATTGTGTTACCTATGTACAGAAAATGATACCAACCAAACCCACCCCAGCCTCTACCATATTTCCCATGATGCCCAACCCTGCCCTCCCCGTTCCCCACATCCCCATTTCTGGCCGCGCTCCCTCACCTTGCTGTGTCAGCAGGGGGGTGCTGGGCAGGGCAGGGTCGAAGGGGCCCCCGGCGGGGGGCACAGCGGGCACGGCGAAGCTCTTGAGGGGGTGCGAGGGGCGCACGTGGGCCGTGGGGGGGCCCTGGGCCTCCTCCTCGGCGGGCAGGAACGGCCCCTCAGGCTCCGGCAGCTCCGCGCTGGGCACGGCCGAGGCCGCCGGCATCGTGTCCGTGCTGGGCGTGTTCCGGACGGACTCTGCAACACACACACACCCCCAACAGGGGTCAGTCCTGGCTGCAGCGGGACCCACAGGACACAGCTCCTCCTCCCTGTGCAGGCTGGCTGTGCAGGGAATGACCCCTGGCTCCGAGGTGACCATCGGCTGAACGGGCTAAATGAGCTGAGAGCTGAGTGATTCCACCTCTACATCTTCGGCACTGGAACAGCTGCATGTTCCAGTGCTCAGACAAACAGCACACAACACGAATCTGCAGCCTCCTTTTCCCCACAGTACCAAAGTATTGGCATTTTTAACTAGGAACTCTTCACAGCACTGGGGTGGTCACAGAGGAGCCACACTTGAAATCCATTCACTGAGACTCATGGAATGGTTTAGGCTGGAATGGACCTTGCAGGCTCAGGAACTGTTTTCATAAGGAAACAACACTTTTGGCTGTGATAGCTTCTCTACTTTAACATTGAAAGGTAAGAATTCGCTTCATCCCAACATGTCACCCATGTGCACATTTAGCAACACCATTGCTTTGGGATTTTCCAGAGTGCTGGAGACATTAGTGCTCTTTAAAACTACTGCAAATGATTCTGATCAAGCCTGAAAGCGCTGCATGGAAATCACCCCCATTCTCGGTAGCCAAGCCTGGACTTTCTTTCCCTGTTGGTTTCAAATCGTGTTCATTAGGGGAAAAGTTACCCCATGAAGCAGCTCAGAGTTAATCTGATTTTTCAGACTCCAGGGCCAGAGGCTTTAGCAGAAGGAACCCCTGTTTGGAGCTGTGTGTAAAACATGAAACCCTCTTTTCCAAGGACACCACCACGGATGTCAAGGATCAATATCCGACCTACCCAGGAAAGCCCAGCCCAGCCCATCCTCATGGAACCCACAGAGGAGACTGAGCCAGCTCCAGGCTCTGATTTCCAGGTGTTTCCCTGAGGGTTGGTGTCTCACCTGTGGAGTCGGCCCTGTCCGAATGGGACATGGCAGAGCCCAGGGGCCACGGGCTGAGCTGGTGGTGCAGGAAGCTGCGGGTTGGAGAGGCGAGGCTGCCGGAGTGGAAATGGTGGTGAGGGGGGTCGAGGGAATGGATGGGATGAGCACTAATCACAGCTGTGGATGAACACAAGACAGAGAAACACTTAACACACACACACAGGACAGGCTGGGGGCTCCCCTCCCTGCTCCCTCCTCCAGCAGGGACCCTCGGCTCATTTACAACCCAGCTTCAACTCCTGGGTTATCACACCTCAGACATGCTTAGGACAAGAAAATCACCCAATTACAGCTCCAAAAGCTGTGCCACCAGCTCTTAATGCACTGCTTGATTCCAAGGAAAAGTTCAGAAAAAGAATAAAGAGAATACAGATCTGTTATCCATATATAGGATACTGATAAAGAGGAAATGGGTGTGTTAAACAATAAACAGCCCTTTGCTTCCCAATATCCTTCCAGAATTTCTCTACTCCAGGAGGCAAAGAAGGAAGCCAGACACCATTACTGCAAACTGGACTGAAATGACACAGTGAATTACCATAATTACTTAGGAGGTATTTAATAACTCCATCTGAATGCTCCAGTGGGTGGAAGAAAGCCATGGAAGGTTGTGCAGGCCCAGAGCTGGACATGGAATGGTCCTGGAGGGGCTCACTGAGAAAGGGCCTCACGTGCCAGGGTGAGCTCCTGCCAGGAGGGCACCTGCAGACCCCACGGTGGATGTTCCACTCCCACAAACCAGAGCCTGTGGCTGGAGGCCCTGGGAGCTTTCACAAACAGGATGGAGAGTCCAAGTCTCAAAAGCCAAGCTCCAGCAGGGCCTGGGCCTGGTCTGTGCCCCCATGCAAGGCAGGAGATAGAGCATGGGATAGGCACCTGTCACACAGCCATGTTTGACACAGACCAGCTCCAAGGAATTTAGTGTCAAACTGCATCCTCTGCTCCCTCCTCACACATGGAGAGCTGGGAGACAACAAGGAAGTCACACTACTTAGTGTAAAACCAAGAAACCATGAGCTACTCTTGGAAAAAGGTCCTAGAACAAGAAAATTCACAAACTGAGCAATCAGGTCATCAGGACACTTGAAATAGGTAGAGCTCAAGAACACCAAGTCCTCAGTTCAGTTTTTAATTAAAGTAAAAAGGAAGTGGAAATATAATGAACTACTCTGAAATAATTCCATAAATGGAGGGGTTGTGGCAGCAGTCACCTGGCTACAGGTGAACATGATCACAGAGCTCAGGGAAGTCTAAAGCACAGCCTGGGTGAGCTTGGTGTGATTTTACTTCACAGTTCTGCCCCTGCACATCAACTCCTGAGCTTCTCACTGGTGTTCTCACACAGGGTTTCAGTCTGGCTGTTCAGAGGTTCAGCCAAGTCCCTTTCCATCGCGGAGTCATTTGAAAACTCTAGTGTTTAATTCCAAAAATATTTCATAATAATGGTAATTTTGGTATCAGAGAAGGATCCCAGGGCAAAGAGGTTCCAAGGAGCTCAGAGTGAAGTCAGAGAAGGCTCTGAGAGCAGCAGCTGCAGAGATAAAGGGGATGGTGACTGCTTGGGTTGGGAGGGGAAAACCAACAGTGAGGAACCTGACAGAGATTCCAGCTCTCTGCAGCTCCTATGGAACAGCTGGACACTGGCAGAGCTCCAAGGGAATGACTGTAAGAAGCAGCCAGGCCCACAGGCTGTCCCTGGAGAGCCCCAGACTGGGACAGACAGACCTGGACATGCTCCTGCCCTCACCCCAGTACTCCCAGTCCCTTTAACATGGCCTCACTCTGCCCACACCAGGAGTGGCTCAGGAGCCTCCCCTGAGCTGTTCCTGCTGTGCAGGATGGGATTTCCTGGGAGCAGGGAGTGGCTCCAGCAGGAATGGGGGTGTTCACTTACGCTGAGGTGGCTGAGAATCAAAAGGCATCATCATCTTGGGCCTCATGCCCCTCCTTCCTGCCAGCGTGGACATGCTGTCCTCTGACTCGTGTCCTGGGGGGAAACAGCCACGTTACTGCTCTGCTCCAGGTCCTGAACCAGGGCAGCAATCCCACATCCTGCCTCTAGTCCTGCTCCCAGGCAGCTCTTGGAGCCACCAGTGACAAAAACAGCCCCTTCCCCCTTTGCTGGAAGGTGGGAAGAACACAGTGAGGGTGAGGATTTTGGGAACTGGAGAAACTCTCCAAGCCCCAGTGCAAACTTCTGGCAGTGATTCAGCTCTGGGCTGAAAGGTCAGAAACAAATGCAGTGGTTTAACATGAAGCGAGATGATCTTCCCATTACTAATGAGTGAAAGTAATGATCTAACTCTTGAATGCTCCATTTCCTCACTAAAACACGTGATCCAACCTTTTCAGAGTCTTAGAAACCAGGAACAAACCCAATTCGCTACTTGGAAAATAAGAACAGAGAAGAGCAACTTCATCATCTCTCAATAAAGTGATGTCACCAGCCACAGTGAATGTATTTCAGCCCTCATGGCCTCCCACCTCTGTAGGAATTCCTCCTCTGATGGATATTGCTGTCCATGGAATTGTCCACCGGGGTGATGTCCTGGGAGTTGCGAGGGATCGGGGTGTCTGTCATGATGGGATTGGGATCTGGGGATTTATCAATGGGTTTGAGCTCCAGCCTCTCGTGATGGATCCAAAGGTCCGGAGGTTTCACATCTTTGGAGTTCCCCTTGTACTTGTGGGAGCCGTTCACAGATTTGCAGGCGGCTCGTTTCCTGGGGAGGAGAGCAAAGGAGATGTTCCTCACTTGTTGGAAAAGGCAACTTTCCCCTGGGATCTCCCTCAGGTCATGCCTCCAGCTGGGCACAAGTGTCCCACTGGGCAGGGAGCTTTGAATTTTGCACACAAGCCACACTGAGACCTCAGAGCACATCCTGAACTCCGGTGCCATGGAATGCACCCCATGTGCAGCCCTGGCTCTGCAGCCCAGCCTTCATTAAGAAGAATTAAGTTTGCAGAAATTCTGCTCATTGAGAGCAGAATTCCACTGCTGTGCCCATATCCCGGGCTCACCAAGCTCCAGCAGCAGCTGGAGCAGGAGGTGCAGTTATCCCAAGAAGATGGGAACAGGATTAATGACAGAAACCTTCCAGCCCTGCTCAGGCAGGACACATCCCACTGGGGAGGTTCCCATCCTGCTGAGCAGCAGCAGCAAACCACAGTGAGCCAGAGATTTGGGAAGGCAGCATTTTGTGAAAGCAAAATGTAGGTTTCAGCACTCCTGCCATACTGACTCCTCACTTTGGGCCATGGCAAAGCTGGAGGAGAGGTCCCTTTGGGAGCAGAGTTCCTGGGAGTGGCTCAGACATTGGAAAATGTCACCAACAGAGCCTCTGGCAGGGGAGACTCCCAAATCCGGCTCCCACTGGAGCTGGTGAGTGACAGGAATCATGTTATTCCCTGGCTGAGGACACTCAGAAATTGAGATTTCCCAGGGTTACTCCTGCCCTGAAAATAAAACACATCTCCTGGCACTGGCCCATCCCTGCTGCCCTCTCCCAAGCATGTTGCCAGGTGTGCCAGGGCCAGCTCCTCCATCCCTGCTCCCTCTCCTGCAGTTCTGAGAGAGCAACTCTCAGATTATCCAATCTGCAGCATAGCAACTGCAGATTATCCAAGCTTGGCTTTTCATCACTTCCTTAAAAATCTGTTCTGCATAACAGCATCTTTTCAAACTTCAAATCCAAAAAAACTTCAAATCCAGCTCTGGTTTTTCAAAGAACTCAGAGAGAGACCCTGCAGGAGCATCACTGCTGCAGCATCAATGCAGATGCTCTGAGGGAAGCATTCAGGTATGAACACCAGGACTTTGGAGCACTTTGCTAAGCAATCCAGCACCACATTCAGATTCCCCTCCAGTGATCCTACTAAAAACTGGATAAAGTCAAGCACAGCTCATGCATGGAGCCCACCCATGCAAGAGTGAGGAGCTGCCTAAGCTCTTGAGCTCTCCCAGCTCCCAACACATGGATTGGCTCCACTTTGGAAACTTGTGAACAACAATTTCTCCTCGGGGAGAGGGGGAAGTGCAGGCACACCTGGAAGCACTGCCCCGATTTGTGTGTGAGCTGCAACTCTGGGACACTGCCAGGAAAAGCAGAGCAGCAGCAGCACCTACAGGCTGCAGGACTTACAGGGAATAAACCTAAAGCATGACAAAGAATTAAACAGTAGGATTGAGTAGGGCAGGAGGGCCCAGTCCCAGCCCTGTTACTTTTTCTGGTGGGACGTGGTGCGGCGCGTGCAGAACACGGCGACGATGACGACGATGACGATGGTGATGACGCCCACGGACACGATGATCACCAGCAGCATGTTGCTGTCCAGGGGGGACGTGGGGCTGCCATGGGGACTGTTACTGCCTGGGGGGTTGGGAAGAGGAGAAAAGGCTCATTTATTACACAGGAAAAGCAAGCAGTGCCCACCAAGGACATCTGGAATCCTGCAGATCACAGGAGGGGATGGATCTCGTGAGAAATATTTGGTTTTTTGGCATTTGCCAACTGTTTCTCTACAACTGTTCATCTGGAAGCTGATTTATAGATCCATTTTCTACTGAGTCTATCAAAATTTAAGTGCAGCCTACTTGACTGTCACAAAAACCTCCCCACTCTGAGCAGAGTCAGTCTGGGATCCTGCTCAACCTGCAGCACCAGAGGCTCCCCTTGGAGCCACTGGAATTGGATCAGGAACCTCCAGGGCTCACTTAGCTGCAAAGGAAACCCTTTATCCAACAGCAGGGAGCACTCCCTGAGGACAGGAAATCCCAACACACAGCACTGAGCAGGAGAAGGAGCACAGGAGGCCTTTCCTTCCTCATCTGTTCCTACAGAACTGATTTCCCACCATGCTGGGAGCAGCTCTGGTTGTGGAAATGCCATGGGAGCTCAGCAGCAGCAGAACACCTCTGGAACTGCTGCTGGAACATTCCCAGGTGACCCCACACTGGAAGCCAAGCGTGGCCATGGAGAGGCTCTGCCCCACACTCACCTCCCAGTGGGGGTTTGTAGTCTGGGCCCAGGTCCATGGGGCGGCTTCCCTTCCCGGCAGATCCCGAGGCTGCAAAGGTTGGACACAGGAGTTTTACACACACAGACATAACTCAGCATCTCTAAGCCTTCTTTAGAACCTCCCTGAGCCCCCCAGGAGCAGCTTTTTCCTCCCCTCTTCTGTCCCTACAACAAAATTTAGCTTTGCACAGCACCTGCTTTTCCAAGGAAAAGAGCCACTTCTCCAAAGGAGCTCTTTAATGGTTTCCCAGTTATTTTTTTCCTAATTAAGATCAGAAGCCTCTCCTAATTTCACTTTAAAAATGATAATAAAGCCCATTTGCAGTAAGGCACAGATACATGTTGAGGCAAATGGTTTTGCCACACTTGTACTGAGAGTTCATCACCCTGAAACAGGAATTATCCAGGTGTCTTTTCCTAACACCCAATTCCAGCAGCTCAGGGAGACCAGAAATGTGTGCAGGATCCCAAGCACAGTAAATGTAATATTAAGGCCCTGCCTAGCCATAAAAACTTGCTTTCAGCTCCTCCCTGTTCTCCCCTGCACACCACAGGTGACAAAAAAGCACCACAAAAATGGTTTTGATGAAACCCAAGGGAACAATAAATTAGTTACATCCAAACCTGGTCCTTCCTCTCTGTGTTTTCATTAAAATGCACTAATGCAAAGTTAATGACAAAAACACTGGAGTAAGGGAAACATTCAGCAATGGTGCAAAGAACGTTGTTCTCTGCTTACAGGAATCCAGAATATTCTACACATTTTCACACTGTTCTACCAAAAGAAAAACCCTCCAAAAAGCGAGGCAGTGTGACAGTTTCACAGCCAGGAGAAGGATTTTTCTGTTAAAAATCCCCTTTAATCAAGAAGTATGAAGTGTTAAAGGATGTGGAACAAATGGAAAGTGAACCTCAAGGGAGAGCCTGTGAACTGGTCCCTGAAATAAAGACAAATGGCAAAAGCAGGCAGGGGCAGGGGCTAAAGCCAGGGAGGGGAATAAGGAGAATGTTCTGTGTGTGCAGAGAGGAGCTGCAGCCTGAGTGAGGGAAAGGAAACACTGCAGGACAATGGGACATGGGAAGGACCCTCCTGCAAGGAGGGAGGGACACAGCACCAGGGCTCCCTTTTTGGGCACCAAAAATCCTGCAGCAGCAGAGAGAGACTGGAACAGCACCTTACACAGCTTCTGTGTAATACATCTGTGTCTGTCTGGCCACTTCATCTGCCCTGGGAAGGTGGGAACCCCCAGATGGACTGAGAATCCCTGAGCCTGGTGCTGAGGAGCTGTTCCAGGGAGAGAAGCTGTGGGAGAGGGGGACATGAAGAACCAGCAATATTTTGGGAGGGCAATCAGACACCCTGAGCACTTCCAGTGTAGCAGCTGGAGCCCTAAAGCAGGTGAGATGATGGCAAAGGAGATGGAGAGGGGATGGCACACACTTCACATCCATCTCCATGGTTTATGGAAAACAGGTATTTTCACAAAGCTGAATGTCAGCCCATAAATGTGGCTGGTAACAGTAACTATGCAGATATATAATGAGAGATATATAAAATATACTGCATTTAGGCTTCCAGGAAACATCTGACACAGTGCTGTGCAATGCTTTGTTAAAATAGCACCATAAAAAAAAAACCATGTGGAGCCTATTAACAAGATTAACAACAAATTAACTGATAAGAATGAGAATTATTCAGGAGGAATGCTTCCAGTGAGTTCTAAAAGGACCTACCCTTGGCCAATAATACTTTGAAAGAAAAGGGAATAATTGCCCTGAGGTCAGCAAGGGACATCAAATCAGGGCTAGGAGAGAGACAATGCACAATGATCCCATGTCCTCCCTGATGAATTTAGGAACCCAACCAAGGTGCTTCTCAGGATCCAATTCCTAAACCCACAGATCAACAGTTTAAACCTTTAAATGCATTCCAGGGAGCCCCATCTCTTAGGCAGTGGCACCTATTTTAAAGAACAGTTTAAGACAGCATTTGTTGGAATTGTTTTTCATTCAGTCTGTGAACCTCCATGTTACAATATATCCAGACAGAACATTTTAATTGTGAGTGACTTCAGGATGGGTTTACTTGAACAGAGACCTTAATCTTTGCTTTAGGACGGGCCAGTGCAAGCACCTGAAGCCTGAGAGCAACAGGCCCTGAGTTCTGACCAAGCTCTGTGCTCCAGAAGGGTGGGAGAAAACAGAATTGTGTGCTGAGTTCAGAGGGAAACATTAGAGCAGACAAAGAGAAAATGACAGAACCATTCAGGGCAGAGAATCAATCCCCTTTGGTTTTGCTCCCAGCCTGCAGGTCCCAGTCTGGCAGTTCAGTGCTGCTGTCACAGGGCAGCTCCTCAGTTCCTCTCCTTTCCCACATTCCAGCTACTGCCACGATTTCAGCTCTCCCCAGTGTCTTTATAGAATTCTCAAACCAAACTCTTGGCTTTGATGATTTATAAATAATAGGATGTGATAAAATTGATCATGACTAGGAGAACATGTTACTTTAGGATGTAACACTGGCTGAAATGGGGTTGGAACAGGGAGAAACAGAAAAGAGCAACTTTCACCTAAAACCCTGTAACCTTCCCCAGTTCCCTCCTGCTGCAGCTGAGCAGGACAATGACATTGGAGCATCTGCTCCTCAGACAGCCCAAACCCCAGCCCCACCTCCAGGACACAGGGATGGGGAGCAATTTACTCCCTGACTGCCCCTGCTACAGCATTACCTGGTGCAGAGTAAAAGCACATTTAATAAATTACTCCAAGTACCAAGCTGAGGAGCCAAGTGAGGAGCAGCTCCCTCAGAGCCCCTTTAGGATCTCTTTAATTGCATGTCTAAGCTGTTTGCAAATGGCCTTTTTAACTCATCCCTTCAGACTAATTCTCCCTCTTTTTATGGGGTTTGTAGGTTATTTGGAAGAAAGCAAGAAGTGCCCTGGGACATCCACCTTCTAATTCGATGTGGGAAGCTCAAAGCTCCCATTTTTCAAGCAAACATTTTAAAACCTTAAGGCTTTTAGGAGCCAGTGCTGGGCTCCTCAGGAGAGTCTGGGCTCCAAATGAGCTGACAGGCAGAATCTCCCCTGCACAGAGCTTTCCAGGGCTTCCCTGCCTTTATTATGGAATGAATCCTCACAAGCAGCACTTGTGCTAACCAGAATCCCTTTGATCTTCCACCCCCTCGTATGTGGGCAGGACTGGATGGGGCAGCACTGGCTCCAAAGCCATTCCCCAGCAGGATTCAGTGCTGGCACAACCCCCATGGCCCTTCTGGGACATCTTCACAAAGATCCCTTCACATTCCTCCCCCCCAGAGCCAGTACTTCCAGCTCTGCCCATGAGCAGAGCAGGAACCATCCCCAGTGGGAGCAGCAGGATCCTGCTCCACTTAGAAATGTCACAGCACATGGACAGCAAAGCAGAACAGTGAGGGATGGAGAGAGGAGAAACGTGGCTGTTCATTTACCTTGGTCATTGGGCATTTTATCTGAGGACTCAGCTTAGAGGGGCAAGCACAGGGAGGAAAAAACAAGAGACACATCACAAGGATTGAAGGAGTGAGACAGAATTCCAAGTTTCCCACAGCACAGGGTACAGCTCTTGATTCTCAGCACTAAAACTCACATGGAGAAGTGTCCAAGGCTAGCTGGGACAGGGCTTGGAGCAACCTGGGCTGGTGGAGATGTCCCTGCCCATGGATGGGCTGTAAGGTCCCTCCCAACCCAATTCTGTGATAGGATTCTATGACAATAAACTCATCATTCTATTTTTCCCAAGCTCTCTCACATTTTACTCCTTAGTATCTTTGCTCATCACCATCAGTTCCTGAATTAGGGGCCTGTTGCATCCCACGAGTTCCCACTGCACCATCCCATCCCCAGGAGCAGATGTGACACACAGGACCTGGACTGTCACTGCAGCCACCCCGGGTTCCACAACAGAACAGCCCAAAGGCCCCGGGCACTGTGGAACAGCCAGTGAACCCAGAGCTGAGCTCCAGCCACAGGGACTCATTCCCTCCATGCAATCCCACAGAGAACATCACCCTAGAGCTCAGTGCTGCCTTTCCCAGAGCCCAGCCCTGCCCCTCACGCCCCGGGTACCTTTGGGGGTGCGGAACTGCACGGCCTCAGACATGGGCCCCATGCCCTTGGAGTTGCGGGCCTGGATCTTGAAGAAGTAGGGGGTGTCCAGGGTGAGCTCCTGGATCTGGTGTGTGAGCCTGTTGCCCACCACGGGCTCGATGACCCAGTCGTGGATCTCGGCGTTGACGTCCGTGCTGTAGTAGATGATGTACCCTGGGCAGGGAGGGGACAGTGCCACCGTCAGGGGACAGGGAATGTTCTGTTTGCCAGGGGCTTCCCAGGGGCAGCCCATAAACGTGGCTGGTAACAGTAACTATGCAGATATATAATGAGAGATATATAAAATATACTGCATTTAGGCTTCCAGGAAACAGCTGACACAGTGCTGTGCAATGCTTTGTTAAAGAGCACCGTAAAAAAAACATGTGGAGCCTATTAACAAGATTAACAACAAATTAACTGATAAGAATGAGAATTATTCACTCTGAATTTGGAAAACACTAAAAACCATTTTCAAATATCAGCCTGCCCTCCCATCTTCCCTCTGAACTGTTCAAAATAGTTGGTAAGAGAAAAAAGCCATTTAAAATATCAAGGTTATTTCTGATCACCATTCCCTGAACACAGACAAATTGCTATTTCCATCCCTTTACCTGTTTATAGAGCAAATAAAATAAAGTTGCCATTATCATAACATCCTCAAAGAATTAATATGA
The DNA here is from genome assembly GCA_013400575.1 of Peucedramus taeniatus. NCBI lineage: Eukaryota > Metazoa > Chordata > Aves > Passeriformes > Fringillidae > Peucedramus > Peucedramus taeniatus. The sequence continues at coordinate 17,918 of WBNO01023023.1, forward strand.
TATTATTTAAATTATGTTGAAACAACAAAACATTCTCACGCACAGCAAAACAACTTTTTGTAATGATTTCATTATTTTTCAGTGTATTAACAAAGGCATTAAGCATCTGAAGAGAACTGAGGCTGCCCTGCACATCCCAGGAAAAAAGGTATGGAAAGAGTTTATGTTCTGTTATTAAAATACAGTGAAATCACCAATCATTATGCAGTAAAAGCTTTATAACTATTTTATACAAGAAACACAGATCAGCATAAAATAAATACTTGAACCTCTACATATTTATATACACATAGAAATAAATACTTGTATCTGTATTTAATATATATTGTATATAACACAACATACATTACATATTTTCATATATTATTTATACATCTGTATCATTATCTATATCTAGCTTCAAGTATTTATATGTAACAAATATGGAAATACAAATTTTTATACAACTATATATCTATCTATATATCTCTAAATCTGTAAGATATCTTAATGTGGGAAATGGATTTGTGGTGAATATATATATATTATATAATATATATA
>WBNO01023024.1:0-14595 GCA_013400575.1 Peucedramus taeniatus
AATCTTTCTGCCCTTAACAGAGAGACGGAGCCCATCCAGTTTCAGCAGGCCAGGTGCCGTAAAAGCTGCTCCATGATCAAAGAACCCAAAATTCTGCTGATGACACCAACCCTTGAGCCACCTGTTGATAATATGGGCTCTCCTATTCCTTCCATAATTTGTCTCTGCCCCCAAAGGGACTGAGCAGAACACTACCTGTACTCCTGTCCTATCAACCACTTGACCCAGGGCCCTAAAGTCCCTTTTAATTGTCCTGACACTCCTCTTTTCAATCTCATCACTGCCAGCTTGGAGTATCAGCAGTGGGTAATAATCAGAGGACTGAATCAGCCCAGGCAGTCTCTCAGTAATATCCCATACCCAGTCCCCAGGGAGGCAGCAAACCTCCCTGTGGGATGGGTCCAGTATATGGGGCCCTCTGTTCCCCAGAAGGGAATCACCCACTACAACTTCCCTTCTTTTCTTTTTAACATTAGAGGTGGTGATCCATCTGACAAATGAAGTGTAATTGGGAGGCTCACTGGGCAGATCATTTTATTCTGTGTCATCCAGGGCCTCATACCTGTTCTGAAGTGGCACCTGGGTAGGTCATGGGGGTCAGGAGGAATTTTTATTACCTCCCCAAGTCAGGATCCATTCCCACTCCCCTTCATCCACCAGGTGTCCTCCTATTGCCTGATGGGGGGAGGCATGGGAGGCCTTCAGAAAATCAGGAAAATATGATGGTTTATCAAATATGCCACAGAGCCCAGAGTTTGGTCTCCAGCCTCTCAGTTTGCCCTGCAGTTGGTACACCTCTGGCAGGGAGCAGTTTGACATCCCATGTGGGACAAGCTGCAATTTGTGATGTGCTAGTGCACTGGGTTTGCGTCACAACCCACAGACTGGGTACTGAGTTGTACTGTGAGCATCATCCACATCCTAACAGGAGAGACAGTCATGAAAAAGCTGAGAAACAGAGACAAAAGAGAAGAGGTTGTTGCCAAGTCAGCAATGAAGGAAAATTTTTGCATTAGGGGACAGTGATGGAAGAGGAATACTGGAGCATGCTCTCTGTTCTCAGGGTTATCTTTTTGTTTTATCCAAATATTTTGATCTGGGAAATAGGAAGTAGAGGAATAACATCACTACCATTCTATATCATGAAGTCCATGATGTCAGCTTGCTTTTCCCCTGTGGTATTTGCTCCTGTCATATATCTCCTGTTTGAGCTAAGCACCTAGCAGAGCTGAAGACTTGTAGGTGGCCTGTTGTTTAAGGAACATGTGTGCTGTGCTGGAACATGAAGAGAAGAAATGGATTCAAATCCTCCCAGCAAACCAAGACATTTCTGAATTACTATTACTATTACATTTCTGAATTACTATGACCCTGTTCTAGACACATCTCAGCATCTAATGCCAGGGGAAAGTCCAAAGTCGACCTGTTCTTAGTATGATAATTATGATTTTAGTAACTGCACTTTATTTAGCCAGGGTTAGAAATGAATCCTTGGATGAGAGAGAGAGTCATTAGGGCAAACCAAAGGATGGAAATAAAAACAAAATTTGGGACATTTTAAATACCAATAGACAAGTATGTCACATTTTCAGTCAGTTCAGGTTATGGCTGGAGACCCCATGGCTCATTGGAAAGCTCTTTCTGAAGAAACCCACACCATTTATTGTTTTGAAACAGCTCTGTTGGTGAGCTCAGGATGATGTACCTAAGGCTGATGATGTACTCTAAACACAGCCACTGTGACCCAGACCTCGATGCAAAAATTGCTGATGGTACTGTGACCTGTGGCTGTCACCATCACAAAGAATTCTTGTTACACATAATGAAGTAACACGACAAAGTATTTATTCTGTGTCATTGTGTTATTGCACACTGCACAATGGCATACGGGCATTCTCAGCAAAACATGATCTGCTCTTACCTTATAATCCTTTTCAACATTCATTATCAACTTCAGAGTGTTGAACAGTAAGATACAGGTGAGGATTTCCTAAATAAGCATTGATACTCAGAACTGTATCTGTTACAGTCCTCTATCTATCTAAACACAGCCACAAACTTCATTGGGCTGGAGAACACTCAAGAAATCTATACATCAATGCTTATATAATATGCATCTTTAGAATAATTAACACAATAAATTAGCCCAGAGAGAGGAGATTTACCTCTTCTTCTTCCAGTCCAGTTAGATCCCAGAAGTAACTCAATCTCATCTGCAAACGTTTCCATTGTTCAAGGAACATGGTAGCTTTAAAAGAAATTAAACAATTTAAAAAATTATAAATCCAAAGCCTTGTGACAAACATTTGTGTTACTTACAAGCTTCACCTGTTATTTGAATCCCATTATGCTAGACCCTTTAAAATTAAGAACTAAGAAACAGCCTCAGGCCCAATTTTAAAGAAAGAATTCAAGCAAAGCACAGGGACAATAATTACTGTCTTTTAAAAATAAAATACAGAAAAATGGAACATGAGTTGTCCAGTGCCACTGTTAAGTTCTTGTCAGGAAATGGAACTGAGCCAATAACTGTGGATATCCATGGAAGACTCTACTCTCTTAATTCACCATGAAGCATTCTGAAGTAGGTCTAGCCTGCAACTAAAATAACTAGGATCCCCAGCAAGATGTAGAAAAAGATATTTTGAAATATATTACAGTGGTGTAGTTAAATGCTTTTCACCTTCATAGACATGGTGATTTTGCCCTAAAGGATTGGCCCCTGGTTAAGCCTCCTGTCTCTCCTTTTTTTACTAATAAGAAGGAACAGATATTTTACTGTTGTCCCATATTTACATATTTATCTCCTGGCTGTCCCCTCATAATTGGCTGTTTCCTCAGTATAGCCCTTTTCCTAGTTGCTCCTAATTTATGGAATTACAGATTTATTAGAAATAGCACTTATATATCTTGGTTTTGGACAGGTATTTTCAGATAACAATATCAATATCAATGCTAAACCAGTACACACCAACTAAAACACCAAAACTCTACCAATAAAGGCTGTACCTATAAAAACTGGGGGCACTGTTTTCCATTTTCTTATGCTTCACCTCACTTTTTCAGTGGGTGAAAAGGTTATTATGAAAACATTGTTAGATCACAGCAGTGTTTACATCACTTTGAACATCTTGTAGATAACCCCACAAGATGGACAACAGTGGAGAATCAGATCAGCTTTCCTTGACTGCATCTACACTGTCAGATAACACTGAGAAAAGTAGGAACTCTATGAAAATAACCTGGCTCTTACAACTCATAATCTATCCCAACAGTTAGCTGCAAATATTTTCTTCACAGTTATCATCCCATCATATAAGATATAAATATCATTTAAAGACAGGACTGGTGGCACACAGAAAGCAAATCTGGACATTAAGCAACGAAGTTGCTATTTGTGTTCCTCCCTTATAGAAGAGAGAACATATAAAAGCTATATTTAGCATGGTTGAAAACTCAAGGGTTTTTAGATATCCTAAATACAAAAACATTTGATTATTTTATAGGGTGCTATTACTCGTTCCATTCTTTCTTTTTATGCAAAAACTCAGTTCCACATTTTGCTCTCTAAGAATGTATTTGGCTTGATGCAGCAGCTGCTCTGAAATCAGCATGCCTGCACTGACTTACACCACCAGAAAAACTAAACTGACAGAGAGCAGGTTTGGATTGGATATTAGGAAGAAATTCTTCTCCATGAGGGTGCTGAGGCCCTGGCACAGGTTGCCCAGAGCAGCTGTGGCTGCCCCATCCCTGGCAGTGTCCAAGGCCAGGTTGGATGGGGCTCTGAGCAACCTGGGAGAGTGGAAGCTGTCCCTGCCCATGGCAAGGGGTTGGAACAAGATGAACTTTAAGGTCTCTTCCAACTCAAACCATTATGTGATTCTGTAAAACTTCTAATAAAGGCATCTGACACTGAAATTCAGCACCAGAACACCAGTGACATCAAGTCCAGTCAGCCAGGCATTACTGTGAATATGGACACTTGCAGCAGGACTGATAGAATCACAAAGACACACGAGGAATCAGGATCAGCTACTAAAAGCTTGATTCCTTTGGAGATATTAACCATACGAAGACTTCTACTTTCTAAAGAATGGGAGACAAAAAAGACAAAAGAATTCCTGTGCCCAACACCCTCATGAAATGAAGCCAGCCCAGATCACCATAGTTTGCTCTTTTAAATATATAGCTGGAATAGGTGTGTGAGTGAGCTCTGCCATTCAACAAACTGAGCTCTAGATCTAACCAGCATAGCCTCTAGTAGTAGGGCAGCAAAATTTGGTGTAATTTAATACTTAATAGGAAAGCTGGGCAGAGTTAGTAAAGGCTCCATTATTTCACTTTGCTGCTCTTTGTGTGTGCCGGCTGCATTTTCTTGAACTGACAAGCTCAGTTATCATGGTCCCAAGAACAGACTTTTCTAATCTGTGGGAAACATTTTTTGGAGGAGGGCTACAGCTCTGAAAGAATTTTGTTATTCTTACATGCCTTTTTTTAAAAGCACTGCATATGGAACTTTTTGTCCTGTTCTGTTCCATAGCAGATTCTACTAATTTGTCTTAGTGCAAGGATATATCAACATTTTCTTTTGCACGTTGCATTGCTGATACTAAAATACAATTTTTCTGGATGAGGTTCAGTGGCAACTGTCATTTGCATGGGTGCCAGTTTACAGTAGTTTCTTTGTCAGGAAAATTATATTTTATTTATCTTAAGCTTCACAGCAGCAGGTGACATTTAATCTGCCAGTCTACCCTGTAATTTGAAGTAGTAAAATTAATTCTTCGAGAGTCTATAAATTCATCCTCTTTTTTTCTATTTCTCAGTCATAATTCTCTCCAACATTTGCTCTAGGACTTCCAGGAACTGGTAATGCTTCTTGCTTCCATGATCTGTTCTGTCTGCAAGTTCCTTAAAAACCTTCTGCTGTCCTCATGTAATGCCAAGCCACCAATCAGTCCTTTCTAAAACAAGCACTAAAATCTTAATAGGCTTGCAAAGAATAACACACTGGTTGTTGAGGGATGGCTAGAAAAGAATAACATATTTGCTCAGTTTCATATTAAGAATGATAATTTAATTTTGGGAACAATGAATAGGAAATAAAAAAATCATTTTACAGTAGCAATAACACATTTAACTTTCACAATAAACAAGATCTAGAGTAAAGGAGAGCATAACACCAGCAATAATTCATGCAAGCACAGTACACATGCTTTTCAGGGCAGAGGTGAGGCCAGAAACAATAAGAGTAATACTACAATGCATTCATTCATGTTTATGAAGTGTTTTGATATCCTCATGGAGACAGGGATATTTGCCATTAAAGAAAAGCAAGCTTGTTTAAATGGGATATTCTAAAATATATTATAATTAAAATTATAATAGTCCCGTTGCTCTTGGAATCCCATAAAGTTTTGACAAAATTATGTGACTGAATTGTGCCTCAAGGAAGTGGGACTGTGCTTAAATGAGACCCTTTCAGCTGTCTGCACCATACCAATCCTCAAATACATTCTGGCCCCAAATACAGAAGGTGTTAAAAGGGTGTGAGATGTTGATGAAAAATGAAGAAAAATTAGCAAATACATGGCAAAGTTTAGAAGTGCCATTCACAGCACAATTTCCTCTGTGGAGAAAATGGCCTCAAGATGTGCCTGGGGAGGTTCAGGTTGGATGTCAGGAAAGATTTCTTCCCATTGGCATTGGAAGGGGCTGCCCAGAGAGATGGTGGAGTCACCATCCCTGGAGATGTTTAATAAACAACTGAACATGACACTCAGTGCTCTGGTTTAAATGACAAGGTGGAGATCAGTCAAAGGCTGGCCTTGATGATCTTGTAGATCTTTTCCAGACTTGATGACTCTGTGATTCCAAACATGGCAGTAGAGGAAGAAATAACGTTTTTTTCTTCCCTGAACTACACATCTCCATTTATTCCAGAGCTTGCTGTTGACAGTGATACTGCTTTCCCTAGTCTCAAGACAGACAGCTCTCCCTGGCCTTCTGAGGATTGCCTGCTTCCAAAACCCATAGGGATCACATTCAATCAAACAGCACTTTGTTATTCTGTGAAGAGTTCAAACACCAAATGGCACTGTTAACCTGCAGAGCAATACTCACCCCAGAGAGCCATAAAGATGGAGAAGAAAACCGTGGCAGGGTTGTCAAACAAGTGACTCGCTCGAGCAGTGGCACAGGCAGAGCTGAGGTTCCAGTAATCACAGAACTTGTCACACAGGGGGCACATGGTGAAGGCATTGCGTTGGTCACACATCTCTTTGCTGTGACAGACAAGGCACAGGTTCCTCTGAGTATCCCAGCTCTGGAACTATGGATGTGCAGTACTGATACTGAGCAACACCTCACAGCTATTACAAGCTGTCTGCAATATCTGTGGCCTGCACTTGAACAGAGCAGGAGCTGTGTGTTTCCTCAAGGTTCACTGCCATGGATAGTATTTTTTTTAAATCCTTATAGACACCTTACCAACAGGAAAATGATGCAACACTCACCAGACTGATCACTGCACTATATTAGTGAGTTAAGGAAGACAACATCACTGAAGACTGAGGTTAACCACACTAAAAAAACAAAATTCAAATACAAAAGTGGAGTTTGCATCTCTGCAGTCAGTTATGTGATTTGATATAGATCAGATTTAAATCACCGAAAAGAAAGACTGAAGTGGTCTCAAAAGAAATTCAGTGCTGTTGTCAAAATATGCATTTTTTAAATATGGTGGCACAAAAATACAAGAGAAAAGATTTTTTACAGATTTTGAGATCTTTACTGTAAGGTTGTTATTTTGATTCTCAGTCTTATTTGCTACGTATGTGTTTGGTTTCTATAAAATTTTGAAAAAAAACAATGTCAGTATCACTTTACCAGGCCAAACACTTCTCGTCAGGACTGAGAATGCTTTCATTATTTTCCATGGGGTTTGGATGTGAAAGCCTTTCATACCTGCACAGTCTCACTTAGGTGAACTGAGTAGAGCAAAGCTCAAATGTCCTTGCCAGGATCATGAGCTGAGTCGCCACATTGTTTCAATGATAGCTGGCATATGGTGATTATGATTGCTCCTATACAGACCATCCTGAAATAGGCTTTTCCTTATGATTTCAAACGAAAAAAAAAAAGGACTATTAAAGTTCTATTATGAATATGTTTATATTATATGGTTTAAAAAGCATGTATCTGTTTCCACCTCTCATGTTGTTACACTAATTCTCTATTTCAAAAGGCAGCAGAGGGTGCTGCAGATACATCTCAGCCATAAATCTCACTGGAGTTTAAATGTTAGCACAAGCTTTCACCCCAAAAAGCACCAAGATTTATTCAGATCAAGCTAAGAAAACAGACCCTGCCTCAGATGTGGTGCTGTTCATCATTTACCTATCAGTAACCTTGTCCTACTGCAGTGATTTTAAAAGCTGTCAGTTCAGGGACTGGCATGAGTGTGATCAGCATACCAGTACTGCAGTATCCTGTCTCCAGCAGAAGTCAGACACAGATAACACAAAGGAATGATTTTTTTTTACACTGGGAAGCAGACATTAACATCACAGTGTCACTTTGGCAGTTTTTGTGTAGTATATTCCCCTCAGGGTACACAAAACTCAACATTATTTTGTGTCTAGAAGGGGAATACTGTGAAGACCAAATATAGAACCATAGAATGGGTTGGGTTGGGTTGGAAGGGGCCTTAAAGATCACCCAGTTCCAGCCCCCTGCCATGGGCAGGGACACCTTCCACTGTCCCAGCTTGCTCAGAGCTCCATCCAGCCTGGCCTTGGACACTGCCAGGGATGGGGCAGCCACAGCTGCTCTGGGAAACCTGGGCCAGGGCCTCACCACCCTCACAGGGAACAATTTCTTCCCAATATCCCATCTAAACCTGCTCTCTGTCAGTGTGAAGCCATTCCCCCTGGTCCTGACACTCCAGGCCCTTGTCAAGAGTCTCTCTCCATCTTTCCTGTGGGTTCCCTTCAGGCACTGCAAGGCCACAATGAGGTCACCCCAAAGCCTTCTCTTCTCCAGGCTGAACAATCCCAATTCCCTCAGCCTTTGCTCCCAGCAGAGCTGCTCCATCCCTCTGATCCCCTTGGTGTCCCTGCTCTGGCCTGGCTCCAGCAGCTCCCTGTCCTTCCTGTGCTGGGATCCCAGGGCTGGAGGCAGCTCTGCAGGGGGGGCTGAGCAGAGAGGGGCAGAGGGGCAGAATCCCTTGATCTGCTGACAGTTGCTAAGTCTTGTAACTATTGTTCATCTTACTTGTACAAATGGTCTGATTTTCACGAGATTCAAGTGTTCCAAGACTCGTGGACAGTGTTTGCAATTATTTCATGAGTTTTATGTAACAACTCTCTGACTGAGCAGTGAGCTATGTGCATAAAAACATATCATATATATATCAAATATATCATAAAAAGCAAATTAATATCTTAGAAAACAAGCTCAATAGAGTGGACTCACTACACATTTCTGTTTCAGGAAGTGAGACACTGACCAGTCAAATAAATGCGTGCTCTTCAATGCCTCTGTGTTTGCAATGCTCCTAGGGTTGGTAATGATACATCATTGCTCTTCAGACAAGCTAATACCAGTTATTATCACTACAGATTAATAAGAAAAAGCACAGTCTTATAATTTTCAAATAACAAATCATGGATGACAGATAAGCTTACCTAGGGATGTCACTTTCAATGGTTATACATCCATATAGAAATACAATAATCCCAACTACTGAGGATGGAATGAGGAATTCTGTGTATAAACCCAGCCATGCAAAATAAAGTCCTATCTTTTCTCCAAAATACTTCCTGAAAAAGAGGGGGAAAAAAAAGAAGAAAAAGTACATGTTAAGGGTATAATTTTCAAATGTGTGTTTACAGCTACTAAACAGTCCCAGAAAGTTAAAATATGAATTGTGAAAGACATTAATGAAAACCCTGAGGATCTTGAAGACAATAGGAAAAAATGAAGGGGATGATTTAGGCATTTGGCAGTTTGGGCTTCTCTGTTCTGAGAAGTTAAAGACGGCCCTGGATCATTCTCCTGAGCTGAAATTAAGCAGATATCATTGCAATACATAATATCTGTTCAGAGAAAGCTGTGGTCTTTACATCTCTTAAAAGAAGTCAATGAAATAGGAAAAAACATTGGAAAATACTTGGCTCCTCAGAGGAACACATTAATTTTTGCCTCTGGATTAGTACTCCTGGATTCAGTTAGTGAGAGTCATAGAAATAACATCTATGGGACCATACTGACAACATCCTCTAATACCTTAAAAGATGACTAATCTGGAACTGCTGCTAAAGGAGGAAGGTTTATTTGCACACTTAGCACTGGCTTTTCAGAAAGAATAATTTTGTCAGGTTAACAGCCCCTGGACAGCTGGTTAGAAAAAACAGTGTCTGCTCTGAGGAACAGCCCACTGCAGATGTTGATAAATAAGTGGTAGAACTCAGGCCAGCATCTTCATGAATCACACTGCAAGAAGTAAACTAAGCATGGATGAACCTCACTGATTATTCCAAAGTACAGTTAGGAGTGATTACAAATATTGCAAAACCCAAAGAGCTTCATAGAACTCAAGAATTCACCAAAATTTAGATGAAAATCTACAAGAGCAAAAACATTTCACAAGCCAGAGAAGAAGATGAAGCAGTGTTGGACAGAAAGCAGCTACACAGAGACCACTCAGGGCATGACATGGAGTGTGAGTCAGTGAGACATTTACACTTTGATAGTAGCAAAAATTAAAATAAATTTGTGATATCATGTCTAATAAAAGAAAGACAACCTCTTCATAAAAGTTGAGCACCATCTCAGTTTGAGATTTATTCTGATCCCACTTACCTTAGGAAAGTTTTATCCAAGTTCAGCACCCCAGATTTACAACATTCCTACTGAAAATGCTTAAATGAGATTTCTGGAGACCCAAACTAAAATTTTTTACTCCAGAAGTTGGGTCTAAGGGCCAGACTTCTCATGCCACAGGAGAGACAGGGCAGGAGTGCAACCATGGCAGAGAACCAAGGGACAGCAAGACAATCCTCCACAGTCCCTTCCAGCTCAGATGAAGTGGATAAAATAAGCAACAGCGAGGGATTTTTATTACTATAGATCCTGCTGTTGTTTTCACACCATCACAGCTGCAGCTAACTTTGCACTTCCAGGGTCTCCCACAGAAAACTGGCAGTGCAATCCTGCCTATTTCAGTTTTGGCTTCCATGAGTGCCTCTATTTCTCATGTTGAACCAAACTTGCTTATGCTTTAGAAAGGATACATGCAATCCTAAAGAGGAAAGCAAGACAAAAGCATTTTGAGGTGATGCATAGACAACATTATCTTCATTACAAGGGGATGCTATCCAGAAGCTGGGAAATTTCAGGAATCTTCAGGGAAAAGAGAACAGCCCCTACACCTGACATTGCAAGGTACCCTAAGCCACAAACTGTGTGAAGTATCAAACAGCTCAAGTGAAATAATTTCAGCATGGCTTGAATGGCAATAACTTAAGATTTGAAACACCTTGGGACAATGGATTTGCAGAGAATATAAGGAAATATGGCATTATACTATACAGCATATTTTATAAAATGATAAATATAAATATTTGTGTTGCAAATACAAGCCATATGCTGTGGGACTGTCCTCTGATGTGGCACATGCCAGGTAATTTTGGTGGTAATTATAAGAAGAAGCTTTCCTTTATTTTCCCATTTGAAAATATATAAATATATTGAATATACCTGTTTGTTAATATACTATATTGTTAATACCATTTGTTTAACACACACATTTTAATGCACTTCTTTTAATATGAAGTGAGAGGAGGAATACTTGACTGAAATATAGAACTAACCAGAAGGCCTATAGCTTTTCTTCAATCCTCCTGTGTGAGTCAACAAACAATGGTGTTGGAACAGCACAGGATAGAGGGAAACTCCATTTGCTCTCAAGTTTCGTTCTGACTGGGGAGTGACAACCTTAAATATGACACAAAAGCAGGAAAAGGAGGACCAGAGGGAGATTATCCTGATTATATCTTCTTACAGCTTCCTTTTTTGTAGAGATGGGCAATGGGCACAGCTAGTAAAGTGTTTCAAATAGGTCAGGCACAAAAAAATTGTCTACAATCTAAGCTGTTCAAAACTCTCTGTTCTTCTGACAAAGGGCCACAAATTAGCACAGAAAGAGTTCAAATGCAGCAGCACCAGCTGATCAGGGTCAGGGAAATTGAAGTTTATGGCTCAAGAGTTTTCCCCTCAAATTTTTAAGCCTTTCAGTAATAAATGTGACCGGTAGCTTATAAAGTGAAGGGTTGCTATTTCTATCCATGCCAAAAGAAAGTGAGAAGAGCGTAACAATGTCCTGGCAGTATGGAAAAAATGCAATTGCCAACAAGAAAACTGCACTGTGTTTTAACACAGAGACTTAACTGTTTTGAAAAAGGTAAATAATTAAGATTAAGATAATTAAGATGCTGTGCCCAAGCTCAGTCCACCAATGTGCCAGAAAGTGAAATAATCTAAGGAAAAGCAATGCTACAGCTTGGAAACATAATGAAAAATTTAGATATGAGTTTATCAAGTCAAAAGAACACAGGACATAGACATGTCCTTTCTTTGACACATCCCAAGAACTCTTCTCTGGTTCCTCTGAATAGGACTCAAGGCTCTGCAAACACCTGTGACCCTTGTACCAACATCTACTGCAGATGCTGCTGGATTCAGTAGTAAATGAACAGAGGGGGGGAAATGTGTGCTTCAAGGGTAGAGTAAGATGTAAGTCAAGAAGAAGTATTTTTACAAGTTTTTATATATTTATACCAAGAACTTGGCATGTTCTCTCATTTGAATTGGGATAAAACCAGTCTGACTTTATTATTCTACAGGAATTATCCATGATTTATGCTGGCATGGCAAAAGAGGAGAATTGAGACCAGAGTCTTGCCCTACCTCAGCAGCTAATTCACATCTGCCTCACATATATCCAGGCAAAGCTAAGGATTAATCCTTTCCAAAGTGTACTCATGGATACCACAGAATTTCACAACAAAAGTGTGCCCCTGGCATTGTGTGAGCTTTATTTCTGCATTAGACAAATGCCCTTTTATACACACACATTCCATGGAGGCAGGGGTTATTCCCAAACTAAAGGGCAAATGGTTTTGATAAAGAATGTGTTCTGCTCCTATCAGGAGCAGCACCCAAGGCTTTTGTTCTGTGTGTTGATATATCATAAGGTGGAATTGTGTGACTTTCATCTTAGAAGACTTTACAAAGGCTGGTTAAATGGCCACCTACCAAGTACTGAGCTCTCATGAACAAGAATCATGTCTTTAGGAAAAGATTTGGTCAAATTACCCATAACTGCTGAACAAGCTGAACAAGAGCTGCTCTTCCAGCAGATGATCACAAACAGCACTAAAAACCTCCCAACAGCACCAGCAACAACAACCACCTGTAGAAAGTGTATTCCCTCCCAGAATTAGAAGTGTTGAGAAGGCTGCAGCAGAAATGCTGGCTCGGTTCCCTCTGCTTCACCCATGTAACACTTAAACTAGACATCTGCAATGCACTTTGGTCTGTCTGGTTGCAAAACCAACATCAAACAGAAGAACTGATTATTAAATCCTCTGCTTGCACGTTGGTCACAGTGCTCCCGTGCCAAGTTGTGCAATTTATAAATAGACTAAAGTTTGGGGGAGGGGGGAGAAAGAGAGAAGGAAAAAAACCCTTCAGTTTTGACTCTGTGAAAACAAGTGTGGGTACCTGGAATGTGAATAAAGCGTGTGGTGCGTGACACACGCTGGAAAGAACTCTGGAGACGTTCAGGAACAAAGCTAAAAAAGCAAGGATAAGGCGCTGTGGACACTGAGTCACCTAACTGGGAAATCTCTGCAGAACTCTTCAGTTTTTAAATTTCCATAGCCCACTCTAGGCCAGCTGTCACTTCATGTTTCCATTTCATTCTACCACCCCTTTGGTGGAGGAGTCGTTTAGATGCAATAGTTTCTATGCAAAACTAAACTGATTTACTGATAGCTGCCTCTTGGGTAGGTTTCCCCTGTGCAAATGGTCAACCAAGTCACAAGTATTACTAATACCTTCAAAATAAACTTATTTGCACAGTTTGGGGGTGAAATTCTGGTGTTTCTGCAGTTGGAGAGAAGAACAAGCAATTCAGTTTCATGTCAAAACATCTTTACTGCCAAGGCTAGTTTAAAACTTTCTTTCCCTATCTTTCTTTCCCTATCCAGGTGCACATTCCCTCTCTGACCCATAGCAACAGTCCCCAGGAACATAATTGATTCTTTCAGGGTTTTTGCAACCAGAAGAAAATCAAACATTATGCTACAGGTAGAACTGTGACTACCCTTAGAAAGTGAGAAGCAATTTCTAGCACGTGGTAAGTTCAGAACACAGATATTTCCTCTGGTTCTGAGGTAATAGCTCCCACCATTGGAAGTTTCCCTCTCAAAACTGCAGACTTCTTTCAGAAAGACTGCTGGAGTATAGAGAAAGGCCCAGTCACTATAAGATGATCAGGAATATTGCTGAACACCCCAAGATTTCATTCCTATGTCCAACTTTTCTGGATTTGCTGTTCTTCGCTTGAAAATTTTCTCAGGGCAAGATTCAAGCATTTATTACAACCATCTGGGACACCTGGGTGGAATTACTGCTCAGCAGCAGCACTGAGGCTGCTGTGCATCCAGAGATCTTGGAGATTTCCACCAGGGTTGTGCCTGACAGCACATATTCCATCCAGGCAGCCTCAAGGAACATATCAGTGCTAAATCCAGATACACAGAGAGTGCACCAAATGAAGCAACATGGAAGCCAAGGAAAGACCCTGGCAGATGACAATCCCCCTTGGAACAACATGCCAAGGGACTGAAAAACTTTTTTAATTAAAATTTTAAGAGTGGGAAAAAATAACAACTACGGAATCTCAGATAAATTACAATGCATCTGAGTTTGAGGTAGGAAAGAAAATGTCCTTTAGAAAGGCCAGCTGGTTCTGCATACAGAAAACAAAGGAAGGACACTTTTTCCAAGGTAAAAGCACTGGTTTTTTACCCCATACTGTGCATAAAAGTCAAGAATGTCCAGTAGAAAGTGAGTAAAAGTGTGGTTTTGAATGGAGTTTAGAACTTGACCCTTTTCCCCTGAAAACAGAATGAAGAAATGTGCCACCAGAACCATTTAATCAAGTCCTTTTCATTAAAGTTCTTTTGTTGTGTCCTCCAATGGTACATAAGTTTGGAGCCAAACTTATCTAAATTACAAATACATTTATCTTTTAAGGCACTGTGGAATTTGAATTGTAATTCCTTATAGGAGAAAAACAAAATCCACTGTCAAAATACTGCAAGTCCATGGAGAGCAGAAATTGCGAATTTTATTTAGAGGTAGAACTATGTTTTTCCCTAGTTTTTTTGGCTCTTAAGAAAAATTACCCTTCAGCAGAGTAACAGGGAGAAGTTGATGTGTGTGGAGGAAGGGGATATTTAAGTTCTCAAACTCTAGTGGATTCAATAAACCCAGGGAAAATATTATTATTATTAATAATAA
>WBNO01023028.1:0-14664 GCA_013400575.1 Peucedramus taeniatus
AAACAGATCCAACCCCCAACAAAATCCCACAAGCAGACAAAAAAACCCCAGCACAGTTAATGTTCCATTTGCCAGAAAATTTCCCAGTATTTATTGGTACTGGAGCAAATTCTTCTGATGTATTAAGTTTGGTGAATGAAAGCAAACAAATTGTCACAGGTCAGAAAGTGCAGTAATACACACATCACTGCAACACCTTTATCAGAAGGCCACTAACATATTTTAAAACTTTTAAATGACTGAGCATAGAAGTAAGAGTGTTGCATAAGAAAAGTCTGTCAGGAGTTGCAGTCTCATATTAAACCCATCTCTCCATGCCCATTTCTTGCATTTAAATGGTAGACCTACTTTTGTACATCCCTGTGCAACCCAATCATGTTATTTTTTTTCAATCTGATGATTAAAACTGAGCACAGTACAACAGTGACAGCCACCTGCTATTTTTGAATCTTTGAAATTTCCTGTATGTGCCCTTCTTTTTCTGAAAAAACAAAGATTCAAAGAGAGATGTTTTAATTGATGGTCAGTCTCTCTCTGTAATCAGCACTGTGAATAGCCTTTGTCTACCAAGATGGTTAGGCCCTTTGGATACTAACCTAGTGATGGTTCTGATTACAGTATCTTGTTTTTCTTGGAAAATAACTTGAAAACAGTAAATGACCCTCTGTGTGCATTTATCTGCTAAGATATGAGGTAGCTCTTGGAACGGAAATCAGAGTGCTGGAATTGCACCAGTGTCTGACAAAAGGGAAGCATGTGCCACTGATTGTAGACAGCAAGAGCCACTACCCAGTTGTGTTGATAACAGTCTTTTTTGTTGACTTGTATGCACTTTGAACCAAGACAAAGAACTGTATCATTTTCAAAAATAAGGCAATTACACTTAAACACATACTAAAACTATCTTTGGCACTCACACCAATGCAAGTAAGAGTCAACCACTCTTATGAAATAAAGCAAGAAAGAGAAAAGCTGCCTTAACCACAAATCCTATCTGTGCCCCAGAAAGCTGAAGAAATAGTGCATGCAGTATTCCTTGCAATTCAACCATTTGAGCTGGGAGGGAGCAAGAGAGGCCATCTACATTTCAAATATCCCATACCAATTTCACTGCAGTAACCAAACAGGTTTTTGTTTCGGCTTTTGTGATTTTGTTGTTGTTGTTGTGGTGGTGGGTTTGTTTGTTCTTTTTTTTTTTTTTAATTAAAAGGTCTTCAGGTTAACAACTCTTGCTTTTTACCTCATAGGATAACAGACACTCTACAGAAATAAAGTTAATAAGCAGACACTGTATTTGAATCGGCTTCAGTTTACAGACAAATTGCCAATTCTCAAGAACATCACAAGGTAAGAAAAACAAGGACAAAACAGCATGGCTTGTACTGAGGTGTTTTCAAAGATCTGGGCTGACAAATTTTAGACATTCTAAACACTATCTTAACATGTTCCTTTGCCAGCAGCCAAGAAACCCGAGAGAACCGTGACTGTGAAAAACGCATAAAAAATAGCCAAAGAGATGTTAACTTGGATGGCATAAAATTCCCTGCAAGGCATTTCTAATCATTAATCTTATTTAAATATATATGACTAGTACACTTAGTCCCTCTCTCTTGCATTTGGACAGACTTTATGCAACAGAATTTTTGTTCCTTAGCTGGTATTTCCAAGTATGTCCTAACTTTCAGAGGTATATAATTGCTCTGAAAAGAATTTGGATTGTGAGAGTGGAGCTGCATTTTGAATATTGATTACTGGACAGATTTTATTGAGACCAGGCTCTAAATGTGTGCTAAGGNGGGAAAAAAAAAAAAAAAAAAAAAAAAAAGGGTATTCTTACACAACTCTGTCTATGAGTACAAGTACAAAGGGATTTGAAGATTTTGATTACCTGAAGACAGCAAATTGAAAGGAGAAATATCCTCCTATCATAGATAAAGCTCCAAAAATTGTGTTATCAAGACAATTCAGTATCTTTTTTGTACTGGGATATTAATAAAAACAGCAAAATTAGTCTCAAGACTGATCCATCAGGAAAAAATACTAATTACTTCACACTGCTTGTTAGTTTTCTTATGAATCGCTGCCTGCCTTTAATTTGTGTCTTAAGCTCTAACTTGGCTAGATATGTGACTAGACTCTTTTATTTCCTCCTTATTGTTCTGTCTGAGAGTTTCTAAAACCTCTCAGCCTCAGTGTAAGAGCTGTATATCACAAGGAACAGAAGAAACTTTCTGTGGGGAGAGTTTATTCATTGTCTGTAATACCCCATCGTTTCAGGATCATTTAATATAGATCAAAAGGAGAATCCAAACTATACAAATCCTCAGCACAATGAGGTCAGCTTCTGTGTTCCAAATTTTAAATGATATGCCTGTCCTCTCTTCTTCCAGTTTTCCTTTCCAGTCATATTTCTCCTTCTCAATGAAGGGAATAGCTAATTTAAACTTACGGAAATCTCTCTTGCTTTAGACAGATTGTCTATGATAGGCAGATTATAACATTTCCAATATGTGCTGGTGCCTGAGAGAGGCAGGAGTTTCCCATTGCTGAAAACTGGATATCTCCCCACACTGCCACACCAGGTCTACATGCTGCTTGCATATTTATAGGATATCAGAAACAGAAAGGCAGAATGAAGCAAATACTTGTTGTTATCCATACGTACTTCATGTTAACTACAGGCAGAAAATTAACACAAAAAAGAGATGTTGCTTTTGGGAACTAATTGGAGGAAAGCTCCTAGCCATACCTCAACAGCTTCACATCAGAGGTAGCAATGTTGTAAAGAATGCCAACCTCAAAAGCACACTGCTATTAATTTAGTTATATCTTCTGAATTGAAAAGCATTCTGTGGTTCCAAGAATGAGAAAGGCTGCCTAGGTTTTGCAAATGCCCAGTCTTAATTAGACCAGTGAAAACAGGTTTCACAAACTCAAAATAAAATTAAATTGTTCAGTATTTAAACAACTGATATTGCAAAGCTAACAGCAATGAAAATACATAACATTAATAATTAGAATAACAACAGCAGCAGCAACAACCACCATTCAGCTTTACAATCCTTTTCCATCAAAGATCACCAAATTATCTAGGAGCAATGAACAGAAATAATTGACATGCTGACATTTTGACGGACATAAGGGAAAGCTTGGGAAAATAAAGCACTGCCCAGCAGAGCAGTTCTGACTTCATCACTAGCAAGTGTTCCACTGAATATGAACACATTTCCAAGTGAAATGCAGGCTATTTGCTGTATTTCCACATAACTGAGGTAGATTCTTAAATAATGATAGGTCACACATAATATTCATGCAGTTGTTGCATTTTCTATTTGTGGAGGATTTCAAATCTCAAGTGAAATTGCTGAACAAACGTTCAGTCCTTAGATCTGAGAGCACTTGATTACTTGCTAAGTTGGACACCAGTTTTATCTTCAAGGCCTGCTTTTTGATAAGCAGAGGCTGTGGGTTTAAAAACAGAGACCACTTTGAAATTGGGCTGTTTATCCTTCTCCCCATGTCTCTTTTCCACATGAAATATAAACAACTATATAAATGACTACTCAGGGGACTGTTCAATTAGAATTCAGAAAATCCAAGCTTACTGTACTGAAAAGACTTCCATTACACATGACATGCTTCAAGCTTTGAACAGGTGAAAAATATGACATCAAATACAATAAATGACCTATATCCAACTAATTCCAATTACTCTGCAAGTAATATAGAGCTTTGCAACACAAGATTTTACATTGGTATACCCTAGATCTCTCCTAGTGGGATATTCCTATGCTCTGTGTAGCAACAGTGATTCCTGATGTGTCACTTCTAGCTCTTCTTACAGATAGCTATGATCCCTGGCAAGAGCAAGCTGACACATCATAATGGGTACAAGCATTACAAAGGCAGTATATAGTCAACTTATTGTTCTAACAGGTTCTGTTCAGAACCCACTCCACTGACTATTCTGTGAGTACTGATCTCAGTATCCTGGATAGCCTATATATTAAAGGGATAAATCACAGAACAACAGAATGTTCATCTCTAGAAAGCAGGGGTCCCCCTCTCATGTTTATTAATGCTGTAGGATATGCCTAAAGCGAATTAAACAGAAATAAAATGTATATGAAAAATCAGATCCCATGATCTTCCCCTACATGAATGAGAACAGGATTTGGCCTCCTGCATCTTCTGTTGATATAGGGCAATAGAACCGTCAGGCATATTCATAATACAAAATACAAGCTACTGATGTTTATAAAAAGAGCTGGAATGGGTTTGCAGGAATGGAATGCAGCAAAAAAGCTGAGTGTCATATTTTGCTAAAACAGAAATGCAAGTGTCAAAAGGAGCTGGGTGCACATACAGGGGCAGACTGGTCTAACAGATCACCTGAAAAATGCAAGGATACAAGACATTTCCTTGACTAGTGCCTAGACAAAGCATAAGGCTCCAGAGCATCCAGCTGTGCTCTGACCTTCTCATTAGCTACCCAGGCTAACATGATTGTTGAGGGAACCTGACCTAAAACTCATTGATACCAGTACTCAAGATAGCAAGTCTTTTTTTATTAAAAATAAATATAAAATTTCCATAACGCACTACTCTAACACATAATCAGATCTCTAGGGATCTGAGAGCTTCTCCTATTCTGCTTTCCCTCATTCTACCCATACTCTATTTTAAACTACTGCTGTTAGAAAAAAACGAAAAAAAAAAAAAATCAAGACATGCTTGTGCATTTTGATCAGAGACCTAAAAAAACCTTACACCTTCAAAAAGCTGTGAGAAGATGCATCAGAAGCTCAGCAAGGCTATATGTGCACATCTTAAAATTTTTGGTTTAGCTCAATCAAGTCTTCCAAACATATTATTTTCACTAAATTTTGCCTGAATGGTAAGTTTGAAGCAGATTCACATGGAGATAACAAGACATGAAGATACACAGTCCTCCATATTCTGAAGTTTTTAGAGTATTTGGCCCTTTACTAACTGGGGTTTGTAGACAATGGTTACGTCTCTACCATAGCCAGTGCTGGGACTGGAAACTGTAGTGGACCTATTATAGGTACATTAGTGATTCAGCCAATTTAGTAATAAAAAAATCAAAGTTTTATTTCACGATCAAAATATAATTTGGATAGCCACAATTAAAAGGACAGCACTGAGCCTGGGATCAGCACTGGGTGAACTGTGGTCTGACCTCTATTGAATCAGAACCCCCTCTGCTCACGAATGCCATTTCCATTGGGTTTGTTTTTATACAGTTTTTTCTGCCTAAGGCAGAGGTTCTCCTATTCCTTTGTTGCTTCACTTATTCACAAGGTCTCATTTCTCTGTGCTGGACTTGGACAAAGACGTTTCCGAGAAGTGATGATATCAGATGCCGATACGGGAACCTGGTATTCAGATGTGAGGGGCTAACGACTCTGGTTATCTCCATCGCGGGCACTTGTCAGCCAATCATCACACGGGTGTTCCCCAATCAGTCCCAGGAAGAGGTTCATCTCCGTTGGAGCCACATCTTTTAGTTTGTAAATTAAGCCCTCTTCCACTGCCGCTTGTGGTNTTCCGAGAAGTGATGATATCAGATGCTGAGTTACAGGAATCTGGTATTCAGATGCGAGGGGCTAAAGACCCTGGTTATCTCGATTGTGTCAGTCGACCATCACTCGGGTGTTCCCCAATCAGTCCCAGGAAGAGGTTCATCTCCGTTGGAGCCACATCTTTTAGTTTGTAAATTAAGCCCTCTTCCACTGCCGCTTGTGGTTTCGCAACCCTGTGAAGCAACCCTCCCCAGCCTCTGCTTGTGGGTTTTAAACCTTTAGAGGCTTTTCATACATGCACAACCCGTTTAGGAACATAAGTTATTTCACCATTATTCTTAGATTTCATAGGAGCATGAATTAATCCACACCATCTATTACAGACCTAACCAAGCTTTAGTGGGCAACAGAGCTCAGCCTAGGCTGTACCTGAAAGCCTCTTGTCTGCTCTGGTGGGTCTCACAATATAAACAGGTCTAAATGCTGCCACTGCTCCTGGGAGGCCAACTAGCTGGTTCAGAACAAGGAAGGTTGATCAAGTTCACTGGAAGGCAGGTTATGTCTGCACTGAGCAGGCACAGAACGACCCTATGAGCACATCAATGCCACACCTTCTTCTACCACTCAAAAAGCTCTCCATGCACAGCAGTTTTAAGCAAATATTAACATTAGTGACTGCCCTTTAACCCATTCTGTTAAAGATTTGTCAGACACTTCTGAAGGGATGGGGACAGTTACAAGGAAAATTCTTCCTAACATTGTTGAGTGTTGGATTTGCTGTGAGAAGGCAATATATATACACTAATGAGATGATAAATTACGAAGATTAAACTAACCTTCAAGTTATCCTGTCCATACATCTAAAGTGAAAGTTTTTCTCTGTTCTCTCTCAAGTGTTGTGTTCAGTTTCATTAAAAGATTTTTCAAAGCCTCAGAAGCTTTACTTCTTTACAGAAAAAACCCCAAAACAACCATACCACAACTGATCTCTCTAGGTATTTTTCCTAATATTTGCTAAAAAGTCTTTTATTCAGCTATATCCCTCTTTGCACATAGGCATTGCATAAGTATATCTCCCCAGTCCATGTGATGCCCAGTTACACTCTTTTTCCTAATCTTCCTTCAAATTCATGCTTTAAAATCCCTAGCATCCACACAAAATATAAAGGTAAAGCAAATACACAAGCAATACTTGCTATATAGAAAGCAGCCTTTCTCTACTGACAAAAGGCATGAGAGCTGCTCTCCTTTTTACAGGAACTCATTGTGCTTTTCCTTACATATTGGAATGGCAATCCTGTGCCTGAATTGTACCACAAAAATTATTTTTTAAGAGGCTTTGCTTTTCAAGCTGCAGATCATGTTCTATAATGCCAACAGATTACAGCACAGACACTTAATAGTTTTCTCTTACACATGCAAAAACTCACCCAATACCTTTCATTCTATATCTAATTAGTAGACATCCACATATGGCTTATGTAGAAAATGCTCTGCTTTTACCACACACTGCAGCCTGCAGCTTTATAATCCAGATCCACAATGTTCACAAGGAAACTGTCTTGAGATCAAGACACCGACAAAACATTCATCAAGTAAGGGATCAGCCACTTATGCTGCCATGAAAATCTGGTGTGACCTGGGCAAGTAGTCAGTGACATTTGGGCACTAAATGGTTCCTAGCTTCTGTGGGTCTTAGGCTTGATTTTGGCCTCTCTTCACCTCAGTTCTGCAAGGTCTGGTCTCTTCCATCTCAGGTCCTGGTCTATCTCAGTCCTGCAAGTGTGCAATAAATTAATACTTTTGGCATGCACTGAGAAAATAAGTGAATAAGCACTCAAGAGGCAATCTATGGCACATACATGTAAAGTGGCCATTTCCTAATTGGGTAAACAACTATTTAAGGCAAACATCTACCTCTTCTCCAGATTTTCTGAAGACATAGCTATGCATATACTGCACTACTCTGTACTAAAATTCCTTAAATATTTAGTTTCTTCACCTTGACTTTTACAAAAAGAAATTAGTCTAAAAAGGTAGCAATCGTCCTCTGTTCTGCCTCCCCATTTTAGCTACCATAGAAGCTTTTCCTTCCTTTGCAAATTCAAAACCTAAGCATTCTAGAATTATATGCTGCATCAAGTAAAAATAAAATATCAGAACAGAGGAAGTATGCAACACACTTATTTCTTCATTTGAATGAATCACATTGGAGATACAGAGTGGAAATTATTTTGCAGCAGATTTAAAGCAAAAGCTGAGCTTTTTTGATTAAATTACATTATTACTAAGTAAAAGAAGACAGTTATTTAATTCCTTCTTGATGTAAACTTCACAAAATGCTGTTGTATTTCCAGACATTGTATGTGGTCAGTATCCTATTCCCTGGATACTTTAACTCTTTTCAACTTTTGTGCATGTAATACAAATGAAATTCAAATCAGCAGCTTTCAATCAGATTTTTTTGAATGTGGCAGTCTAACACTAAAATTGGTAACTGAATGCAGTCTAGTGGAACATAAAATACATTGTTTTTAATGGATTGGAAAAATACCATTTTTTTCACTGGAAAAAAACTAAAACCACTGTGATCACTTCATTCAAATTATGATTAAACGAGTAAAGATCTGGCTAGATTGTTACAATGGAAGTAGAAGAAAACAATCACAGATTTAGGTAAGACTATAGCATTAAGAAAAAAACTTTGTTTTTTCACAATACTTTGTTCAGTATTGTGGAAGCACAGAGCACCAGGAATATTTCTCTGGCTGAGAAATGCCAGAGAAACTGGCTCCCAGGGGAGCACTGACTTTGACCCTCATTTATGGAGAAAATTTCCTAGACTTTAAGATAGACTGGAATCCACAAAAGTGTGAAATAGATTATAGAGAGTAGTGTAGGTGTATCACTTGGTGAGAAATTTAGGTTTTGGGATTTTTAGTATGTTGTAGACGGAAGCAAGATGGAGGGAACAGGGTGTTGTCCTGGGTTTCTTCTTCATGCTTCTTCTTCCTTCTTCATCATGGGTTTGGGTGGCATTTTGTAATTGGGCAGAAAAGTCCGCATTGCGGGCTCTTTGGAATCAGTTATTGGGTTAAAAGGGAAAATAATCTAGGTGTCAGTTCTTAATTGGATAGTTTAGTCTTAAAAGACCTTATAACAAGAGATTGTTAGCCATTTTGTGCCTTCTAATGAAAAGCTGCCAAACTCACAGTAGTGAGACTGTTTTACTGATAAGAAATAATAAACACTTGAGTCTGAACATTAACTACTGTCTCAAGTGCCTTCAATCCAGACCCAGAGAAACCCGACAACTGGTACCCTGGCAAGCATGTTTTGCAAAAGACCATAACACATCTCTTCTGACAGTAGAGCATTTTCCTTTACTCTCAGCAAGCTCAGCCAAAATTTAGCTAATATTAAACATCAGGCAGTGTTATAGTTCCAGACATTTTCATTGATGACTTATTTGTTCTTAATAATTTGTCTGAGAGTGAACAGAGCTCATTTTTAAAGGAGCCAAAATTATCATGTGTGAGAAGAAATAGAATTCCTTATTCAAGAAGAAATAGTAGGTCACCATAAATAATATCTGCACACTTACTGTAAATCATTTTGGCGACAGAAGTTACTGCCATGCAGTCTGATTAACATTACCAATGAAGCACAGCCAATTTTGATATGTTTGTATGACAGACTGCTGTTATTAGTCAACATAAGGATGTTTGCTGTAGTTGCATAGGGCTCTCAGCCCCAAAATTCTCGTTTTGTGTTCTCAGAAAAGCATCTCTGTAAAAAATTAAAATCGACATAAGAAAAGGAGATGAGGATTTTACTCACTTGTACACTGTGAAGTTCAACTTCAAGCCACATCTTTTGTAACTCATCTTGGAACTCAAATTCTTGTGCTGTACTCTGAGTGCCTGCCAGGGTCTGCAATCAGAATTCAACCAACATCTATGCTTTGCATGATGCAACATTGGACTGAGCCCTTCTCCTGCTGAGCTGGAATAACTAAGAGCAAGATCTCCTTTTGCTTCAGGAATATATTCTATTTTCTCCAAGTTTCTTAGCTAACAAAGTAGAGTTTCTTAATGTACAGATCATTGCAAGGAGGGCACAGTAATTCTGGTTCCATTCTGTTACTGGTCTCATGCCAACACTGATGTAAGGAGCAGGTTCTAGTCTGGGAGACATGAGGCATCCATGTTCTTTGAAAGATCTGCTTAGAGTTGAGGGCAAAGAGCTGTATTTCAAGGAATTCAGCTGCTTCTTTCTGAAGACATGGAAGATTAGAAACAGTGTATATAAATAAAGGATTTGGGAGTCAATAAGCATACAATAGCTACATGCACTGGAAGGCATTGCTGTGCAGACTTTTCTAGGGGACATAAGCAAGAAAGACCAAAGGCAGTATGAGTTCTGAACACTACAGCTGGATTTGCTACCAAGATTTGCATTATTCCACATTCATATTCCACTTCATTTTTCATGTATCCCACCTGCTTTGAATAAATAATGAATTATTGCCTCAGATAATTATTTTACATATCACATTCCTTTCAATAAAAGTCCTGCAAGTGCTCCCAATCACTGTACAGCCCATCTCTGAGAAGGCTGATATACTGTCTGCTTCTCTTACACAAATTCCTTTACTTTAAAAGTCACAAACCTAATAGCTATTTAATACTGAACTCCTTATTGCCCTGGAAATCTCCAGTGACTAAGACAGAAGTAAATGATCTGAGTGGATATTCCTGCCATACCACCCAGCTCTTGCTTTTTCCTCTTCTGTTGCAAATATTCAGTTATTTGATTCCCCTCATTTTAACTCACTAACCACTTTCCCAGATTTCTAGCTCAGAAAAGGAAAAAAGACAGTATAAACCAAAAATTGTTATGAAAGTAGCAACCTATGTAATTCTTCCCAATGATGGCCTTTCCCTATTCACTAGCAGCTCATTTCTGTTCTTCATAATTAAGTTTCTCTCCCTAAACCTTTTGGTTAAGGGCTGCAGCAGACAGGATCCAGTGGCAGTACCTCAGCTCTCCAGCCAGGCTGTGGAAAAGGCCAGCCCCTTTGTCAACAGCTACACTCCAAAGCAAAACAAAACATCATTGCAATGACATCCATTCTCTGCCCTGGCTTCTGGCTGGAAAGCTGTCCTTCCAGCCACCTTTCTGAATTTCCCATGTTGGCACCTCTTGGCCTGACAAGCAACTGGGATAACCAGGTTTCCCACTGCCAGCTTTGACCAGAGCAGTGTGAAACCAGGTTTCACACTGCTCTGTCCCTGCCAGCAGAAGAGCCACCATTCCTCACTATTAGCTCTGAAATAAGACCATGCTTTTAAACACTTGGAAGATGCCTCTAATCTCTGGCTTGGCTAAAGAAGAGACAACTGGATGGAAGAGATTGAGCCAGATGCTGATTGGTCTGGTACTGAACCTGTACATCCCAGTGCAAGGAGGGGGGAGGGAAGATCACATATAGAGAGATACACTCTACATAAGCCCTTAGGACGTCCTTTACTCAGTTTGTCCAGTGACTGTGAAAGAACATCAATTTGTAAATTGAATCTTAAGAAGCACTCAGTGAGGCAAACAAATGGTAACAATACAGGGAACGAATAGTGCTTGACCAGTCTTTGTGAACCTCTTCACAAGCCTCTTGTGCTTGAAGCCAGAGCCTTCACCTGTATGAGTGAGGAAGAGAGGAGAGGCAGGGAATAAAACCTAAACATATGGGGCTTACAGGTACTGTGACACCACAAATGATTACAAAAACATAATATATTTGACTCCTGAAGTGCAGGAGGCACAGTGAAATCAATAAAGCAAAAGGGATGAGGGAAACAAAGTATTCAGAAACACATGGACATGGATCAATGAGTTAATAAATTGGCCTTGGGATGTTGGGCAAAGGTTTTTTGCAAGGCATCTCTGATAAACTGAAATGCTAGTGAGAATCTGCATTATCCCACTTCCTTTAACTGTGCCTAATCCCTAGACAAACACCATCCCTTCCCCTGTTAGTGATTTTTCTTGAGCCATCCTTCTTCTGTACAGAGATGCAAAATAGCAATGACAAGATTAAATCAAGCACCTGCTTTTAAGTAAGTTATTAGTAACACACAAGGGAGGCAGGAAGCAGGGAGCATAAATACTGTCTGATTGTAGTAAAACAGTAGCTTTTCTTCTCAGTAGTTCACTTACAGAGATGGCTTTTCTGGATGAAAAATTAAACACAGTAAATTTTATTACCTTCCATAATACAGGGTGATAAAGATGACTATTGGAATAATTACGTTATGCTATAATTACATATAGTAACCAATTGTCAAGGGCATGGCAATGCTCTGGAAGTACTTCCAATTCTAAACACTGTGTATTTCTCAGGCAGCTGTTAATGGTTTTCCTTTACTGATAATTCCAAGCCTATAAGTTATCAGCATATGACAAGCAAAACCCAAGTGCACAAAGCAGTGATCCCTCAACATTCTGTGGAGAATTGTTCCAGAGACCTTTGTGTCATTCTCAGGGTCAGGAGCACCCCAGGTGATGCTGCAGAGGCATTCAGGTCAATCAGGATAAAGACATCCCAGGAGACACCTCATCAGGGTGGCTTCAAAGTTGGCAAGGATGCCTGTGCTGGCAGCAGAAGAGGAGTCAGGAGGAAAGACAAAATATCGTAGTGTCTTTGAGGGAATTGAGCCAGGAGCACTGCAACCTGCAATTCAACCAGAAACCAGATACATCAGACAGATTTGGTTCTGGAACCAGCATGGCATGGAAACTTTATATTTGATTGGGTAGAAATAAAAAGAAACAAAAGGAAAACATCAATGTAATATATGTTATGGAATAATTCGTGCTTATGTGAAATATATGTGAAATAAGTTGTGCCTGTATGAAAAATTCTTAAAGTCTTAACTCACAAGCAGCAGCCTGGAAAAAGATTGCTTCACAAAATTATGAAACCACAGATGGCAGCGGGGAGAAAGACCTAATTAGCAAACTAAAAGACATAGCTCCAGTGGAGATGGGTTCCTGGGACAGTTCCGGAAACACCCTGGTGATGAATACTCAATAAGTATCTACAATCAAGATAGCCAGAGTCATCAAGCACATGCATCCCAATGCCAGGTTCCCATAACTCCACATCAGCATTCATCGCTTCCCAGAAATGGCTTTGCCCAGCACAGCACAGAGAAAAGGAGACGACATGAATATGTGAAGCGACAAAAAGAATAGAAGAACCTCTGCCCCAGGCAGAAAAAACTGTATAAAAACCAAGCCAACAGAGACAGCATTTGTGAACTGAGGGGATCAGATGTGGTAGAGATCGGATCAGTGTTCACCCAGCGCCAATCCTGGGCTCGATGTTGCCTCTTTGATTGTGGCTATTACAGACTGTATCTCAGTCGCAAAATAAAAACCTATTTTTGATTATTAATTCAGCTTTATCATTTATTACCTATAACAATCAATATTTCTGTCATTGTCTTTCTTATCCTCTTTACTGCTCTTTAAGCAAGTCCTGTCTTAATTAAGGAAAGCCAATTCCCTCTTTTTGAATTGTGTTTCTACACTGGAGAAAAGTTAACATCAATTATAAATAGCATTAAAATATCAGTCACAACTACAGGCTTGAAACCCACTCCATAACCACAAACTGGATGTTTGATGTGGAAGCTGCTTGCTATAGAACGACGAAAGAGATCAGATAAAAATCTGCATCTGTTTACACCAAAGATCCATCTCCACTTACTTTTAAACATGGTCTGCTCAGGATACCTATCTAGACTAATCAGATTAATGTATCTGTGGACTGTCCTGTATGATGGATTGTCTGACTTTCTTAGCTAACATTTGCATGAAATGTAGTGGATGGTTTGTCTGGAGGTCAAACAGGAGATTTGATCTGAAATTTTGTTTTTACTTTTTGTAGTTCAAAAGCACAACTGTTTGAAGTTCCTCTGAAAAGAACACATTCACTGTTGTAATTGCTCACCTGGATTGGTACATACAGCTAAGTGAAAAGCAAGCTTCAGCTCTGTAAGTATGAAAATTCTTATTTTCCTTGAAAAATATATTATGTCTTGCAATGCACATATCAGCAGTTAGGAAAAAAACCCCAAAATAATAAAAAGAAAAAAATAGTGTACAATTTAAAATTGTCAGTTTATTGAATATACAGAAAACAATGCCTAAGATCTGAATCTATGAATCAGATGTATGCTGATGTAAAAAATTAGGACATATTGCTTTTTCCTTATTATTTTTAGCTTTTGCTGTACTCCTTAGTGTTATAAGTACATTAGTGATTCAGCCAATTTAGTAATAAAAAAATCAAAGTTTTATTTCGCGATCAAAATATAATTTGGATAGCCACAATTAAAAGGACAGCACTGAGCCTGGGATCAGCACTGGGTGAACTGTGGTCTGACCTCTATTGAATCAGAACCCCCTCTGCTCACGAATGCCATTTCCATCGGGTTGGTTTTTATACAGCTTTTTCTGCTTGAGGCAGAGGTTCTCCTATTCCTTTGTTGCTTCACATATTTACGAGGTCTTCTTTCTCTGTGCTGGACTTGGACAAAGACGTTTCCGAGAAGTGATGATATCAGATGCTGAGTTACAGGAATCTGGTATTCAGATGCGAGGGGCTAAAGACCCTGGTTATCTCGATTGTGTCAGTCGACCATCACTCGGGTGTTCCCCAATCAGTCCCAGGAAGAGGTTCATCTCCGTTGGAGCCATGTCTTTTGGTTTGTTAATCAAGCCCTCCTTCGCTGCTGCTTGTGATTTTGCAACCCTGTGAAGCAACCTTCCTCTTCCTCTGCTTGTGAGATTTAAACTTTTAGTGATTTTTTCATACATGTACCATTTCTTTATGAATATAAGTTATTTCACCATTATTTTATATTTCACGGGAGCAGGAATTAATCCACACCATCTATAACATTAGAAATCACTAAGTGAATCTAATATGGTTTGGGTTGGAAAAGACCTTAGTGACCATCAAATTCCAACCCCTCTGCCACAGACAGGGACACCTTCCATTACAGGAAGTTGCTCAAACTCTTGTTTAACCTGACCTTTAACACTTTCAGGG
>WBNO01023036.1:0-40304 GCA_013400575.1 Peucedramus taeniatus
AAAAAAAGCCCAAACCTACCAGTCTTGCATTTCCAGGCCACCTGACAATCATTACATTCTCAGGCTGGCTGATGTTGATGCCTGTTACATGTGCACCTGCTGTAGATGTAGTTAAGTTCTTGTGCATGCTAGACAGAGAGTGTGATTAAAGTAGTAAATAAACTGTACATCTCCCAGATCAGCATTCAGTGTATAAGATGTGGCTTCATACTTAGAGTGTTTACTGTTAATTTTAGGTTGCTTTCTGGATGGAATCAATCAAGGAGGTATAAGCCATTTGCATTGCAAGTCTAATATAAAAATTGTTCTGTGTTTTTTATGCCCGGATGAATTGCAGGTGTATATGTGGATGTGGGATTGATGATGATGTGGCAGATATGGTGGTTGTGAGGCAAATGAGTTGTACTGCTTTTACTAAACCAGTGTCAACAAAAAAGCTTGAGATAATCTTAAAAATATAGATTTTAATCTTGCAGCTTTTTCATTTCATATAGTTTAGGTATTGTTAGAGAGTGATGTCAAATAGATATGTGTGGGATCAAAAAAATTGCAGTGCCAGATATGGAATAAAACATATTTAATCAATGGTGGTGGTGTACTCACTGATGACAGATATGCCATGGTTTGGCTATCCCAGGCATGTCTGTGCAATTTGTACTTGGCATGGCAGGGACAAAAGTCAAATAAAATTTGACTTGCAAGCATATTTTTGGATTCACTAATCATAAAGATACAAGGAATTTATTATGCTGTAGTGTTACAAGTAATACTTGTAACAGTAATCAAGTAATGGTGTGATGCTTCTCTATACCAAGGATTGCTTCTCAGCCTTGAAGAACTACTGTGTCACAGATATATTTGCTACAAGAGTTTATCATATTAACCTTTTAAAGAAGTAATCTTACTAAAACAAAATCTGGAAAGTGTCTTACACTTTAGAGATCTTCCTCTTGTATCAGGAAAAATTGTTTTAAAATTATATTCAGTAAAGGTAGTATGCAGAACTGTTAATTTTGCAATTTTGACCGCAGAGGATTCCACTTATGTTTAAGGGTAAGTGACTTATGTGACTTTTAAAATATACATGACTTTTTAAACATACATGACTACTGATGATTGAAAAGTAGACAAATCTTTCCTAGTTTTGAAAGATCATTTAAATATTATTCAACAAATCAGTTACAGAAGTGGTCAGAAAGACTTTATGCAAATCTGGTTTCTCCAGAATTTTACAGATAATTTAAATTTTACAGATTTTGGCCAGATTCTCTACTAAGAGAAGAGGGAGCAACTTCTTTTGTAAATAGGAAGGCTTACCCTCTCAGATAACTGGTCTGCTGAATTCCCTGCTAAAATAATCAGTTTGCACTAAACCAGAATTTTGTAGCATTTTCTGTGATCTGAACACAAAAGCAGCCTATGCTGTAAAAATTAAGTCAGGCTTTCTAATCTGATTAATTGAGTAGCGCCTACAGGTATTGGAATTTGAACATGTTTGTTTTCTAAAGCCAGTACTTTTAAAAGCTGGGGCCCACATTTAAGGTAGTGATGTGATAATTTGATTCCTCACCACATAATCTCATATTCAGAGTTTTTGATACAATCATAAACATTATTGGCTTATGATCATTGCAGAAAACAGAGTCAAGAAAGCAAAGAAATTAGTATTTGTTTTGGGTACTAGGTGCTTCAGGTTTTTTTTGATTTTAAATGAAGGAAGGTCTGCAAAAATGTAGATGCATCTGTTAAATGCGCAGTGCCAGAGTAATACATATGAACCCTTACTTGGTACTGAAAATGCTTTTGATTGTGTTGTTTTTCTGTCAAAATAGCACATCGGCATTTCTTAGCAGCAGGTTTAGTTACTTCATTTCCAATTTTTGACAACATATTTCATTCTATGAGATATAGTTAATAGTAAATAGCAAATTTTGGTTCTGGTCTTTGTTATGTAATCACTGGAAAGGAGGAAGAAGGGACAGGGAAAGAGGAGATACATCATATCTGTAGAACTCATAAAAAGTGGGGTTTATGCTGTATGTTTCTGAAATTATTTTCTTACATACCACTTTTGTGACATGTGACCTTTCATTCCATAATAAAATTCAAGTACAAATTGTCACAGTTGTTTTGTACATTACCTATCAGAAGTGCTTATATAAAATGATTTTGTGCTCCTATAGGCATGTGTTAGTTTTTTCTGCCTGAAAATTTTTTGCCATTAACATTGTGGTTATGATTATGGTGTGTAAAGAAAAAAAGCTCATCATGGTACACGTACTGGGAAGGAAAACAGCAAAATACAGAATCTTGTCTTGTTCTCAAAAGGCTGACAACATTTGATGTTAAAGGAGGAGCTTCTATTGACAGTGGTGGGCACCAGATAATATCCTGGGTGTACCATTGTCATACATTAATGATTTGCTTATGATCCTGCTTTAGCTAATAGTGGATTTTGGCAGAAAAACTACAGTGGGTGAACTATAAAACTTCTGGGTAACATCACCCCATTTTCTTATATTATAACACCATTTTGTAATTCCCACACCTAAAACATTGTCTAGTTACTGTGTCTACTCTTTAATGATAAAGAGTAGCATGGGCAGTAGCTTCAGAACTTCCAATTTTTGTATTCATTTTTGCTTTAATGTAGGACATACAACGATGAAGAATGCAGAAAGTATTACTAATGTCGGATATACTGTAACTGTGAATAGTTACATAGTTTGCAAATTGAATGATCAACCAAATCAAGAAATTTATATCTGTATTTTGGGGAGATAAGTTTTTCTCTATTGCATCCAATTCTTGTGAACTGTGCTCTGGCGATTGGTCAAACCCTTTAGGATGACACCTGTAGTTGCTCAAAGAAGTATTTGCATGTAGCATATATTCACTGTTGTTTAATCCAAGCTCACAAGAACAGGATTATATATTTGGCTAAGTTTCCTCCTGAATTAGAATTTCAGAGTGTCCAAATACTCTCGGGTACATTTCATTACAAGCACCTGATTTGTTTTCCCATTCTTCAGTAATGGGTATTTTAAAAAGTTTAGCCTCTTGGGCGTTTTTTAAGGTGAAAATGCATCTCTTGTTTCAAATAGTATGAAATCTGTGGGTTCCTCAGACTGTCTTCACATTTTCTCTCTTGTTCAGGCAATAAGTTATTGCTACATTATATGTAGTCTAATATAATAGGAAGCGTCATTACAGGAATTTATGATTTGATACAGCCCACAAGAGGTATGGTCCTGTGTGTGATGCGTCCCTTCACAAGATGGAGGGGGTGCATGGGCACACACGTGTGTGCACAGAGAGGAGCTGGAATGACCCAAAGAAGAGCTAGTGCATCCCTGAGTGCATGGCCAGTGTACTCAGAGGTGATACTGGGAGTGAGCTGTACACTGCTCTAGCATTTCCTCTGGGACAGAGCAGGTTCAGCACAGGTTCTCAGTTTGAGCTTGAACACTGTGCCAGGACAAACAGTACACCCTGGTTTAGAAGAATAATCCTCTCTCTCCAGCACTGCATTGAGTACATTGTGTGGATTACTAACTCAGTCATCTCCATTTCATCTTCTGGTGCTTTGGCCTAATAAGCCTCTCCCAGTTGCACATTTCCCTACATCAGTCCTACCTCCCATGTTACTTATATTCTCTTCACCCATTTCTGTAATAATCTTAGAAAATGAGTTACCTTCCCTGCCAGTTCTGTGGAGTCTTTCATGTGCCTGAGCAATGTCCTGTCCATTAGGGAAAGGAAATGTATTCCTTGCCACAGCTAACACAGCATGGAGATTAATATTCTCTCCTACTTGCACTGGACCTTTGCTAAGCCTGACAAATTCAATGAGATGCTATACGTAGCAGATTTAAGGGGGGAACTTACTTGTGTTTGCTTTTGAAATACTGACTTTCTTACACTGGAAGGTCATTTAAATGTCTTCTTAGAATTACTCAAATATGTATTGATTTCAGGGGCTTTTATTATTTTCACTATTCTTTGCTTGCCCTCTTTTGTGTCAATAGGTAACAAACTATCCCTAGGTCTGGTACATAAATAAATTAACAAAGTGCACGTAGAGGTAGGCAAGATTACAAATATCAAGGAAGATGGAGACATAGGTGAGAATAAACCTTTATTAACACATCCCCCAAAAAAACCCAAAACAAAACAAGCCACCTCCCCTAAAACAAAAAGCAAACTCAAAAAATCCCCTCAAAGTAACAATTACTTTTTAAAGGAAGGATAGAAGTGAACTAGCTGGGGAAGAATAAATGACAAAGATAGTTTTTCAGTAATACTCTGCAGGTTGTCCGATGTTGTTATCACATTGTAATGCTTCCACACCTTCTCAGTGATTTCTCATGGGCAGCTCCTAGCAGCACGGACTCCTTCATCCTCACAGCACAGCCTCACTAACTACAGCACTACCTTAACTCATCTCCTTGACCAGCCAACCCACTCTTTCATAGCACCCATCCTTATTGGATATGGCTGTGGCTTATTAAGGGTAGGCCTGTTCCTAATGCCTGGTAATTAGTGCAGCTGCAACTCCTTAGGGGTGAGATTATCTTCACTACTATCTTTATTCTCCTACATTCCATCCCCCCACAGTCAGAGAGCTCTCTTTGCTCGGTACATTTAGGAGACTGGACAAATGCTGATACATGGGCTGGAGGGATCAACTGTGCTGCTTGCAGATAGATGGGCTGCATGCCATAATACAATTTACCAGTGGAAAATACTCATGATTTTCACTTGAAACCTTACAGAGTCACAGATGACAAGCTTTTATAGTAGAAGAAAGGCATCAAGGCTGCCAGAGAAACACCTTTATGGCAAGTGGGAACATAGAGTTGCTCATTGTAAGAAACCCCATTTCCACTAACAGATATTTCTTCTTGGATGTACTGGGTTGGTCTCCTCTTCCTCCTCCTCCCCCCTGGACCCAGCACTTCCTGGCTGACTCCATGCCTATGCAAGAAGCAATGTAAAGCAGCTTGGTGTCTTTGCAGGCTACCTAGTTTGCATAGGTCATAAAAATACAGCATGGCATTTTAACCCTGATCACAGAGTCACAGAATCAATTAGGTTGGGAAGGACGTCTGAGATCATCGAGTCCAACCTATGACCCAACACCACCCTATCAAATAGACCACAGAACTGAGTGCCACATCAAATCTCTCCTTAAACATCTTCACCATGGTCCCTCTAGGACCTGACTGACACTGGCTGGAAGTGCAGCTTGTCTTTCATGCTTCAGACTGGTCCACTCCAGTGTACAAAATTCCAGCTGCCTAATTGCAGTGAGAAACCATATGGTGGATAAATTTCAAATCTGTTACAGAGAATTTTCAAGGAAATCCCTTCTTCCCTGGTACCTCTGCTAACAACATTTAAAATACTTCCCTGCTGCTAAAAGACCCCTGAGGAAATAAGCTGCCGTTTGTGTGTTAACTTCACCTCAGTGCAGCAGAGAGGGATGGTTTTAGTGCAAAAATAGAAATTGCACTGGTAAGACAAAGCAAAAAGATGGGCTGGAAACATTCTGGCACAAGGCCATGATCATATCTGTTACAGAGATGCTGCAGATAGAATAAGGGAAGTACAGAGGAAAAACAAGGCTGTCAACTGCGAGTTGGTGTTTTCACGCCTCTCATAAATTGGGAACATTTTGTATTGTGCCCTTCTTTGTCAGATAAAGTGTATTACTTATTTCAGTGTGTGTTCTAATGAGAAGAGATGTCTGGTTCAATAATACTACCTTCTGTTTATCTGTGGCTGTTAATGAATTAAAGGGGTCATTATGCTGGCTAGCCCATAAACATGATGATAAATTATGTGAAGAAGGGTTTGAGGGCAACCTGAAAACATTTGAATGACATCTCCCACATTTATTTTCTTGTTACTTACAATAACCTTATAATTCACAAATTTTACGGGGATAATTCAAATAAAATGAAATTAGAATTCTGCTTTAGGCAGGAAAATATGCATTTAATGAAAGTCATAAGTGGAAAAGCAATTAAATTACAGTAGTTTTTTTGAAGGATCCCTCTTCCTATATAAATATATATTGCAATTACTCATACCTTCACTGCAGTATGGTTGAAGTTTCATGTCTAGTCCCTCACTTTCCACAGAAGCAAAAGGAAGGCAAATAATATATTTTTTCAAGCTATATCTGCTGAACAAAACTTGCAGTGCATACGTGTGTATGTTTGTGTGTTTGGATATGAGTAATTTCAAGTAAATAGAAGCATCATTATCATATTGTTCAAAGCAAAGCAGATTATTCTTCTCAGTCACCTTCTGATTTAAACACTGTAACTGGTGCTTAGTTTATGCTGGCTGGCTGCCAAGTGAAAGCAATTATGTGCAATAATAGCAAAATTAAGAGGTGAGTGTTGCTGTTTTACAGCAGGACATGGCAAAACCCATTTCCTTCTGTCAGCTGTATCTTGATTACACACACACCGTCACACAGGCAAGCTGTCTTACACACACACATATGCAGGCACACATTCTTGTTCTTTGTCATTTGCAGTCTTTCCTGTGGGTTTTAACTTGAGGTCACTGAAACCAGAAAAGAGGAAGAATATAGAACAGAGTGTTTGAAAACTAATGAGAGTAAATGTTTTACTTTGTAAGGGAAGGACAGGAGAAAAAATAACCCAACCAAAAAAAAAAAAAAAAAACCCAGAAAACCCCAAAAAGCCTATCCCAGTTATTGTTTTAATGTGTGATAATACTTTATTTTTCTCTCACTGACAGGTGTCCTGGTGGTAAACGTAACATGGAGGAACAAGACTTATGTGGGAACACTGTTGGACTGCACAAAGCATGACTGGGCCCCTCCTAGGTAGGCAAATATTCTGAGTCTGTTTTTTCTCTGCTGTATTTTAACCCCTAATCTCAGGCAGAAGACTGTACAGAGATTAATAAAGCACAACTGGTTATAATTGAAAACATACACAAGTGAAATGAGTAGTTCTCTCTTCCAGAGTGAAACGTGGGGTGGAAGCTCTTATTTTACTTTTGTATTTTTGAGAGGGAAGGGGAAATAAATGGGATTCAGTCAGAGTGCAGTTAATTTCAAAATGCATTTCTTTAAGTTGGGAAAATTTTTGAATACCTTACCTGAATACCTTACCATTTTTGTCCTTTTTTAATGACTTTGCCTTTGACACTGTAACATTCTCATTTGTCAGAAGGACCTCTTTCTTTTAACGTGTGCGAAGGTTCTCTTATGGGACATGGTGGTGGTTTTTATTTTTTCAGTTCATGACTCCTGCTGATGAAATCTATTGTTTGTACAGGTTTTGTGAATCGCCAACAAGTGACCTGGAAATGCGCGGAGGACGGGGCAGGGGGAAGCGGGCAAGGTCTGCTGCAGCTGCGGCTGTACCCGGGAATGATGCAAGTTTTGCAGAGTCCAGAGGACTTCAGAATAAAAATCGAGGCGGTGCCAATGGGAAGGGGAGGAGGGGCAGCCTTAACTCAAGTGGGCGTAGAACACCCCCGAACTGCGCTATGGATGAAGTCAAAGCCAGCCCCTCGTCCACAAACAAGAGGAAAACTAAACCTCCCATGGAGCTGGATTTGAACTCCAGTTCAGAGGACAATAAGTCTGGAAAACGCATTCGTACTAACTCTAGAAGCACTCCCACCACCCCACAGGGGAAACCCGAGACTACTTTTTTGGACCAAGGCTGCTCTTCCCCAGTGCTGATTGACTGTCCTCACCCCAACTGCAACAAGAAGTACAAGCACATTAATGGATTACGTTACCATCAGGCTCATGCACACTTAGACCCAGAAAACAAACTGGAGTTTGAGCCTGACAGTGAAGACAAAATTTCAGACTGCGAGGAAGCACTGAGTAATGTGGCACTTGAATGCAGTGAGCAAAGCACAAATTTGCCAGGCTTTGATCCACTAAAAGCACCAACATCTCCTTCCTCCATTGCTACCCCAGGGACCCCCAAGGGAAAGAGGGAACTGACCAGCAATGGCCCTGGTTCAGTTATCAGTTCCAAAACTGGAAAGAATTCTGGCAAAAAGAAAGGTCTGAACAGTGAATTGAACAGCCTTCCAGTAATTTCTAACATGGCAGCCACACTGGATAATTGCTCAGTAGCAGATGGCAATTTGCAAACCGAAATGCCGAAATTGGAGGCTGAAGGGTTAATTGACAAGAAGAGTTTGGGTGATAAAGGCAAGAAATCAAACAATTGCAAAGTGGATAAAAACCTTTCCAAGCTGAAAACAGCTAGGCCCATCGCCCCAGCACCAGCACCAACTCCTCCCCAGTTAATAGCTATACCTACTACAGCCTTTACAACCACCACTACAGGGACAATACCAGGACTGCCCTCTCTAACAACTACTATTGTTCAGGCTACACCAAAGAGCCCTCCACTGAAACCCATTCAACCAAAGCCCACAATTATGGGAGAGCCAAGCACTGTAAACCCAGCTCTCACATCACTCAAAGACAAAAAGAAAAAGGAGAAGCGAAAGCTGAAGGACAAAGAAAGCAAAGAGACGGGCAGCCCCAAGATGGATTCTAAGCTGGGGAAACTGGAGGATTCAAAAGGGTCTGGAAAAGACTTATCTGGACATTTTTTAAAGGACCATCTCAACAAGAATGAAGTGCTAGCTAATGGACTGTCAGAGTCTCAAGAGAGCCGGATGGCAAGTATTAAGGCTGAAGCTGATAAAGTTTACACATTCACAGACAATGCGCCCAGCCCTTCCATAGGGAGTGCCTCCAGGATGGAATGCAGCACTTTGGTGAATGGACAATCTGCCATGGCCCCACTGCACGTGTTGACACAGAATGGTGCAGACAGCATGGCCGCTAAAACCAACAGCCCTGCTTACTCAGATATTTCTGATGCAGCTGATGATGGTGGCTCTGACAGCAGGTCAGAGGGCATGAGGTCAAAGGCCAGCTCTCCATCAGATATTATTTCTAATAAAGATGGTGTTGTAAAAGGACATTCTTCAGCCACAGCACAATCAGCTCAAGCAAAAGAGTCTCATTCTCCCTATTACCATGGCTACGATCCTTACTATTCCCCAAGTTACTTGCACTCTGGACAGGTCAGTGCCCCAGCAGCTGGGAACAGCAGTACCCCACAGGGGCTGAAGATTAAAAAAGAGGCTGAGGAAGAGGCTGAAAAGAAAGAGAAGGCAGAATCATCAGATGCCAAGAAAAGCGAAAGCACTTCCTCTAATTTGCAGCCACAACATCAGTCAGTAATAACTCAAAGACACCCTGCACTTGCTCAGTCACTTTATTATGGACAGTATGCCTATGGGCTCTATATGGACCAAAAGTCCTTAATGGCCTCCAACCCTGCTTACAGGCAGCAGTATGAAAAATACTATGAGGACCAGAGACTAGCAGAACAGAAAATGGCACAAAGCGGGAGGGACTGTGAAAGAAAGAATGACCCCCCCTTGAAGGAGATTGGGAAGGATGACAACAAGCAGAAGAATATTCCATCTGCCACTATTTCAAAAGCCCCTTCAACTCCAGAGTCCAGCAAAAATAACACTAAAGTAGGGTCATCAGTTCCTAACAAAGGTGAGGAGACAAGCAAATCACAGATCCTTTCCAATCACCACCAGCAGCTTCAGTCTGACACTTTCAAAGCCAAACAAATGGAAAACCACCAGCTTATAAAGGAGGCTGTGGAGATGAAATCTGTTATGGACTCAATGAAGCAAACAGGAGTAGATCCAACCACAAGATTTAAACAGGTGAGATCACAGGAAATGGAACAAGAGTGTCTTGGTTTATCTTTGAGGTTGTGAGATTTTCTTTCTGATTCTGCTACGTTCTTCTACCTCTGCAGCCAAACAAGCTCTACCATCATTTTTTTTCATGCTGGATTATATTGTAGTCTGTGAATAGACCAATAAACCCTCCAATTGAACTGTTTGAAAAGAACAAAAAAATAAATTAAAAAGTCTAGTAAGGTGGTGACAGAGCACCGGCTTAAGACCTGAACAGACTATTTTAAATTATATTCATGAATAAAATAGAATTAGATTTCTCTTTTAGATGTAAATTCTAAGCAGTTTGCTTAGTTCAGAAATGAGAAATTTCAAGCAAAATAAGCAGCTTTCATTGTGAAAGGACTCAAAGTAGATTTGAAAAATGGTTTGAAGTGTTTCTTTTTTTTGTTAAATGACAGTTGGCATTTACTAAAGATGGGTGAGCTGGTTCTTTGAAGAGTTGGCTTAAAGCACAGCTCTTTATCTTAACCCAAGGTGACCTTTCTGAAGCAGTTAAGTTCCTCTTCTCTCCTCAACCAACCTCAAGCCCCTACAGACCTATACAATGGATGAAATCCTCTCTCCACTGAAGTCACTGATAGTTTTGCCATTGACTTCAGTGGAACCAGAATTTTATCCAGTGGCTTCATGCTGACCCTCGTAGATGTCACATTGCCTTCATTTGAGGAAATGCAACTATCTCTGTGCTCTGAACTAGA
Source organism: Peucedramus taeniatus (assembly GCA_013400575.1). Classification (NCBI taxonomy): domain Eukaryota; kingdom Metazoa; phylum Chordata; class Aves; order Passeriformes; family Fringillidae; genus Peucedramus; species Peucedramus taeniatus. The sequence goes on from WBNO01023036.1 coordinate 10,512, forward strand.
GCCTTAATGCTTGATGCTTTCATGTTCTGGTGTTTGGTACATCCCAGCCTTCACCCTTACAGGCTGTCTTTCAAGGTACAGTGGGATCAGGGGAGTGGGAGTAGAGAGCTCTAAAGGAAGTGGGATGGTACAGTAGGAGAAGATTTCTGCTGATTCAAGTGAGTATTTGAACCAGACTGTCCAAGCGTTTAGTTGCGTGCTTATACTTCTGTGGCGTGTGCCAGAAATGTTGGAGAAAATATTGACAACTAGCTCTTGCATATCCTGTATTAGAAAAAGAAGTCTTTCAGTTACTTCTCCATACCAATTTGGTGTGGTGGTGTGAAGAACTCCCCTCTCTAGTTCTGTAACATGTTTATAAACTGGTCTGTGTAGTATATTATTTTAAAAAGTATTTATAGTGGCCAGTACATGTTCTTTAAACCGTGTGATCCTGATCCAATAAATACTTGCCCTTCTGTAACTTTACAAACTTAAAATAAGATTGTCAGCTGAAAAAGTCTGCTTTAAATGTTTGACTTCCACTGATTCCTGGATGTTTGTAATACTGGAGGCAGCATTCGAATCTTGCCAGCTAGATCAGCTTTTCATGTGCGTTGTTCCAGGTATTGTGAGTACTCTGGCATATCATTAGCCAGCTCTAATTTTGTGGTTCACAGATACTTTTTGCTCTCTAGTGGGAAAAATCTCTCTGTGGGCTTTAATTAAAATGTTTTATGAATAACATGATCTCAGAACTTCATTACATTGCACATGTATTTCATGATTAAACTAGTTAAAGGCAAGAAGAAGGATATAAGATGAAGCAATTGAATTAAATTTTGATAATAGACTCTTGCTCCTTCATGGGAATATTGGTTTGACTTTGAGCTCGAGGCACTCTGTGGCAAGCAAACCTCTCCTGTATGTAATGGGGATATGGTATTATAACAGCTATTAAAAATACATTAACTGAAATGTGGGAAATATCAGTAACAAACTTAGTTATACTTCTAAGTTCAGAACAATTTTTTTCTCCTCTTTATTAGGATCCAGATTCACGAACATGGCATCATTATGTCTATCAGCCCAAATACCTTGATCAGCAAAAATCAGAAGAACTTGATCGTGAGAAAAAGTTAAAAGAAGACAGCCCTAGAAAAACACCTAACAAGGAAAGTTCCCTGCCTAACCTTCCTGTCTCATTAGCAAGCATTAAAGAGGAGCCCAAAGAGGTCAAGCGTTCTGATTCTCAATCAGTGGATGAGAGCAAGATAAAAAACGATGATCAAAAGACTCCTGTAAATTGGAAGGACTCTCGGGGTGCTAGAGTAGCAGTTTCCTCACCAATGAGTCAGCATCAGTCATACATCCAGTACTTGCATGCTTATCCTTATCCGCAGATGTACGATCCCAACCATCCAGCCTATCGCGCAGTCTCTCCTGTCCTAATGCACAGCTATCCTGGTATGTATTCCAAAACCTGCCTTGCGTGCTAGTTAAGATTTGCATCCTCAGGTTCAGTAAAACCTGCATTTTAATATTTCTTGTTAGTAGCTAGACTAAATTAGAAGCTTCATGGGTGACATTGTGTTGCTTGTGCTTCCACGTTCTGCAGATAAAATTGGTTTAATACAAGATGTTCTTTTTATGAACTCTCAAGTTTCTCAACACTTGACAGTCTGCTGTTGCTGTTACACTGACAGATAATTTATTGCCTATAAAAATATTCTAAGCACTTACTGTCAGAACCATTATAGTTACTATTCCTTTTACTTAAAGAGGACCCATAAATGTCTGAAATGGCTATCAGCTCAACCCTCTTTATAACCTCCATTCATCAGGGTAAATTAGGTGATGAAATTGAAGAGCAGTCGTGCCATTTGGTAGTCATGTGATCTACTTTTGATGTAATTGTCAGTTCTGATATTGTCTCCTCCTACCTTGATATAATCAAAACGTAAAAACAGTAACTTGATGTGGTATTTATTGTTTACCCACAGGGGCCTATCTCTCTCCAGGATTTCATTATCCAGTTTATGGGAAGATGTCAGGGAGAGAAGAGGCAGAGAAGGTCAATACCAGCCCGAGCATCAATGCAAAATCAACCACTGAGTCCAAAGCACTGGATTTGCTCCAGCAGCATGCCAACCAGTATCGCAGCAAGTCACCTGTTGTAAGTTTTCATCCATTCTTACTGGAGAGTGTCACATACAGGAAGGGGTAGAGGAGGAACATAATTGTGGGAAGCACACAATCTGGCATCAAGCTATAAATGCATGATTCTTCTTTATAGTACTGCTTACAATAAAAGCAGTTTATAATCAGAATGCTTCTGTGGCATAAACTGAAATAACATATCTAACACAGTTCTGTGCTGAGGTTTCCTCTCTTGAATAGACTCATATAGAAATATAGATTCAGAGATACCTCCTGGAGCACAAATTTTTGCAGTTAAACAGGAGCGTCCTGTTTGGAAACATAATGAAATGAGAAGTTGGGCTATGGGATTTGATAATATCTCCTCCTTGTTTTTGCCAAGAATCCACATCTTCCAAGTAGCTGATTATCAGCCCCCATTTATGAAGATTTACAAATGAGATTTACAAAGTTGGAACAAATTCTGTTATTTCACTTTCAGATAAGTTGTTGCTGGTTTTAATTGTGAGCAAGTCTCTGACTCTTATTCTATTTTCTAAAAGGTTTTACTGCTATTCAGTCCAACTTGATGCCCAGAGAGCTTTAGAAGGTTGAACATTTTCAGCAGCTCACCTAGGTTGTTCAGGCATTGGCAAGCCAGCCAAGCTTCAGGGAGGCCAAAACTAGAAGTCATCACGGTGTCTTCAAGATGCAGTGTGTTGTCTTAAAATCTTTGTCCCTTGGGAAATTTTCCATTATCCAAAAAGATTAGCTTGAGATTGGAATCAAGTGCAAATATTCCGGTAGAGATACTTCTTCCAAAAAATGAGCTTTATCATTTGTATTCAAAAGGTTTTTGACAGGTAGTGGCACATGATTTTGTTGTGATTTCATCCCTTTTAAAATTCTCATGTCAGTTTTCTCTCACTTTCTGTTACTAGCCTGTGGAAAAATCACCAGCTGAGCGTGAGCGGGAAGCAGAAAGGGAGCGAGACCGCCATTCTCCTTTCAGCCAGCGGCACCTCCATACACACCACCATACACATGTTGGAATGGGCTACCCCCTTATACCTGGACAGTATGACCCATTTCAAGGTGAGCAGAAAATTGCCAGTGGGTGGGATTAGCATGCCTCATGGAATTGTTGCCTTGACACTGGAAATTGTGCCTACATGAAGCATTTCAAATAGAGAGCCCAGTGTTAGAACAGAAGTGCTTTACGTTTAGGAAGAAGGCTTGAAAATTCACAGCATGTACTAGCAATAAATTAGTAGCTTCATGTCTGAGAAATACCAAGTTTTATATACAAAACTGGGTGTGAAAGCATTATTAAAGATGTACCAGTTAGGCTGTCATCCACATGAATGTTTTGATTCCTCCTGAAAACTGATATTAACTGGCTGAAAGGCAATAAAATATCCAAACCAAACAACCTCCTTTTTGTATAATTAGGGTTGTGTAAGCAATGGAGGAAGTGTAGCAAAGACAAAAGCTTTTTATACTGAACATATTTTATGTACAAGGCATTGCAGTCACAAGGGTTTGTGCTTGTTATAATTTGACTGTTTGAAAGAGAACTCTTTGTATTTTAGCAAATGCCATGCGCAAAGTTGCAGTCAGGGAAAAAGCAGCACAGTGAGATACAATTTATTCTCCCTAGGTTTTATACCCGTCTTTGAATGTTCTTTCTCTAAGCGTGGACTCTAGCTGAATTAAAAGGAGGTTTCCTCCCATGCAGCAAAGTACATGCTACCACAATTGGTGGCTAAATGACATTTCTTCTTTACATTGATTTGGTGCCTCAGTGCTTATTTTTCCTGTGTAAAAGTCTTGACATTTCTCTGTGTGATTCAGTGATTCCATATGCCTTTCAGGATGCATTATGCTTGTTCAGTAGCAAAACTGTAAAAATGGTAAGTTATTATGAAAGTATTGTATCCTGAGCAGCTGGCATGTCTTTTCTGTAATTCACTGTGACTTTTGATTCTTGTTTCCTGAAACCTATTATTTCTACTGAGCTTCCTATTCATGAACTCTCATGCAAACCACTTAGCTTCATGCAGTGCAATATTTGGAAAGGAATGCAGTAAGTAGAAATGCTGTAATTTCTTGCAGAATATCTATCAAAGACAATTCAGTTTATTACAGAAATGTATATTGATCATACTGGGCAGACAGTCTTAACAATGTTGCCTGCAATATTTATTATTTATGTAGTGATAACCACCCTACATTTTCTGATTGTTTGCCAGAGATCCTTCCTACTATTTCTCTGACAACAAAAATCCATTAAAACCAGAGGTACATCAACATTGCTTTGTTTCTTCTTTCTCTCAGGATTGACCTCTGCTGCCCTTGTTGCCACTCAGCAGGTGGCTGCACAGGCATCTGCATCTGGTATGTTTCCTGCACAAAGAAGGTAAATAGCTAATAAGTTATATATTGTAACATAGAGAGGAGAAAACAAATCACAGATTTTTTTAGCCTGCTGGTGCGCATTTCCTTGTATGACATAGTTTTTAAGGTTGAGGAAAAACTTGGTACTTCAGATTAATTGCAGTTTTGTTCTCCTTAGAATGACATTTTGTACTTAGTTGTGTTCTTTAATTGTAACATAGATCATTAAGAAACAACAAGTAGTCTGTCTTCTGAGGTTTTCCATAGAGTGTGTTTTAAAGATTGGTATTAAAATAAAACTAGAGATCATGAAAGATAGGACCCAAATTTTTAATAAAATGAGTTTAAAATCAATGTTCAGTTGGCTCCATGCACAATCAGAAAAACGTAGGATTTTATCTATTCTGCAAGTCTGACTGTCTTTCTGCTCTTGGTTTTAGAGAGGTTTGTTTGGGAACCCATTAGAGATGGTTTCGTATTTAAGTTGCACACCCATGTCATACATTTGCCTGAAAGCCTCTCAGTTATTTACTAGGCTGTCAAGAGGAAAACTTTTGTATTATGATGGTCCCATATCAAGTGAAAATTCCAAAGCATGTTTTAACATTAGTGTTTCATTCACTGCTGCCATGTTAAGACTCAGAGTTAAATGTATCAAATAGAACTCTGAAGTTCTGTGTTACAGCTGTCTGTCTGAAACCTGATGCTGAAATAAGCAACTATTAGCTAGAATCATTTGAGTAAGAAAGGTTTGTAGCCCTGGAAAAGCTGATGGATGATAGGGTATTGGAGCCCAGAAGAAAAATCCTGGCACAGGTTACTTCTCAGGATATTGTTCCTGGCAGGGGAGGATGCTGTCTTTTCTTCTTGGGTTTGAGAATGCTTGTACAGATTTCATTTCATGATGTATTCAAGGTGTAGGGAAAAAAGTGTGAGGAAAGAATGCTGCTTACTGAAACCTTCTTTTTCTTTTCAGAGAATGATGAATTTGGGGATGAACATTGTCATGTGACTGGATCACATGAGGAAGCGCTTTATTACAGACATCAGTTCCATGGTGTTAATTTGAAATGCCTTAATGGCAGGCAAAAACCAGTCATTTCATTTTTGTAAATTGCAGATTTTATCACAGAGTAACAAATGTTGCTGTAATTAGACTTCTGTTTTTATATATATATATATGCGTATATATATATATACATATATATATAAAAATATATATATATTCTTTACTTTTTTGGTATCAGTACCAAGGCTCGCACACAGGGTCTGCTGCTAAGTTGCGAACCACACACTAAATGGAGATATGTATTTGTCATGTTTAGAAGGCGTTAACCGCAAAACGCTATTTGTTTCTTTTCTCCTCTTCTTCCTTTCCTTTTTCTTCTCTCTTTTTTCCTTTCCAATTGTAAATAAATAATGTTATGTATCAGTGTGCCTGAACCTTGCATACCCTTCTGGTATTTCCCACAAGCTCTCAGAGAGGCTAACTGTGATGACACTTTGGTACAATGTAGATGTCTATTTGGTGGTTCCTATTAAGATGCATCAGTGTAAAATGTTACTGTATTCACTGTTTCATTGTAATTGTGTATTGTGAAAAATATACCTTTGGAAGGCATGGGGATTCTAGTACCACAAAAACTGTGTTGTATATAATGTATAGATTTTAAATGGAGAAAATGAGCATCTGTGAATAATGAAATGTCTTTTTTGATAATCTTGAACGGCAGATAACCTAATAGCCTGCATATGAGAAGACATCTGTGATTGTTCTATTACTTGAATAGTCCTGCAGTCTTTTTGTTAATGTTTACAATTACCCAGATTTAGAGGAGAGACTTTAATGCCATTACCTGTTTACTTGTTTTATGCTGTAACCTAGTTTATTTTATGTAAAAACTATATCAAATGCTTTCATTTTTTACTTGCCTTAAATAATTTGGCAATCAGAATAATGAAAAAACTTTGATTTTTTTTTAAATTTGTTTTTTTTTATTTCTGGGTGTTCTTGAGCCACTTTGAAAGATGTGTCATAGCTGTAGATAGCAGAGGGTGCAGCAATGGCACAGCTCCTAGTCATGCTCCTGCTAGGCCTGTGCTATTGTCCTCTCCCAGTGGGCAGTGCAGGGTCCAAGCCAGATGGCAGATGAACCTCTTTCTGTTGACCCTGATAGGCTCAAAGAAGACCCGTGGTAACACTTTCAATGGTATTAGTGGAACTGAAGTCTCTAATACCTGTTTTAGAGCAGTTCTGTATGCTATAAATTACAGGCAAATTTTTTTTCTATTATATCTGTATTGCCCTTCCCCCCAAAAATGAATAGATGCCTAAAAACAGAGGACCTGTCAATTTAAAAAAATAAAATTCCTTTGCTGTGTCTAACCTGCATTACCACAAGATAAATATTTTATGTGGCTATACCACCTGTTTTGTTACAATGCAGTTAACACAGTACACAGTAACATAAAATTACTAATCGTGATGTGAAAAAAAGTCAGATTTACTGGTCAGATTTTTGAGGCTTTAACTTTTTACCTTTTCTGCATATCCTGGTTACATTGATTGTCAAAACTGGTTTTTAAAGTTTTACTGGTTTTTTATGTTTTGTGTTTGTTGGGGTTTTTTTTTTGACAGGGTGAATTACTGCAAGTTAAAGGTTGTTCTTGAAGTTGGTTCCATTTCTTCTACCTTGTGAATACTTAATACAGAAGGATGAATTAAAGATTCCCAACAGACAAGCACACTTGGACTTTTATATTACTATGATGAATATGCCATTAATATTGCTATAATTGTTTTATTTTTATAGGCATAAAATCAGTTCCCTTAGTGAATAGTTATAAGGTTTATTGATTTTTACTACACATCATTCATCTGTGGCTTACTATTATTGTCTTGTTCTGAACAGATTCAAAAGTCTCACAGTGGTGACATACTACAAGTTAGCCTCATTAAAAATGGGAAGGAAGGGGTGTTTTCTTTGAAAAAGGGGATATTATGAATGCAGGGCTCTTGAAATAATAAATGCCTTATTACTTCTATAGTAAAGGCTCAGATGGCTTTTGTGTTGAAACATACCATTGACTTTTGTTTTTTTCCGCCTCAACCATTAATGCTACCACAGCAAAATAGATCTTATAAATTCACACTGTTGGTGATTTTGATTTAGTGTGGTTTGAGTGTCATAAGTAATTGGAATGAATTACTCTGATTGATACAGGGTAAGCAACAGTTAAAATTACAATTAATGTTATAGTTTTATGGTATGCTTGAAATCTGTAAGCGTGGCTGACATTTATTGCCATTGTCTTCTTCCACTTCAGATTATTATGTCTTCCATCTAGCTTCATAGCCTTCTTTTTGGTTTAAAACTCGCCATACTGACCTCCCTAAAGGCTGTGCCCCAGTGAGTGTCACTCTCTGGTTCAGCACTCCCCAAAGCCAAAGGGTGCGCACAGTCTGAGCACTGATGTGCAGCTGCCAGGGTCATCTCACCACTGTGTGAGCATCCAAAGAAACAGCAAACTGAAGCAGTAATACAAGGAAGACAACTTATACACCTGGGAACTAAAAGCTGCAGGGGCTGGTCACTGAAAAGGGGCAGCAGAAGCATCATGATACAGATACATTTGCACTCTGTTTTCCATGGGATGGGATTTTACTTTTTGCTACCTCTAGCTGACCTCTACCACCCTGCCCTTTCAGCAGCAGCTAACAGTGACCTTGCTTCTGTCTTTCATCCAGATGTTGCTGGATGTCTTGCAAGGGTAAAGCAGGGCTTATGCAGTACACTCATTTGAGTTTCTAAGTCTGTCCATGTAAATGCAGCTAGAGAAATGAAAGACCCGTCAGTGCAAGTCCATCACACAGACTCAAAACTCAGCCAGGGAGCTAGTGCCTGTGATGCTTGTTGGGCGACAGAAATGAATGTGAACAGCTAAAGAGGGTGGGTGCTTTTTGAGCTATCGTGTAGCTCTAAGGGCTGAAACAGGACAGGGGTCTAACCAACTGAGGTGACTGGCTACCAGAGCTAGCCTAGTGTTGGTGAAAATGGGAGCTAAGAGAAACATAACTTCAGTTTTGTAATTTTAGAATTCCCTGGAGGCCTTGGGGAACACCTGAGAAGTCACAGAGCTAATTCTGTGCCACACAGCCCCTCCTTGTTTCTGATAGGTGCACTGGTTGGGCTTAACCATTTGTCTCGAGTTACACTTCTCACTTTGCAGTCAGAACAAGGACCCCCAAAAGGACATGAATTTAGAGAATCCCTGAATCCATCCTAAAACACACACAAGTGATCATTGATATTGGCATAAACAAAGGACACTAGAATGTCCTTCTACGACTCTCCTCCCTGGCTCTTCTCAGAGAACCAGTGAGAGTCAGGCAGGCAGTCTAATTCATATTTCATTCCTGGCATCAGTCTTGCCACTGTCAGAACTGAAAAAAGTACTATCCTCATGTCTCAGAATCTCACTCTAGTGTTTGCTTGCACACTCTCTCCCCTTTTCTCCTCCCTCCTCTCTGTGCCACTTGCCAGTTTAATGAGCCCTCTTACATCCATCTGATACTATCAAAACTCTATTTGTACATCTAAAAGCTTTCTGCATACATTTGTGAGCTTGACCCTTGATTAGTTCTCTCTCTTTCCTTTTGTCACAATTTGTCTGTTGACCTGCACCTTTATCTTAGACTGTGTTAATGTAACCTGCCTCTCTTTAGCCTACAGTGCTTGGGACAGGACATATTTCACTGCAAATTCATACAGTGTAGTTCATATTTATAGCTACCTCTTAATAATAGTAACAGCCCCTCATAGATGACAGCACAAGAAGCCATGAGTAGCTAGGACAGACCACTGGCTAACAAGGAGCCTAAGGTAACTGACAAAAAACATTACAGTTTTCAAAGGTATTTTGAAACCATCCAATGACTCAAAATTGTGAATCATACGAAGCCTATGTAGGAAGTCTGAGCCTTTATCTCCATGCATCAGAGGGAACTGGAGACATACAGTCATTACTTAATATGCCAGCTTTGTTCTGCTTTAGAAAGAGAAATCTGGTTTCACTTTTAGCACTTTATGTAGCTCTCTGCACTAAACACCCTATAGCATTACTGTGAACTACAGTTCTCCCTTGGGAAGTTTTCTTTTTTCTAGGTCAGTATTTCCTCAATTCTCATCGCTTCAGCCTTTTTGCCACAGTTGACTTTTTTTTTCCCTTCTCTTTTTTTCCTCTTTTTTGTCATCTTTCTTTTTTTTTTTCTTTTCGAGGGGGTTGAATCTTACTGTTACCAAGAAATACAAGAGGATTTTATTAAGGAGAGAAGGCATCAGCTGAAGTTGTGCATATTCCAGTGGTAGGGAGATAGACACCATTAAAATTCTTACACTGGCTGTTAATAATTTCCGTGCAACATACACTCAATAGGGCTTTCAGCTTCAGTGGCAACTCTGAAATTTCTCATCTGGACTGATAAATTAGCAAACTTAAAGGTTTAGCAAAGGTAATTATTACAGCCTAGAAATATTTGTCATGAAGAAAACTTAATCTCCACCTTAACGCGATAGGAAAATGTTCTAGGGCTTTGAAAGTGTAGATTTTGTTACAAACAAATTAATTCCTGCAGACCCAGCTGATATCTGTAGTTCAGTTCCAGTAGCCTCACAGCAGTTGTTTCAGCAGTATTCTGTGGCCATTTTGAATGGTATAAAGATGTATATTAATTAATTATATGATATATATCATTTGAGTTCGCTGATGATCGGATAGTCTTGCTTACTGCTTTGGGCATAATGCTATAGGATTTCCTCATGAAACAGTGCAGCAAAGCCTGATAAAAAGTAGAATTAGATCAGTAGGCAAAGGCTCTCTGAAAGCCTGCTTAAACCCTTAATATAGGAGACATTTTAAAGCATCCACCTTGACAAGCAAATTACTTTGGTTCTTTTAATTGTTTCCAAGGCCCTGTGGGTATTACCAAGCCTTGTTCGCCCTGCCCAGCCTCCCACGGAGCTTCCTCTCCCCACCCCTCCTCAGTGGCCCAGGACTCCCATTTCAGTCCAGGCTGTTCATCTCTGGCTCAGGGATACAGATGCCTTGGGCTAGAGCTGTACACTAGTAGTCTTTCCCCTTTGCTGGGGTCAGTGGGGTGGGACCTGCCAGGCTCCAGGAGCCCCCAGCCCTGGCTGCACCTTTAGAATGACTAAGAATGTGCAGTTTCTGCTGGGATTTCTGTTTAGGCTGTTTCTTACAGAATGCTATACAGGGAAAGGGCTTCAGTAAGCCCCTGCTAATATTTTTTTAAATAGACAGATATAAGGTTAAAGAGGAATTTTGTCTTTATATGTTTCAAATCAATCAGTGGAAAGGAGGTGTGGAATAAAAAGCCCCAGACTGAAGAGCCCCTTGCATAGTTAGCACCACCATGAAAAAACAGTCTTTTTTTTCTCTTACTTTTTAATCCGTCTTTCCTCAACAGTATAAACTTGGATTTGAGAGTCCAAGTGACACTAGAAATAACTTGAGGATACAGGAGCATTTTTTTCCTCTCTCATTCCAGTGAGAGTGACTGAAAGGGACAATTAGCTGTAAAAGGAACTGGCTCTTAATACATGTACTCAAACTAGGCACCTTCTGTATGCAGAATATGTTTCTCATTAATGAGGTCCCTATTCAGCAGTGGTCAGCTTTGCTGCCTGCTTCAGCAAGCTGACTGCCTTATTCCTTTGGGGCTCCGTTCCCCAGAAGAGAGTGGGAGGAACCAAATCAAGGGCTACATGGACTGCAAAAACAGCGGAAATTTCTGCTCTTCCTTTGTTTATAAAAGCCAGAGTACGGCTTGCTTTTTATAATTTCCTTTTGTTCATACCTTTCCCCACTCTGTCACTAAGTCAGCTTAAGTATTAGCAGTGATGAGCCTCATCAAGCCACTGATTTTCAAGTAGAGCTCCAGACAGAAAAGGTCATTAAAATGTCAATGACAACATGTTCCATGCCGTGCATTGGAACATAACAATTTAATACCAAGCTTTGCCACAAGTGTCTGCAGCCTTAATTCATTATCCTCCTGATTGAAAAGAAGCTGATTTCCTTGAACAGAGAAATCACCAAATCCTCAGACTCTAAATGACTTGTGGCTTTCCTGAAACCAGTTGACCACTTTCCCTTATATCTGCCAGGAGTCTGTCCCCATGTTTGGATTTATTTCCCCAAAGAAGGTGTAGAAGAAACTGCTAGAGAAAGAAAACACTAAAAATAGCAGCACAGAGTCCATTTCTTTATGCTAGAACACCTCTCATTAGGCTTAGACAGACTCTTCTGCAACTCAGATAAGGATTTGGTCCCTTGAGGCAGAGCAAGTAATTGCTCTTTGGTATAGCTCCTTCCTTCTTCCTTGAGTACGCGCACGTGTACTCTCTCAGATGCTCATGTACTCACTCTCCCTTTTATTACAGGGTCACATATATATGCCATATGCATGATTTGATACCAGTTTGCTTAGGGGTTTATTTTGTAGCCCACTGGCAATAAAATAGCTCTCCAATAGCAATGACTGCTCAGCTTTGGTGTTTTATATCTGCATGTCACACTAGATCACAAGCTTTTAAAACGTGTCCTACTTCTGAAAGGGTTAGGGAGCATACACTAAAATCCAGTTGTATTAAAGGAGAGCAGGATATGTACATCAGTGTATTGGCCTGGCAAATTATTCAATGTGCACCCAGAAAGAGGAGGGGACAATTAAATATGATATTTAGGGAGGACAGGAGGCATTGACATAAAAGTGACTTGAGAGTCTGCTTTTGAGTCTTTGGTGCTGTGCTCTGTAGTGAAATACAGGGCTTTGGAGAGTTGTGGGTCCAGCAAGGTCACTCAAGCAGCACAAGGAGCAGTGGTGTCACATAAGTCACTGAGCAGGAGCAGATGTGTGCCCAGACACTACAAACTGCAGTGAATCCTAGTAAAAAAAACTCTGGCATTGGACAGGCAGACTTTCACTGTGGAGTTAACACGGAGCAAATGCCCTTGGGACAGATCTGACTGTTCTGAAGTTGTTGAGTGCTTGCTACTCCATGTACTCTGCTTTCCTCAGTGGACAGGCCTGCAGCATCAAGGGACAGGGTGTTTGCAGTCTAAAGAGAGCTGAGTTACCCTAAAACATCTGAGCAACCTACAGAGGATAAGATGGGACAAGGCATGGGTCAGTCTGAAAGTTCAAGCATGGCCTTGACAAAAAGTTGTCTTTAGAGAGCACTACACCTATTTCATTACGGACATACAACTTCTCTGCCCCAAAGGACATGATTTCTCCTGCTTTGGGCTGCTATACAGCGAGAATACACCTTCTCTGTCTGCCATCTGAAGGCAGGAGTAAATTATAGAGAAAGAGAACTGTATTGCAGAGTAGAAAACTATCAGTCAAGGGACTGTATGTGGCAAACCAGAAGTGTGTGTCTCCAGTTACACTTCCTCTCTTGGTAGTAAGTTGAAACCTTTGGTACGGTTCTCTTTCATTGTTTGTTACCACTATCAATTCTTACATTCTTTTGGGCCCTGTTAAATGGCAATATTAGATTACTAGTCACTAGTGTAAAGAGCCCGTATCTCCTCATTAATAGGCTGATGTGTGTTTAAGAAGCCAGTTTGAGTATTTTTCACTGTAAGAAGGATATTTCCATTGTGGGATATGTTGTTTTACTTGCTTTTGTACTTGCTTTCATTTCAGCTGCTCTGGTTTTAAATATTAGCACTTCAGTGTGCAGCTTAGATGAACTCAGCTGAATCTTCAGGATGCAGTATTTCATATGTTCCGAAGCTCCAAATTGGTACTATATTTTCATATTAAGTGCCCTATATATTTTGTAATGTTTTACAGTCTTGTGATTTTGTTCCTTGTTGTGGGTTTGTTTGTTTGTTTAAAACCTTGGTCAATTGAAAGAGGAAAATAAGCTTGCAGGAATTCAGCTTTGAAATATTGGGGCCTTCCCCCAATTTTTTCAAAAGGACAAAATTAATTCCTGAATCATTCAGATTCTTGGCAGGATTTGGTAGCTGATAGGGAAAATGAATTTCAAAACAAGTAATTGATTTAATGAAGACAACATTTATCAATAATATTATTCCCCTCTGACCCATTCTGACTTATTTGACTAGTATACAATGATCAGTAGGATGAGAATTTAAAACCTTCTTGATTTTGGATCTGCAAGGCAAACACAGGACAGTTTTCAGGCGGCTTTATCAGGGCGGCTAGGAGCACTTAGGGATGCAGACCAGACCACCATCTCCCTTTGCCAACCCACACCCCTTTTAGATTATGCTTTGTCCCTGGGTTGCTGCTTAAATTTGCTACCCATTAGTCCCTAGTGATAGCATCAAGGTTGGATGCTCTACTCGAATCAACAGGTGAATTACCCATATCTTCTGACACCATCGAAAGCAAATAGCTAGCTAATCACTAAGGAAAGGAGACAACAACAAATAGTTCCGTGATCAGTAAGGCTAATAAAGACCACTTTTTAGTGGATCTCTTTTCTCTTTAGACCCTCAGATATTTAATAAATCGCGGTCTTCTTAATTTTTCCTACATGAGGCCAATAACAGGACATGTCTGCTTTGCCTTTTTAGCAATACTTGTCAAAGTAGAGACTGTCTTTGGACTTACTACTACTTATGTAGTTTATTTGCAACTTGTCAATGGGCTCAAATGTTTTGTGCTAGGGAAAGGTTGTAGGCTTGGTGTGGTCAGAGGAACTGTAAATGAGAGCTTTGCAAGGGTCTTCTCTGCATGGCCTTATTGTGTGTGCCTCCTGAACAGTTACAAAGCTGAAAGGTGGCAATGTGTTTGAGTGCATCTTTTCCCCTCACAAAGATGGGAAGTGTTCAGGGCCAGGCCGTGGACACTTTCTGTGAAATAACTCCACTCCACTGTCTTGCACCACACTCTGCACCACGAGTAAGGTGCAGAACATCTCCAGCCTAAAAGCTGTTGTAAACAAAAGTAACTTTTTCAGAATTTATTTAGTCTTAGGGCAAAGTTATGAAAAAGGGAAACTGAAAAAAGCCCAGGTCATGGCTTTGAGTCTTAAATCCATCAATAATCATGAGAATATATAACTTGGAAGTAGTCCATTATATTTATGTATTTGGCTATAGGCTTTTTTTACATAGGCAAAAAAGGAGCCTGGATTTAAGAAAAGCTGTAGTATCTTTAAATGCTATTGGGTGCCAGCAAACAACAATGAATTTTTCTAGGCTAATAATAAGCTAGTTAAGGTACAAAAAAAGAACAAAGTTATTTTTGAAAGCTCTGGGTATTAAGCACATAATGGTTTCATTATCTAAAGTTCAGTCACAACAAGGACAAAGAAATCCCTCTTATGTATGCTGAAGAGCTTTTCAGTTTTGAAAAAAAAATCAATACTATTTTCACACTAATGTTGGCTTGCATAAAATATTGACTGTAGTCACACTGGTGGTTTTACATAAAGACTTAAAAGCAATTTTGGATGTCTGAAAGATTCTAATTGTTTTTTTTCTTTTCCTGAAAGAGTAATGAAAAGACTACTAAAAAGCAGAACTATATAGTTATTTTATAACTGGCACTAACAAATTTCACCAATTACAGAGTCCATTCTGTAAGCAATGAATGTTTGGCTCCCAATTAATCTAGTGTACCTCCAGGCAAGGTCTAAATCAGCTGGATACAGCTAAAGCAATTTGCACACAGCTAAAAGCAAATTGGAAAATAAGTGTTCCACGCTACTGCCTATCTTTTCAAGCCAAATACACAATCAGTATTCTGGCAGCAGCACTCTGTCATGTTATTTGCAACTATCAATTTTAATTATAACAATTATTGATTAGTTGGGAAAGTGAATAATCTAATGTTCAAATGAGGTTGGCGTGGCTGTTGGGGATCATTTTTCGCTTTCATGCACTTGTACAATGTTAGAAAACTCCATGCAAAGAATATGCATGCAAAGAATATACCTTCACCACTGTGATGAGCTCAGATAACTACCATTGAAGGTGCAGCTGTGATTTCTTTTTTTTTTCCCCACAGTTTTTTTACAAAAAGCATTCAGTTTTAGGGTTCACCATTCTGCTGTACAGAAAGGGTAATATGAATTGAATTAGGGTGTGAGAGGACTCAGTGAGGAACATAGGCAAATACTTTCAAACTTTGGCACCTAAAATCAAGCTCTTATTTTCTTACTTAACCACCCAGAGTGCTCCTGTTGCCCATTGGCATAGGTTATTTTTCTAACCTATTTACTTTTAGACTCAAGCTGTTCCTTTGTAGAACAATGCTTCTCTTGGAACAGAGAAAAAAGAAATATCCAGCCCTAGCTGAACTAACAAGAACATTATGTGTTTCAGCTAAATAAATAGCTGGGGGAAGAGGGCATCCTGACTTGAGCAGTTACAGCCACAAAGGCTGAACATGAATTCTCTGAATCTGAGTTCTTGGTACACGTTCATCTCCACTGCTAATCAAATGCCCTGTGTAGTATTTCTGAAGACATTCTGTTTCCATTTGAAGTGACCCAGTAAACACTCCACTAATAATTACTGTGCTCCAGAGAAGCCTTTCAAGTGCACTGCAGCCTTCCTCTGCAGAGGCTGGGGGAGAACAGGGTAGTTTTCCAGTCACACGTGCTCTGCTTGCCTCATGGCTGAAGGTGTCCGCTGTGCTGGGGACACGTCCTGCAGCACAGCAAGAGCTGGCACCTGCCCCTCCTGTGGGCAGGCTGGGCACAGCCACACCACCTGCCTGGCTCTGCTCACACAGGCATGACTTTTGTGTTTTGAAAAGGGAACGAGGGTAGCTGGTGGTAGCAATATCCCAAAGCTCCAGGCCACCATTGAGGTCAGATGGGAGGGATCAGATCCAGGATCACAACACTGCCCATTTACCTGCTTTTGAATTAAAAGCAGTGTACTACGTAAACATTTATTGTGCAGTTTTGCAAATAATGGTCAGTGAATAACTGGTGTAGTGGGTGGTGCATTACACTGTTGCTGGGAAACTGTGGATGGATGTGAAACTGGGAAGGTCAGCTGCTGCAATTAGTTATCAAGAGAGAATAATTTCAAAGACCTGCACAAGGATATAGCTATGCAACACCCACTGTCTTGGCAAAGCATAGTGCAGCTAATCATCTGCTTTGAAAATGCAAGGGAATGTGTCCTTGAGTTGGACAAGAAGATCTCTCTGCCAATTCACCAGCCAAAAAAATTGTGCTTACAGTGCCTTATACTGAAATGGAAAACAAGAAAGGAAAAAAATATAGCAAAGGCATGAAATGAGTCCTGAGTGTGCCAAACATGAGAATACCAGTGTCTGATAACAAAAGTACTCTCTGAGGAATAAAAATAGTGAGATGCTTAGATAAGTATGCATACATGTGAGATCATCTGGTGATCAGGTACAGCTTTGGCACACATGCACACACAGTTAGTGTAATACTGTTCTCTGACATGCTTCCTGCTCAGTCTTTTGTCTTTCTGAACTCTTTTGTTTGGAGTTTAAATTATTTTATCCTGCCCACCAAAGCTTCCAACCTGCTCAGCTTAGTGCTGTACAAATACACTTGCAGGGAGCGGCCTGTTCCCAACAATTTCATTCTTCTTTTCTTTCTCTTAGTTTTCTTGAGAAAAAAAAGCCCCACATATGGAAATTTCCTGTCTCGTAGTATTTAACCACTACAAGTATTCTTGTAATAGAGAATCATGAAAAATTATAGACTGCAGTCCTTTAACCTGCTGTAAAACAGTGGGATTTGTATTTTGTTAAGCCATAAATTGATAATGTCGCACCTTCTCTATTATTTAAAACATAGTATTAGTATTAAAATTGCCGTGCCTGTCCGTAACTTTGGGATCAGGTATGTACCTCAAGGGATCCCGCTCCATCTGCAATAAGTGCTTTTCACTTCAGATTAATATATTTTCATTTGCCCTGTCAGCCTATGCAGATGGAGCAGGCCTCAAACCACACAGGGTCAAGTGGGAGCCCAATTAGGCAGAGTTATTTTTAAGTTCTGGAGGGCACAGGGTCAGCACTCTGGAGAGATTTAAGCACCTAAAGATGTAGATAGGTGTCTCATGTATTTTCAGAAGTGCTATCACTCTGCAGTCAAGAGGAGCTAGGCATCTGGTAACTATTTTGAAAAGCACGTTTTGAGATTCCTGCAAAGAGCTTGAATTGTTTTGGAAATCCAGCTTCTCCTGCCAGAGGAAGGTTCAGAATACGTAGTTGAGGCCACCAGTGGTTTCATGGCCGAGGCTCCTGCAGCAGCCCCTGGACACCCTGCATTGTTCAGGAGGTCACACTGCTTCGGCCATCCCGGGAGCCCAGAGCGCTGCGTGGGGTGGGAAACAGGAAGGCCAACAGCCGTGGGTGAGTCAGCTGTACTCAGGCACGGCGTGGGGATCTCTGATGGATCTCTTGCCTGGCCAAAGGAAGGTCAGAGAACATAAACTCAAACGCTTTCCAGCTAGCCCAGTCATCAGAAGTGGCCATGATTAAATGACTGGAGAAGAGCAAGGGTAGGGAATGTTTTAATGCTAATGCTCCTCTATCTTCTGACAGTTTTCAGTCAGGGGGTATCTCATGTGTCTCTATGCAATAATTAACAAACATTTTTTTCTTTTTTTACCACCAAAGGGCTTTTTCAATCTCCCCTTGAATCCAGTATGAGCTTTTTGTGTCCACGAAGTTCCTCCTTTGCCAAGGATTTTCCCAACTGCTTTGCCAATCACACAAAGTCCCTCTCTGTGTCCTGGATACAGTCCTTCTTACCTTTTTTTGATGACCAATGGTTCTTGTACTGGAAGCAACAGCAAAATAATTTTTTCCTAGTTATCCCACAATACCTATCATGATTTTATAGTCTCCAACATATTCCACCTTAAATCATTTTTATTCCACACTAAGGACTCCCAGCCTAATTTTCTCTCTCTTTTTCCTATATGGAACTTATTAAACGTCCTTGCCATTCTTTTTTGAAACTTTTCTATTTATAATATATCCTCTGTAGATGCAGGGATTCACATCTATCTTTCTGCTATAGAACATCCCATTTATTCCTGCCTTTAACTTCCTCATTTTAGCTGGGTAATCTTTCCTATGTATGTTTTTATACTTCTTTAAAAGGCATGGGGAAGGTGCCTGTCAAAAGCTTTGTGGAAAGCCAAATAGGAGCAGTCTGCTTGAATCACCTTTTCTCATATACACGAGTCTCCTGACTGTCAACAGGTTTGTGAGGCAGGACTTCCCTTGCCAGAAATGGTATAGAGGAACCAAGCTTAAAATGTTTCCAGCATGAAAGAGAAGTAGTCACTTAGAACTAGAGGCACTTTGACATTTTAATCTAATGCTGTGAATTGTCTTGGGATTTTAGACACACTTGGAATACAGCAGATGACACACAGTTCTTAAGATTCTTTTTAGGACACAACTTAGGAAAATGAGAAACACGTACCCTCAGGCATATTTTATTAAATCTACCTCCTTATTTTGCTCTTAGAATCACAGAATGATTTCTTCTGGAAGACACTTGTGAGGGTGAGCAGTCCAGCATCTAGCTCAAAAAAGTTTTGATTAGAAGAGATTGGTCAGGGCTGAAAAAAATTATCTTAGAGGATGGAAATCCCACTCCTCTCTAGGCTTCTGTTCCAGTATTTCATCACCTTCATGGTAAAAATTACCTAGTTGAAATTCCCCATGTTCCATCTCATATCTCTTGTCTTTTTGTCCACCCCTGTCTAGTTTTGGGAAGGGTCTGGCTCTACTTTGTCCTCATCCTTCACCACGTGGCTGTAGCCATCAGTCGAATCTCCCTTCCTCCTTCCTTTCTCAGGGCTGAACACACTCAGATCTTTTTAGCCACTATGATCTGATGCATTGGTTTGACAGCACCAGCAGCAACAGCATGTTTCAGTTCTTGTTCCTAATAATAAATGGGACAGGACCGGGATGTAAATGTTACCCACATAGAGTAGGGTAAAGAATAAATCCTTAACAAGTTTTTTAATTAGGTTCCTCAAAAACAGGCAGTTAGATCTAAAGAATTTCACTAGAAGTCAGCAACTAATTAATTCCTGAAGCATTGGCTGGATGTAGTAATATGTACAGTACGTACGAGGGCAGAGAGCATGTGCACTACAAAGTTAAATCCTAATAGAATAATCACCCCAGAGGGGGTCATCAAAAGCTAGTAGAAATTAAAGCAATGCAGAATACTCCAGCTTAGACTAAAGTGACTTCCATCAGAGCAGATCTGCAGAGACCAGATGAGGTTTTAACTGCTAGTTTGCATACTTGAGGTCTTACAATATCCAGCAGCTGTGTATGTTGCTCTTGATATTCCTGTGGTTCCCAGCAGAAGGGATGGAGCTGTACAGCAGGGAAGCAGAGAGAGCCTTCACCACAGTGCTGGGAGTTTTTGTGTTAGGTACTATCCCACTCAGTTGTCTGCCATTACATTATTTCACATCTATAACCCTACCATGGAGTAAAGTGGCAAGATGAGTCTTTTCAGTCTGCTGGTGATATAGATTCATCTCTCAGTTACTCACAGAGTGCACAGAAGTACATTTCCTAGAGTCTGAGTGTGGTTATGGGGTAGGTAAAGACAAATCAGCTGAAATCAATCTGGAGGATAGCAAAAAAAAAAAAAAATCTCTCCAGAACAGCTGCTTTCATAAAATTCCTGCTATTTTTATAGGGAATACAATTGGCAACTCACAAGACACTGACCACAGCAAATCCAACTTTGACTGTCTGCTTAGATTGGAATCCAGGTCTGAAATTTAAAATATTCAGAGACAATAATTTTAATCCAGCTGTGTGTCCTCACATCTGCATTTCTGAAATTTATTGCAAATCTTTACCATTTCCAGAAAAGTGTATTTAGTGAGTGCCAAAAGAACAACAATGCTGCAGATTACAAATCAAGCTCCAGTTCCAGGTTTGTTTGGCAGTCAGATATGCAACAGCAGCTAGGTGTTTTTGCTCCAGACAAAAAGGTCTGCCTAAATATATATTGATAGCTATGGCAGGAAATGTGGTGAGTGCTCATGTGTTTGGCATACAGTTGGGTGACCTTGACACCTTTAGGTGCTATCATCCTGTTCTGGCTTCTTCTCAAATTCATTTTAGCCTTGATAGAAGTTTTGTGAGGCTCCTGGGCACACAAATCTCCTTTAAGAGAATATTAGTATTAGATCCAGGGGGTGAGGGGTGGGGGGTGGTGCAGAAGAAACAGTTCTGCCTAAAGGGACCAACTAGAATCTGATCCACTAAATATTTCCAGTGCTGAATATGGCATTGTTTCCAAACTGCTTACGCTTCACATTTTTCTTTGTTCATATTTATTTCAGAGATGATAAGATGAATCTGGTGTAATGGCTCTTCATCTTGGTTTTCAGAGATATCAGTGCTAAAAATGCAAAACAATATCAGCCAAATCTGGACAACATGAAAAAAAAATAATAAAAAAAATAGCAGCCAAGGCTGACCTTGACAACATTACTGCTGAATCTGACCCAGTCTGAATGAGGCATCCATCAAACCCAAAAATTTAGGTATCTTATAAGTGGGATTGTAATATGATAGAGTATTGGTAAGATCTTTTGAAAAAGAGGAGAAAAAGGGCTCTGATGCAAACTTTAAATGACAAAAGGCTCATTAAAAATCTTGTAATTAGACCAAATTTCACAGTCAAGTATATTTCTTTCTCTATATTTCTTATTTCTGATATTATATGTATGTATACATATTATATGTAAGTGTACCTTTAAAACTTTATGTGTATAGATATTTAAGTATATATACATGCACATAAATATGTAAAACTTCAACTGATTTTCAGACATTTAAGTACATGTTATATTTTCAAAGGCATAAGTGAAATCAAGTTCACTAAGTTCCCCCTAAGCACAGAAGTTTTAAAGGCTGTTTTTGAAATAAAACAGTCAGTTATTTTTGAATTAAACAAAGAAAGAATGTGGATGTAGAAGTTGAGAGCTGCTGTTGACCACTAGCCTAGAGTACATCCCAGCCCTGGCTGATATCTGTGGCAGGTTTCCCTTCATGCTGCAGGAGTAGTGGATGCCACCACCCTCATCACTGCAGTGAGGGTGGCTCTCTGCCTGCACCCTTCCCTTGCTCGCCAGGCACAGCGATCCTCTGGGAAGGGGGTCAGACAGCACATGCTTGTGGACAGCTCTGAGGTGAGTCTTTATTTGGTTGGAGGACATTTTTTAGGTTTTGGGGGCTGTGTTGGGTTCTCCTCATTCATCAATATTTCTAATTTTTCTAGAGGACTTTAATATGAGTAAGATAATGTACTGCCTTTCAGCTCGTGGTTAGCCAATGCTCCAGAGCGGTCCTGCTGCTTTTCTTCCCCTAGAAGCATCACTCAGTCTGGGGGGGCAGTGGTAGTCAAGAGCAGGCTTTGGGACAGCAGGAATGGCATTTTCTTTGTATGCACAACAGCCTCCTTTCGGGTACTTTATGTCCTATCTCCCAGGCATCTGTTCATCATTTCCTTGAGTGTTTGGACAGGGTAATGCAGTGCACATTTTGAGAAGGTAGAAGCTGCCACCACCAGCGAGGTTCAAAGGGATGATGAAAATGTTATGGTGGCCAAATTTATTTTCTTATACTGACTCTTTCTTTTTGCTACTTCAGCTCCACTCTACTCTCAGCAGGTAAATCGTACAGATTTATATTCACAGTGCCAGAGATGCTGACCTCCCCGATAAATTCAAATTCATAACAGTGTCAAAGGTATAGAGGCAACTTGGCCTAGTGGATAAAATGGAGTGTAAAAATATTCTATTCCCATAGAAATTAATGGAATTTGTTTACACTTAAAGCAGGGCTGACTGTGGTTCAATGACACTGAATTTCACAGATTTGCATTGATTTGCTAATGGGAAATTTACACCACTGTTTTCTTGCCTTTAAATTTGACCCTTTCACTTCAGCTTGAATTGATGATTACTGTGGGAACAGAAGGAACTGGATTCACTTCTCTGGAGTGAACATAATTCAGTGAGCAAACTATAAAAGAGTTTGATGGGAAAGTAATCCAAGGATTAAAAAAAAGTCACCAAAGAAACAGCAGAAGAAAGAGTGTCTGTCTGGTGAATGGTCATGGTGACTAGTACGTGATCCCTGGCACTCCTAAATGTTGGGGTGCTGCCCCCTTGTCCCAAACGAATGTATCTGGAAGAGGGCTGGTGTACACAAACGTGATTTTAATAAACTCCTGAAAAGTGGCCTGAAATCCAGCCCACTCACCCTAGATCCTGCGGGCCTGTCTTCAGGGTTCTGGCAGGGAGCAGGGTGGTGGGTTCCAGGGCGTGGGCCGCTCTGGCAGTGGCTGCAGGGTGGCAGAGCCGCAGCCTTGGAGCGCAGCGGCAGCGCGGGGCCGGGGTTGTGGGAGCAGCTCTTGGCGGTGGACCCGCGCACGGCTGACCTGCTCCTGCTCAAAGGAAGAAAGGCCACATTAGCATGTAAGCAAAGGAAGTCAAAATGATCTCATTCATAGAGCTTTCTCCCATCTATATCAGGGGAGTTGGTCCCCACAGAATAGCCTGTCTTTTTCTGGGCCACACAGGGCTGTCTGCCTAATTTTCCTCATTCTTAACCTTTGCCTCTCCATAGTACTGAAGTGCAAGACAATGCCAGGATGCTGCATTCTTCCCTTATATCTTAGCTACAGTGCTGACGGGATGGCAGGGTTAAAAATGTTCGCACACCCGTGGGACAGCTTGAATTCAGGGAACTGTTCTGGCACTGCTTTTCTGAGCTGCAAGGACTCACCAGCTTGAGTAGATGCATCACTGCCTAAACTTAACTGTAAGCTACAGAGTTTCAACTGATGGTAAAAAATAGCTTCTAAATAATAAAAGTCCCCAAAGCAAAACTTTCATCTAACACTACTAATTGCCTTTGAATCAGTTTTTCTCTATAATGCCACATTAGCACAGCGGCACATTAATTATTAAGCAATATTTAAATCATTCCGAACTAAGTAATGCATTCATTTACTACCTCTGTTCGATAGGAAATATCTCTTGTAGTATGCTACATTTTAAAATTCTTTATTATTTAAAAAAACATTTTTTGTTTGTCTTTCCACCTTACGTAGTTGTGAATTTTTTTGAAGACAATGCTGCAGTTGAACTGCAGGTTCAGAAGAAAAGTATTTCTCATATTTTTAATCTAGTAACTACTATTTTTAAAAATTATGCCTCTTAGCAAAGTATTTTTTGCTGTATTGTTTGACAGCTTAGCAAATTGCTTTTTAAAGAAGTCTAATTAATTATATATGACACTAATAAACTAAGTATTCATAAACCATATCGATTGTGCCAACATAGGCCTTGAATCCATCTCACTATTGAATAGCTAATATTTACATTCTTCTGGAAAAGAATGTAGCCTTGGTGTGACTTTATGAGCTGACTGTACAGTGTAAAAGGTGAAAAAACTTTGCCTAGAAGTCAAGGCAGGAATATACCACAGTAGAAATACATTAGCCAAAAGTAAATTCATTCACTATTATATTATTCTACCAAATCAATTTCTTCTTTTAGTTTATATTCATAATATGGCTTTGTTATTTTGTAAGACCTCTTTTGTCTTGTCCTATAGAAAATGCACCCAGGTATCTGTTCTATTAAGTTTATCAAACAAGCTTTCCCCCTGGGTCTTTAAGGTGCTCAGATAAGAGATTCAGCTCCTGAACAGAGACATCATAAAATGTAAGTGAGTACCCCCAGCCTACAAAAATAAAGCCTCCCAGGCAGCTGAACCCCCCAGCAGATGTGAGTATGTTCTCATGGAGGGCAGGCTACTGCAGGTGCTGACTTCACAGGCATGCAGGGCTTTGCAGTGGGCAGCAGTGTTGCACGTGTATGGAGTTCCTGGGAAAAGGGGTGAGGCACAACCACTGGTGCTTGTCCTGGCACATGGGCTGAAAACATTCTTCACAGTTCAGACAAGATTTTTCTTTTCTTTTCTCTCTACAGCTCTCCAGTTGTTCCTCAAGCTCACCTATAGAATGCTCTAAGACCCAAATGAATGTCTAAGGGTTTCCTAGGTGTTACAGGAGCAACTCCTTTTGCTGTGTCAATTTGCATGACCTGCCAAGTGCTGCACACAAACTTTGGAGGCCCTTCCTTAGTGTCCTTCCATTACATGTGGTGTTAAACTGAAAATACTTACAGGAAATCACTATTAGATCAAAGCAGGTGCAGATATAGGATGTCACAGGCTTTGCTACTGTCCCTGAGAAAACTATGGGACAGGTCCTCTTGTAATCTATTTTATCCAGGCATGTGAAGGGCAAAAACATGTCTGGGAAAGCCAATACAGATTTACCAATGATAAATGGTGCCTGACCTCTCTTGTCACCATGAGTGGTGAAACAACTTGCTCAGTGGTGAGCAGAGAGCTGAGGATATCACTTACCTTGATTTTAGCAGGATGCTTGATGTAATTGTGCCATTGTGTCCCGGCTGGCAACCCATTATGTTAAGGACCATGAGGAGTATGGAAAACTGTCGGACTGGCTGCTGGTAGTCAATGGCTCAAATTGTCTGCCATTCCTAAACAGAGCTCCTCAGGGGGATTGCTGGGACCAGCAGTGCTCAACATCCTAATAACTGGCCCAGATGACAGCACTGAGTGTACCTGCAGCCTCAGGTTCATGTGTGACACGGCAGGAAGAGTTGTACATACTCAGGAAGGAATAGCCACTCTAACAGAGAGATGAGACTGGGTTGTAAAGATATGTGCAAGGTTCAGCTAAGGGAAGTGTGAATTCCTGATCCTGGGACATAGTAATCCAAAGTAAAAGCACAGACTGAGATCTGTCTGGAGTGGCCCTTTGGTTCCTGGTGGGCAACAAATGTGAGCATGAGCTAGGCATGTGCTTCAGCACCAAGGCAAGGTAGTGCTGGGACAGATCAGGACAAATTTTATGCTTGCTGTCACACCAGTTTGACATATGCATAGTCAGACTCATATACCATGTCTGACAGGACACTATTTCTTCATTCTCAGATTTCTCCTTTTTAATCACTTGTTCCATTCTGATGCTTCTGATATTTATATTCCAATTCTGGACTTTTGCACAACTTTATTGTCTTCCTCTGGGTTCCTTACTTCATGCTTTTTTGCATCTAGTTCTATGAAAAGCTCATTTTTTTCACTGAAATGATATTTTCCCACATGTACTTCTGACATTTAAATCTTCAGGACAATATTCCCTTTGTGAGAAAATCCTTCAACTTCATAACCTCAGCCTTCACTAATATTTGCATTCATGTTGGAACTATGCCCTTTCCCCCAAGCCGTACATTTCCCTAGGTGAGTAATAACTGCAGAATGTCCAAGTGTTTGATGGATTACGAAATTGTTTAGTTGACCCCCTTGTAGGGCAGGATTGCAAGGAATTTATGGAAGGATGTCTGAATCTTGTGTCTCTAGTTTGTGATCCTTCCATGAATTTATTCGTCTTATCAGAACTAATGGAATGCATCATGATATTGCATAAACAGAAAAGCCTTCAGCAGAACTTTCCAGGACTAAGTGGAAGACTCTACAGAGCAATGATGTGTAGTTCTGAGCTCAACACAGTAGACAGAAGAAACCATCTCAGACAGGACTTATATTTGTGAAGCATGAAATTTTTCACTGTATCAAGATAGTAGCCTCTAAAGAGGGTCGAAAGATGGATATGTCTTTATAAGCACAGAGGACTACAGCACAATTTTAGAAATATCTAAAATCTGTCTTCGAGTAAATTCTAACTTCAGTGATTTTCTAAGTATGCTCACACTCTTCAGCAATAGAAGAGTTTCTATATAAGTACTGCTGGAAATCTTTGCAAAGCTTTAAATCTATGCTTTCAGATGGGGGAGTGTGGACAACCAGCTGTTCTGCATTTGACACTTTCAGAACCACTATAGCAAACTGCAGTTTGAGTTTGATCAGGTTGGTGTGAGGGGAACTCACCTCTGGAGACAATCAGAGCCTGAGTCACAGGCCCTGGCCAGGTTTTGCTTCTTTTATTTTGTTTTGTTGTTTTCCCCACCCTCAATTAATCAGTTCAGGGATGGTTTTTCACTTTTGCCTCATGATTATGACTAATACTTACTATTATAGGTGAATTTTCAGTCTTTTTTTCCAGGGGGTTTTGAGAATTTATGCCTGCTAGGACTTTGATTCACACCTTCCATATTCCATATCTGAACTGCCTATGATCCTCAGCTGCTACTATTTTCTGAAAGATAGTTTGGAAGTTGGCACTATTCAACAATGAGCAAAAAGAGCAGCTGTGTCACTGGAACACTTAGGAGTTACTATTTTGTTCAAACTGAAGTATTAGTCTGAGAAGATCACCTTTTGGGTAGGAGAAATATTTTCAAGCCATGTGACATGCTATTTCCAGTGCCTGTACATCACTCATGAAGTAATGTCTATACATCACTGTACAAGAAAACATGATGTTTTGTCTGTATCTCATTTCAGGCTGTGTTTCAGATTCACTGTCCATGACACTTTCCTTCTGGATTGTTTTATCCAGCTTGTGCTATAAAACCAGATGCCTAATTATTTTTAGCCTGAATGTAAGAAGTGGAAGAAGATGTTTTGTTTGCTGTCTTTGCCAAGAGCAGTTAGACTGCCTAATGGAAGCCAGTTGTCTCAGTCTGTCCTGAGAACTGGGTATGAACATTTTGACCACAGTAACAAAATGGTGAGTAACATGACAGGTGAGCAAAAGTCTAGCAGGAGATGTGTATCTTCTCCAGACCTATCTGCTCTTTGTCCCTACTTCACTGATAAGGTGATCTTGGAAAACAGGAGAGTAACAAAGAAGAAAGGAGTACAGCTGCCTGAATTAGATATTGAGCCTGCAGAGTCACTGTGGGAGGGATAAACTCTGTGTGAGAAACAAACACAGGTATTCTTGTTTGTGATGTGGTTCCTTTATTGTCCAAGAATGAAGTGTTTTAAAAATTCCTTCTTTGTTCTTTTCTTTAACAATGGTTTCTAAGGAGAAACATTTGACAAGAGTGCCATGAAAGAGGAGCTCTTGGAAGATTATATGAACTACCAAGGACATTTAGTGATGGAGGGCTTCTTCCCTGATTTATTCAAGACCCCGTTCCTGAGTGAGAAGGAGGCTCCCAACAAAGCACATGCACCCACATCACACACAGGTGGCTCACGAGTAGAAAATATTTGGGATCATTTGTGGGGAAATCACAAGATCCAGACCCTGGGTATACTGACTGCCAGGCATGTGGTAAGGCTCAGCCTGTGCTATAGTGTAAATAAAGCAGGAGGTGAAAGGGCAAGATGGGAGAATAGCATTTTTGTCAATGTAGACATATCCTCTGAAGCACTACAGGAAGAACGACCCCATCAGGAATGAGAGGGTGGGAGACACCATATGTTGGGTCGGAAAAGATGTAAGATTAGGATGTAGGGAAATCCCCTGATGAGAAAGAGATAAAGGAAGGGATTCGATGGCAAGAAAAAAGAGACTTTGGGGATAAAGGATAAAGAAAAATTAATGTGGTAGGAAAAAAAAAAACAACAACCAAGAAGAGTAACATACAATGAAAAGAATCAGACAAAAGAAAAAATGAAAGATCACAGAAAAAGGACAGGAAGAGTGTGAGCCAGTAAAGGGTGATAGGCATAAAAGCATTAAAGGACGAATGGAAAAGAAACACTCCTTTCAGAGAGAGAAAGAACAGATAGTTACTGAAGAGAGGCAAGAGAACAGCATGCAGAAAAATAAAAATCTAAGATAATACAGATGTGAATTAAATGAATCTTAACTAATAAAAGAGAAAAGGAGGGGTAAAGACTGAGGAGAATAAAAAAATGAGTCAATATTTGGGAAAAATAGATGATGGATTTTAATTGTGTTTATTTGCTTGTCTATATCTAACAGTCTTTCTGTAAGAGGCATATCTTCTGAGATTTTGATATTAAAATCCAAGACCATCTGTAGAATGATGTGCTGCATTTATCAATTTTGTCATTATAATGCTCATGGAATAGCTTTTACTAGTGCTACATTAATATAATCTGAGAAATAAAGGGAATACGTAGAAAAGGTTACCCTATAGGGAAAGTAACCCTCCCCACAGATTAATTATTCTAATTATTTTTTCAGAGAAGAATTGAATTTAATTTGTCCTCTTTTAATTAAGGGGCCAAAAAAAAAGCTCGTCTCCTTTTGAGTCACTTTTTTTTTTTCTTACAAGCCCACTGTTTACAGTTCATCTGAAATCTGAGGGTCACATGCCCTGTTCTTTTGCACACAGCAAAATCAGCAGCTTACATTTAAGATGTTTTGCTTCTTTTCTGAGCCTCTTGCTGGTGTACTTAGCAGAGAATGATTAAAACCTGTGCTCTGTTAGAACTGTTGCAGTGTTTAAACAAGGAAGTCTGTGTTTGTTTAAGAGAATGGGGAAATAGTTATCTTGACAGATTAGACTGAAAAAACAGGACAGCCACAGTCTAGCACAGATGTCCAAATTTGCCACTTGGCTGGTTTTTTGAGGTCCTCTAAACAAAACTTGCTTGTGTGCCTGTGCTTTTGCTCTGTTTGACACCTGACTGAGGAATGTGATTAAGCACTACTGCCAGGGATTACATGTCCCTCTTGAGCAAGTGTTCACAGGGCTGAAGTTTCCTCATGTCTGTCTAACTGTGTCATAGCCTGCTATGGGAATACAAGAGAAACATCTCAAAATGGATTAAAGCCCTTGAAAAAAGGTTGGATTGTAATGAAACGACTGTTTTGGACAGAAATTCAGTGAACATTTTTTTGAGCTAAAGTTTCTAGCATTTCAATTCTCCTAGTGACAGAACACATGGAAGTGAGAAATATATAATTTGTCTGTGAAATACTGAAGCCATTTGAAAGACACATTGCAGCCTCCCAGACTGTCCTGGTTTGAAAGACAGGTATCTGCCAGCAAAAGCTGGAATCTCCCTTTGAATAGAGAATGTAAACCCTCTCCCTCAGATTATTATAATTTTTGCAATTGAAGGCTCTCAGGCAAAGATTCAGGAGTAGGAATAATAGTCCTTTAGTAGGAATATTAGACAAAGCAAAGAAAAATACAAATGTAATAGTACTAAGAGGTAAGCAAAACAAAAACAAAACAAAACAAAACAAAACAAAACAAAACAACAACAAAAAAAAACCCAAAAAAAAC
>WBNO01023036.1:43723-61335 GCA_013400575.1 Peucedramus taeniatus
GGCAGAGTGTTAAGGACTATCTTAGAGGGTCTTATAAAAATTCTTGTAAGCCCAAATACTGGTCATATAAGCCATCATATACAGATTATTTTTGAAGCATTGTTAAGGTGTAAGGTGTAAGATCTGAAGACTATTTCATGCTGTGATCCAGCCAGCATATACATGCTACTTTATATATATATATATTTTCTTTTTAGTATTTATATTTCTGTATTAAAAATGTCATGGTGATATCTACATATTCCGAAGGAGGCTTTTTAGTTTTGCATGACTTAAGCATGTGCAAACACCATGATTGCTTTGGTGCATTAAATGATGATGATGATGATGATAATTCTCTCTTACCAGGAGAGCATCGGCAAGAATGTTGGACATGAACTTCCTGCTTTCACTTCCTGCTTCCATGAATCTTTTTGTTATGTCTGCAGGTTTCTGAAATTGCACAGGACGGACAGAGCAGTTTCCCTTTAGTTTGCTATGCACCTATTGGAGAAAACATTTCTGTTCCTTTCCAGTTTGTTTGTTTGGGGTTTTTTTTAAATGCCAATCATTTGTCCCCAAAGATTTACGCATGCTGAGTTCCATGGTTTTTTGTTTGCACTCCATAACTGCAGGTTGCTGGGGTTTTCAGCTCTCCTGAAGTAGGA
This sequence comes from Peucedramus taeniatus, assembly GCA_013400575.1. Lineage (NCBI taxonomy): Eukaryota > Metazoa > Chordata > Aves > Passeriformes > Fringillidae > Peucedramus > Peucedramus taeniatus. Next base: position 44,371 of record WBNO01023036.1, read on the forward strand.
TGATCTCTTAGTAAAAATATTTTACTGTTGAATTGCCCAGTGGTATCTTGCAGGACCAATTAATCAAGTTTTGCTAACTTTCTGTAGCATTTAGTGCTCCTTGATTTACCATAGACACAATCCTTTCGTCATCCTGCTCTGGACACAATAGCTTTCCACACAATCAGGTCAGCTAGGAATATCTGAACTGATTGGATTTTTCTCATCTCTTTTTTTCCTCTTGATAACTGAATACTCGTTGCAGGGAAAGCATAATTCTGTGAAAGGAATATGCTAGTTGAGCTGGAAAAATGTGTAAAATATGATTTGACTTACTCAGATGCTGCTGAGGTGACTACTGACCTTCATTGTATTTCCTGCCAGTTTTGGTTTTTTTTTTTTCTAAATAAGATTAACACAGAAGGAGTATATTTACTCCCCAAAAAGTTTCAGAAGCATCAGAATAAGCCTCCAGTAATAAGCTCTTTCCGTACGGCTAAATTAAGGAGACCTAGGGACCATGCTGGGCACTAGGCTTACCCATCCATACTGACACAATGTCGGGACTCCTTCATCCCAGTTTTGGCCCACACCATCTGCTGGGCAAGAGATGAGCCTATAACCAAGTTGTAGGTTTGGATTTGGTTGCCCTGTTTTGAATGATAGCATAATTTAGAGGAAAGAGTGTGTGCTGATCTATGTAGGTTGGTCAGAGACTGGTCTTGGGCGTATTGAATTTGGTACCATGTCTTAGGCCATCTGTCCTGGAAAGACAGGAAGGAATTTGTGTTTTACTTCTAGCAAAGAAGTTTATACTTCATGGTAAAGGTCAGTGCAAGGTCACAGTGAAAACTATTGTCCTCTAATTGTTTGCACAGTGACTAGCCTTCCAGCCTCCACAAAATCCACCATTTTGCAACCAGTGCTTTTGCTGTTGAGAGCACAAGTATTCACTAGTGATAATGACAGGAAAAAGACATGGAGCTTTGTTCTTTTGGGTTGGACACTTTTGAACAGCACTAAAGACAAAGGCTTAGAAATTATACCTGATCTTATTTCTCAGCAGAATACTAGTACGCCAAAACATAGGAAAAATAACCTAACCAAAGTTTTCTGGCCAACATCCTTATAAATTCTAAGTATGTTGTGAGTGGTGACCCTTATACAACCACTGTCCTTTAGCAAAAATAGCTGTCAGCATTGTGCTATTGGTAAGACTTTTTTCTTGATTAGAACATTATTAGAAACATTGACATCTTACAGAGAGAATAATACATTCCCCATGAGACGTGGGATTTAACCTTGAAAGAATCACTGTAACTGAGTAGAAATCTGTCTGCACATCTAAGTAAATGCAGAGGACAAACAAACAAACAAAAAAACCCAAACAAACAAACAAACAAACAATCTGAAAAAAAAATTGAATATTTCCCTACAAAAAATATCAATATAGATGTTCACGTGCTGGCTCCAAGGAATGTCCAATATGTTTACTGGCAAAAATTTAATTTATGGCAACAACTATGGTATTTACATTGTTAGTAAAGCTTCAAGGAATTAAGTAAGAAAATTTTGAATGAGCTACAGAGGTAACCTCAGTCAATTATGCCTTGCATATTGCTCCTAGACTGATAACAATGAATACAATGCCATTGCATTTATTTTATTTAGCAGCCTCCAAAAGATCTATTATAAAAAAATGAGAAAAGTGTGACTACCAGGTAGTCTTTAGCTTTGTCTGGCAACTCTCTTGCAGATCCACTCTTAAAGTAGCTTTGGCCTTGCTCCTCTCTTGACCATAACGCTAAAGCTAGATCACACTGAAACTCACGCAGGGTTGCCAAGCCATCAGAAAAACTTCTGCTTGTTTGCTTGAAAAGAAAGCAGATTTCAGTTTTCTGATTGCCAGGGAGGACTTGTAGATTGCCAGAGCACTGCTTTAGGGATGCAGGTTACTGTTGCTGGGTGTGTCAGTACAGGATGCTGGGCCCCAGGAATGCTGCTACAGACCTGCTGGGACACCCAGGCTTGGAGCATCGATTCTATTGAGGAGCTGCAGCACCTGTCCTCCAGCCCCAGCTCAGGGACTGCCCCAACTCCCTGTGGCCCTGAGCCAGGGCAGCTCCAGGGTGAGCTGTGGAGTGAGCTGTTGGGATCCCTGTCCCAAGGGATCGAGGTTCTCCAGGTGAAAGAGTTGTGGGAGGAGGTTGCAGCCACAGGGGTAGGTGGGCAGGATCTTCCCAGGGACCCCATGCAGGGTGTGCTTGCAGCTCCCAAGGTGAGGAAGGTTGGAAATCTCTGGTGGCTGGCAAGAGAAGAAAACCTTTCCCACCAGCAAATGTGTGTTTGCAGAACATGAGCAGTGTCCTGGTGTCAAAGAGCTCTTCTGACGGACGAGACATCAGAGGCGGCTGAACCAAAGCCAGCAGCTCGAGTTGCTGGACCAGTTTCCACTTCTTCACCCCAGGGGTGTACAAATAGTGATGACCATGGATGGAAGAAGGCAAAAAGGTCACAGAGAAGAGAGGGGAAAAGCTCAGTGGTGCTGTGAGGACTGCTCATGCATCCCACTGAGAAGGCTGCCACATAATTCATGAAGTGTAAATCTTTTTGCTTGTTTCCAAATCTACTCAAGTCTATCAGGCTCCAAAGTCCAGTTCAAAATCCATGCTGTGTTTACATCTGAGCTGGTAGCTTTAACAAAATAATCAGGGAGAGAGGGAAGGAAACATCTATTGAAAGAGAAGAGGGAAAAGCAGGAGTGGAAATGTCCTCCTAAGTTGTCTCAAACCAAGACAGGACTCAGTAAAAATAATAGGAAAATGAATTTTTTCTCTGCATAATTAATGCTCCATTAATTCTATATTCTTAAATAAATATAATTCACATTGCTCATGTCTATAACAGTTCTGCTTCACAATGCTTCAGCACATAGGCTGCTTCATAGTCCAGTAAAGAAAACCCAAACCATATGAAAATACTTAAATGACTGTACATTTTGGTATGTTATTGCCTTTTTTTGATTGACGATGTGACATTGCACACCTCATTGCAAAGTAATGCTTTTAACTTAAATCAAATCAATTCTAAGTGAACATGTTTTATGCATTTATGCTTGTAGTTTGAAAAAAGTGTGTCCTAAAAAACAGTACTGGCTTTTAATTATACAGTGAACAAGTCACTGGAGATACTTGCATGTCTCAACCAGTGAACATTTACCTATATTGTCATGCAACTGCTACAAGTTTAGGGCTCACAGAGCTGCTGTAGTCTCAATGAAGCAGTTAATGATGTGTGAATTATAGATCCTGACAGCCTCTTTTTAATAAAATCAACAGGACTGCATCCACAGTCTACCATAGCTGCTAAACAATGACAATACTGTCTGCTTAATGCAAGGCCATATCTTTAAGTAAAGTACTATTCTTGAATGCTTGTGCTGAAAAATTCTCATCAACATAAAGAGGAATGTGAGCAATGAAGAACAAGCTGATACACATGACACTTCATTTCTTTCAGTTTGGGAAAAAAATGCACTAGCCACAGGGAATTCGCAAATGAAGCTTCATGTAAAGCAATGTGTTTTTCATTGTTATTGTAACAGCATTTCTACGAGATCCTTCACTGAAGTAAAGAACAACATAATGGATAATGGACTTTGACAATCAAAAGTTTTCAGGGTGTTTTTTGTTTTGTTTTGAGACTTTTTTTGAAAGCATGTGAACTTTATCTTCCCAACAGCTAGCAATGAACAATTGTCTTCACATTGTAGCTAGCTGGAATGTGATAGTTCCACACCTATATGAAAATAGGTACTATATATAAATATATATATATATANTTTTTTTTTTTTTTTGTGTTGCTTTTCAGTCTTACAGCTAGCTAACAATTCAGGGAAAATTTTGTGTTCTTCTTGTGTAGATTTTCCGTAAATAATCTTTATTGCCTGGCAGATTGAAACTAAGCACCAAGGCCTCTGAAAAAACCAAGGCTATTCAATGTATGTGTTTGCTCTTGTTAATGTTTTGAGTTTGTTTTTTTTTTTCCCACAAAGATTTCAGGCAGCTGTCTTTCTCTCACTTATTGAGCAGAAACTGAAGCGAGGAAAAGGGAAAAGATCCAAGTCACATTCACTAGCTCGTGTAATCACTTCATTTGCAGTCTTGGTCCAGGCAATATCAGAGGCACAAAATAACACAGCTAGAAAGAAACTGACATGTAAAAAACCCCTCCTACACAACCCAGCTGCAAAAGAGGGAATTACCTAGCCTGTTATGAACTTGTGAATGTATTCAGGATACAATAAACCTGGTCTGCTGAACTGAATTCACTCAAGCGAAATTTTTGTTGCCAGTAAAGAAGCTACAGTCTTGTAAAGCCTGTTGCAATTACTGTGTGCAAACAAAGCAGGATGACTTGCTTAGGGAAGCACAGCCAAACATTCCCCAGAAGTTCAAAGTCTGTTTTCCTGCACTGCTGCAGCCATTTGTACAAGAAACTGGCCATTGCTGTACCCTTGAGCAAAAATCTTGGAAGTGTTTCCTGCATTTGCACCTTTCCACTCCTCTTTGCCTTCTTTCTTCTCCTGCCTCAATCCTGTGAATAGACAGATGTGCACATCTATTCATTCAAGCAGGTATTTATATGTCCTTTCTTTTGTATGTCTCTTCTTTCCAGCACTTCATGCCCCACCTCTCTTCTATAATCTTTTTTCCACCCTTCTCAGTTAATATCCTGTATCCTCTGGTCCACTCAGCAACTACAGGGAAAAACATGACTGCACATCCCTTATGAACTGGGAGACCCACCCCTGCCAGTGGATCCATTTTTCCTTCCTGATCCACTCTGAATGCATGGGAGCAAATTTGCTGCATGGAGCAGATGCTGGGGAAGATGGTGAAAAGAGAGGCAGACCAGCTGTTAAGACCATTAATCTTCTTACAGGTGAAGACTTTTGGATGATGACAGGCCTTTCAATCATTTCACTCTTTCAAAGCAAACCCAATTTTGTATGCAGGAAAACCAATGTGGAGAGGGTGGATATACCTCTTGGGGAAAGAAATTATATATCCAGTGCTCTGGATAAAGTAGAGATGATGAAGTGGTGAAGTGTTTTGAAATCGTATACATGGAAGACTTAGCGTTCTAATACCACTTATTACTCATTATTTTTGATATTACTACAGTAACAAAAGAGTAGTTGAGACTCTTTATAAGGCAAAATCTCTTCCTAGTAGCTACTGTACAGCTTCTTTTACTTGTCTCATTATTAGCATCAGTGGCAGCAAATCTCGAAAAGCAACGGTAGTAAAACTGCCATTGGAGAGAGGCTGGGAATGTGCCTGCTCGGGAACACGCTCAAGGAGAGCTGCAGCAGAGTAAATCTCCCTCCAGTGCAACATGCCATCCGCTCCAGGAATCCTGAGTGGTGCCATATGCTGTCAATATTCCCGTTCACAACAGTCATTTCCTTGGACAATAAAGCATCACAGTTCATGGGAAGTATGGGAAGGGCACAGGTCTTGAATTGGTAGTCTCCAGCACTGGAAAATCAGTAAAAAATGTGAAAAACTTAATCTGTGGGCAAGATTGAAGCCAGCTTTATCTGAGAAAGCAAAAAGTGCACTAATATTTTACATATTTAAGAATTTTCCATTTAATATTAAGATGAATACCACAAGTCATATTGGTTTTCTTTCCTTTTAGACCACCTACCTGAAAGAGAATAAGAGATCCAATCATGCAATGATCATCTGCTTCATTACCACACGAAAGAGGTTTAGAAAAGCTTAGGATAAGCAATGGGATTTCTGAGCATGTTTCTGAGTCAAACCTTAGAGATTTCTGAGGTTTACTTACAATCCCTTGCCTTTTTCAGCAATCAGACCTTAGAGGACCTCAGAGAAAGATAGGTCATTAAATGATTCAGTTCTAATCTATAATGGCTTCTATTGATATCAGCAAAGCCTGTGCTTCCATAAACCATATCTCTAAGCAGGGCTCTTTAACTAGAAAAATACTGGCCTATCATAATTTTTCAGTGTGATTTTTTTCCCCAGTGGTACTTTTCTTTTGTTTCTACGTAGTTTATGTATTCTTCGGTTGCAACATTCAAGAGAAAATCATTGTGAAAGTGTGTCTTGCACTGCAGATTGCCTTAGCTGCTTCAGAGCTGGCAGTGTGATATACCTGATTACAAAAATGGCAGTATTTTATGATCGCAACAGAAAGAGCTAAAAGGTGAATATCAGTAACATCCAATAAGCTCTTAAAATGCATAGGTGCTTTCATTGCTATTAGTGTTTTTCAGGGTTCTGAGAGGGATGAGCAAGTTTCATATGATTCAGGGACTTTTAAAGTGGCATGCACTGCTGTTTTTGTTATAGCACAGATCTCACTGAGGTTGATGCTGTAGAGAGTGTAAACTGGCATGATGCCACCAAAATGAATGCAAATCTGCTGCTTTTTGCATTGAGAAGCTTGCCTTGAGATAAAACAAACTCAATTCATGTCCCATAATGACAAGATAATGCACCACATAGAACCACTTTTAAATTTGCTTTGAATAAACTCAAACGAAGAAAAGTGTGTATCAAAATATCAAAAAATAAAAAAGCACCATTGAAGGGTTTGGATGAGTCATTCAGTCTCACCTGAGAATACATGTAGATAAAAAAGTGTAGCTTTGATGGAGGCACTAGTGAATTGGTTATGTTTTCATAATGACTTCTTTACATTATTGAATACAATGGGAACTTTAAGGCCAACTGCAATAACAGTTTCTCATGAAAAATTAACAAAGAATTTATGGAAATGTAGCAAAAGTCCCAAAGCAATTAGCTTAGCTTCCTCTGGAGTCTGAGAAAAGCCTGGATAATTGCAGACAGAAACTGCTTAAAGTGGCTATTTTCATTATCACAGGATACAGAAAGTCCATTTTCATCACAATAGGACATAATGATGTTAAAGCTAACATGGAGATGTGTTTAAAGAGGTTGAAGCACAGTTTACAGAATGGTTTGATTTACACGGCATTCAGATCCATATTAAAGATCCTTTGCTAAGCAATGTGGTGGTTTTTACTTGGGGTCTTCAAACCCTCCTGCAAGGTAGGAAAGTAAAATAAAATGCAGCCTCAGGAAGCTAAATGTACATTAGTAGTAATGCACAAGAATTCGTTTAATTTAACTTGAATAGAGAGAAGGGAAATTGGGATTCAAATTGGTAGATAAATACAGACATGAAAGTACTCATTATATATATATATGTTTATAAGCTAGCGCTGCATGGTTCTGAAACAGAGAATTTGTGAAGGTTAAGGTCATGTAAAAATCACCCTTAAAATCATAAGAACATTGCTGAGAGCACCTGTAACACCTCCTCAGCCCTATTTCCTGTTTTGTGTGTGAGATCCATTGATGCATTTTATTTTATTTCATTTCACTACTCTGCACACGGTGTGTTCTCACAGATCTAATTACTCTTCACATGAACTGGAAAGTCATATTCTGGTTGGATGCCCATGCTCAAATGATTTATATTACATAACACAAGCAGCCTCTCATTATCACAGATGTCCTCTGCAATGTCAGACACTTCGATCTACAGAGTATTTCTGCAAAAGACCTCCATAAATGGCTGAAGGTAAAAGTTTTCTCTTATAGCACAGAATCATTTCTACACCATTACAGTATAGCCTTGTGGTCATTATGTGCATTTTCATTGGTCTCCAAGGGGATTTTGACTATGCATTCAGGCCTTGTATGTTATCACAGCTGAGTAGCACAAATAGCATACAGTCTAGCTGTTAGGCTTGATTATAATCTTGTTCATATCAGTGTAAATCGAAGCAGCCTTGCCAATGTTTTGCATCAGTGAAAGTCTGACATACAGATGGGCTAGCTTTATTTCACACTGGTTTGCCAATTTCCCTCTCTCTGAACACTGATATATATTGGTATAATTGTAATTTAGATCCGATTTACAATAGACTAAACATGATTAATGTAAGCTATTGCATGATCCTTTTTTCCTCCATGAATTTTTTGCTAATCTTTGTCTCATATGCGAGTGAAAAGGATAAACGGTTTCAGTGCTTTAATTAGCAGGGAGTTAACATCATAAATCAGAACTCATGGGTAGCTGCTTATCACCTGCATGAGTACAAATTAATTTATCTACATACCCATCTGATCAATTTTAGCTGGTTTTGCATTTTCACTGCTTTACAAAAGAAAAAGTAAATATGCTTCTAAAAAGTTATCTATTTTATCCTATCGTACAGTTGCATTAACTGCTGTATGAGACCAATAAGTAATAATGAGGCAATGCTTAAATATTGCAAATGGTTGTGATCTTCTTTTTCCCCAAAGACTGCTTCACAAAAGGAAAAGAAAAAACAAAAGAAAGAAAAAGAGAAAAAACCTGTCACATTACAAAAGAAAAACCCTATACAAAAATATTCCTATAAGCCTGCAATGACCAAACCCAATTTGGATGCACTGAACCAAAAGCTCACTTGAAACTGTTCTGAGCACAAAAATTGACATTAAACACCCTTGGATCTGAAACTTCTGAATGGTTTAGATACCAGTAGTTCAAATGAAGTCATCGCTCAAGGGCTAGTTTAAAACTACTTGTAACATGTTTTGATTTACAGATTATCAATTCAGCTGAGCAGCAGAAGAACATATTCGGGGAATCACATAAACAAATACATTCAACTGTACTGCGGATTAACCTAAAGTGACACATTTATTTAAAAGTCTGCCTACTACTTGTCCTCATTGATTAAATGCCCTTAAGAAAGTGAGTCTAATGAAATAGAAGCCATTAAGATTCAGCACACTTCCTCTACTCCTTTTAATGGTTGACACATTCCCTGGAGTGGGAGATTGGACGGCTGATAAGCTAACACTGAATTATAAGCACTTTGTGCAATGTCACTGGCAAATGAAAGATCTGTTTTGCTTGCAAAGCAACAGTGCACCTTAACCGCACAAAAATATATATGGAGCAGAATTATTCCATCTGCTATCCTGGGAATATAAATGAATGTATGTATGTGCATCTATATACATCATGTGTGCATTTTTATGGCAGCGACCAGCTCACAGTGCAATACAGCTTGCTTGGAGGCGAGTACCACTGATCAGGGAAACAGGAGTGTCTGTTTCAGTGTTGTCAGAAAGCCAAACAAGCATGGTGTGATATCTCCATTGTGTGTGCCATGGGAAGATTTTTCTGAAGCCAGGTCAGGGAACAAGGAAATGGAGAAATGTCTTTCTCCCTAAGTCTCACTGGGCTCAGGAGGAGATTATGCTTGAGTTTTAGAAGGACCAGATGAAAACAATCTAGAGATTACCTGGAAAATGAGCTTTGGCATTTGGTACAGGTCTGCATAACCAAACAAAGAACTACAGTCTCCAGTTTTTTCCAGAGCTTGGTGTGAGCTCTGTCTTCTCTGCCACAAAAATCCCAAACCAAAACTAAACTGCTGGATCTCTGAATTGCTTTAGCTTATTGTAGTTCCAAGCATTCCACAGATTTTATTTGTAGGTAGCTAATTGCGAGGTCCAACACCTGCTGTCAGCCCCTGTGTTAATACCTTATTCGTTTCTCTTGACATTGTTTATTCAGTTTGTTGTTCGACACATCTGTGGTGCTGAGACAGTTTTGACAGCTCCAGATCAGTTCACCTGCTCATCTGGGTTATTTTGGGCTCCAAGTCAGTCAACTGTACTGAATAGTATATATATTTTGAGTCATGCCGTGGGACTTTCATGATTATTAAGAACAGCTGTTGAGGAAAATGTTCTTAATAATTGTGAAGATCCTGCAGCCTCACAAGCTCTGCCCCTAAAAACATCAGTCTAAACTGGCAGAGAAAGGAAAGGCTAGAGGTGAAGGCCTTTAGACAAATAGAATAATCAAGTACCACATTATTGTTTGTTCCATGAGCTTACTGATGATTTGCCACCGCTGTTCATAAAAAACAGTCGTCGCTGAATAGAAGAACTAATGAGACCCGTTTTTCTACAGAGCAGTATGCTTTATCCTGCACAGTGCCATCCACATAGTCAGTGCTGCCTCTCTACCCTTCTGCTGACCCCATTGCAAGGGGAGCAAGTCTGCTCTGGAGCAGCTCGTGCACTGCTGGGCAGGCAGCTGCTGTCAGGCAGCGCCTGCTGTGGCTGAGTACTGCCACTCTTCCCCTTCTTCTGCATGGGCACTGGGGGTATTTCTGTCCTTTACCCAGCTGCCAATTTTCTCACAAGCTCTAGGAGCTTTATTATCCTAGATTTCTACCCTGCTTTCAAATTCAATTGGCAGAATTACAGCATGTATTTTCCTCCTTTATTACTCTACCTGCAAATTTCCCTTCTCAGTGTCCTTTTGGCAGTTTTATGCCTCTGAAATATACAAAAAAACACTCAACATACTCCCCCCCCATACCCTATGCTAAAAACAGCTATTTGGCATAGCTGTAAACCAGGACTCTAAATCATGACATTTTGGTGTTCATGGCAGGGAGGACAAATAAAGAATGGACAAGCACTGAAGCTTGTGCAGGCGAGGAGTGTTTAGGGTGGAGGGACTGATAAAAATCACAGATTAAGGCACTGTGCTTAATCAAGTGGATGGCCAGGTACCTGCCACAGGATGACTTTTTTGAGGACATCACCTTTGCCTTGAGGACATCACCTTTGCCTTGAAAGAGACAGAGAAAGTTGTTAGAGTATCTCCTGATATTCAGGATTTGAGTATCTCCTAGAGACTCTTTCTACAACTGAGCACTGATGGAGAGACTCAGCTGCCCACACAAGAATGTCAGGGATATGGTTTTCCAGCTGCCACTCCAGAAAGCCACAGGATTCCCAAACTCTGACTTCACCCATGCACAAAGCTGATGGATATCTCAGACACATTAAGGTCTAGGAATGGACATCTCTTAACAGCACCTGTTAAGAGGAAGTAGGCAGTGGAACTCATCCCCAGGTTCATCAGCAGTCCCATCAGTGTGGAAGGAGAAAGTGGGATTGGGGCTGCTGGGTAAGTGTTTTACTTGTGGGGTTCCACTTGTGAGACCACACCTTGAAAGCAGTGTCTGGTTCTGGTTCCCCAGTGTGTGACAGATGTGGGATCACCATGGTAGTCAGTGGGCTGCAGCATTCAGCATGCTGTGAGAGCTGCAGGGAACTGAGTTAAAACTAATTGGTCTTGGCCCTGAGCAGCCTGATCCAACAGAAATGCATCTGACCTCCCTGTGTCCTTTCCCTGCCATGCTAGCATATGAGAGCCATTCCAGAAGCACGGCATCTTCAGACTGGGCCCGCTCCCTGTCATGTGGGCCAGCAGAAGAACAAGCAGAATGTTCTGGGTCATGTGCAGAGACATCCAGAGACACTGCTGAGCCCTCCTCACGGCAGCCAGATGGCCTCTGGGCTCCCAGCTCATGCTGCCACTTGGCCTCTGCTGTGGGAAATACTTGGCTATGTTGAGATGACAAATATGTGGTGACTTGGGACACAGAGCTTTACCATCTGAAGAGCAGTCTTTTCTTCACATTTTGACGCTGTAATATCTTGGTTTCAAATTATGATGGAAGAGCTTTTAAGAAGCATCACTGTAATTCCTTAGCAGTTGTTAAACATTCACAGGGGAGAGTTCTGGCACTTAAATTGTTTCTTATCTAATAGCCGTCGTGTGAGTGAACCATATAATAATTTTTGTTCAGCTGCTCTTGCTGTTTTGAAAAGTCCAGATTTAGTCTGTCTACCTCTTATGATTTCTGAAAGGTATTGGGATACAATGACAACTCTATCGTTATGTCTTTGCCATAAAGAAAATCATGCACAGCATAAAAAAAATCAGCAGCAAATAACAGACTGCACAATTCCAGCATGGTAAGGTTACACAATGTACTTCATTGATCTTAGAAAACCAAAGCCATGCATGCAAAAAATCCCAAACCAACCCCACCAAAATAAGCCATTTTTGTCTAATGGTATATCATGGTCTAACCCCAGCCAGCACCCAAGTCCCAGGCAGCTGCTCACTCACCTCTTCACCAGCAGAACTGGAGAGAGAACCAGAAGCTTGAAAATTAATGGATTGAAATAAAGACAGTTTATTAGAGAAAACAAAAGCCATGTACACAAACAAATTAAAATAAAGAATGAATTCACTGCTTCCCATTGGCAGGCAGGTGTTCAGCCATCTCCAGGAGAGCAGGGCCCCATCATGCATAACACTTATTCAGGAAGACAAATGCCATTTCTTTTCCCCCCCTTTATGTACTGACCATGATGTCACATGGTCTGAATATCCCTTTGGTCAGTTGGGGTCACCTGTCCCAGCTGTGTCTCCTCCCAGCCTCTCATGCACCCTCAACTTCCTCACCAGTGTGGAAGCACAAACAGCAGAAAAGGCCTTGGTTCTGTGGAAGCCCTGCTGAGCAATAACAAAAATATCTGTGTATTATTAACCCTGTGTTGAGCATAAATCTAAAATACAGCTCCATACCAGCTGCTGTGAGGAAACTTAATTCAATCCCAGCCAAAACCAGCACATGACAAAAGCTGAAATATTCCAAAAATTACTGAGCATGTATCTCAAAAGACCCCTTTATTGAGATGCACATTGCCCTGCTCATGATGTTGATTTAAGAGGTTTTTTAGAACAATAACAAGTTTTAATCTGTTGAAGTCTTTGTAGATAGTGTCACAGAGAGAAAAGATGACCAAATATGATTTTATTTCTTCCTTCATTTGACTATATCCTTGATATATAATCTATAAATGCTGCTGAGAATGTATATTTTCAGAGAATAAGTGTGTGTAAGCACATATTTATTAGTTCTAGAAACACAATGAAATATAGTTTATTAATTTTTAATGAGTTAATATGGTTTTTAATACTTATGTATGATTTCTCAGTCTGAATTTCTGTCAGAATGTTTAGGATTCAGAAAAGATGACTGTACTTCGTAAATTTTATCTTTGATAACTGAATGTAGGTATAAACTGCAAGAAATTAAAAAGGAAATCTTATCCATTTAACCAGTTTTATTATACAAGTTGAAACTCCTTTAAAATAAAACTCATAGTGAAGGAAAAAATTCAACTGACTTGTTTTTGCACCTTTAGACCAGAGTAAAATTTTCCAGCATGTTCATTAAGTCTTTGGAAAAATACCCAAGATTTTTCATTTGCATAAATATTTAATTACATTAATACATGCTCCTCCTTACCTGTGTGGGTTCCCTTGAATAACCAATTAAACCTTCCTTAAAAACATGAAGGCTCTGTGGTTACGTGCAAACGAAAGTGATGCTCCCACACTTTTGCCAAATTTATCACTAGGCAATTCTTGACCCTTACTGATAATTTTAGTTACCACAGGCCAGATTGTCTTTGTGGAATTTGATCCACAAAAATAAAGTCTTGATTGAATGATACCACTTCCCTTTGCTTGGAGTGCCTTAATAAGGGTTAGATAAAAATTATAAGTCTTTCAAAAATATTAAAAGCTTCAATATGGCACTGTCAGATTCTTTCCATCTAAGGACATGGGGATGGGAAGCCTGCCCAGTCCCCCAACAGACAGCCTTAAATAGGTCAATGCTTCTGCTCTCTAAATCTTCACCAGTATTTAGCACTGCTTGGGGAAGATGTTTGTCGTTTCATTTATTTCAGGTACATGTGTTCACAGTGCACTGTGTAAAGTAGTCCTAGTCCTACTTAATACCAATTTTTGGCATGTGATGTAATAAATCATGAAAGTTAAGTCTAGATTGTGAGCTTTCAAAATAAACCTGACCTCACATTACTTAGATTATAGCATACCATAACCATAGCTGGTTGTGTTCTGTTACTTACACTCAAATCTGAAAATTCTGAAAGAGATGTTAAAAATCTAATGAAAGAAATAACTGTTAAATATTTATGGTCTCAGTAGAAAGGCATTTAAGGCATATTGCTTAAGAAAGTAAAATGTGTTCTTGAGGAGCTGAATATGAAGTTCAAGGTTGATACAAATACAAAAGTTAAGAGCATTTAAATGAATCAGATATTCAAAGCTATCTGCATGTATTTGACTGTACTATTGCTGTCTGTGTGGGATTGTTTATTATAAATTCAAAGATACATGAAGACTTAGTATTTGATTTTGCCTTCAGCCGGAGGCATTCATATTTCTTCCCAGCTGGACTATGTATATATGGCAGGAAAAGGCAGGCAAGAGCTACAAGAAGTGTGCATGCTGCTATAAAACAAATAGCTCAGAAAACAGTGTCTCAAAACTACATTGATGGAGATTGTCTTGATATTAAGGAGATTGCTTTCACCAGCATGTATTTCCATAAGTGCTTATTAATATTTTAAAATGCCATCTACAGCTGGAAAAATTATTTTATGTTTGCTTAAACTTCAATTTGTTCTAACTGAAAAATACATACTTAAAACATAGTGCTGAAGAATGGATGCTGAAGAAGGGTGTAAATGAAAGACAAAATGTTTCTACCAAAAAACCCAAATAAACAAACAAACAAACAAGCAAAATGTACTTAAAGATAGTATTTGGAAGAAGGCTCTTTCAAGAAGAATAATGTTTGAAAAGGCATTTGAGTTGTGATATGTTATAGCTCTTTGGCATTGCACTGCCTAGGTGAAGAGAGGTTTCGAACAAAGATCCAGCCATGGGAAGACACTGAATGTCTCATATGTATTCCACTGCAGCCTGTACTGTCTCATAAATCAATGACAGCCTCTCTAAGTGCAACACTTTTTGAACATTACCTTTGGACATTATTTGGTAGTCTGCATTGATGGAAAATCTGCGATATAGTGTGTTTATTCTCCCTATCACTTAATAGACCATGGTAAAGGGAAACTTATTTATCTTAGGTGGTTAAATATCCTAATGGATTTACTGCAAGTGGTATGAAACTGGGTGTGTGGCAATTTTCTCCCCTTTCATCTCCTTTTATCTACTTTTTAGCTTTACCTTCTTCTCTGTCTTCAGCTGTTATTATACGTGTCCCTTAGAGGATCTGATTCAAAAGGTACTGATGTCAATGGAACCTCTCATTGACTTCAAAGGACTTTGGATCAACCCCCAAATGACTCATTTAAAGCAATTGTATTACACACTGCTTTTTTGTTTGCTGCACAAAATTATTTTCTAAATACGAAGATGTCAGACATTTGCTGAAACGCTAAAATAAGTGATGAAGAAAAATCAATCATTCAAAGTTATTTCCTCTAGGCCCTGTTCAAGTTTAACCAGACACAGTTTCTATAAATCCATTTACATTAATATTGATGCAAAAGCTACTCCACATATTAACATAATAAGTATCACTGATAACAATCCCATAGCAGCTTTCACCATGAAAAAACATCCCAGTACTTTTCCCCCACTCCCTCTGTAAGACAGTTTTTTGTCAATTGTCACTGTGATAGGGATTTAATTACAGTTGCTGGTAAAGCAGTATTATCTAATATTTTATTCTCATACACAATGACACCCTTGAAAGCACAAAAAAGAAGTGACCACACCGTATAGTAGATTAACTGTGGGTTAAACTGTCTCATATGGGTGTCACTGGCTTGAATGTAGTGCATTTCAGCACAAATCAAGAGCATCTGCTCTGAGAAACAGTGGATAATGCGGTGATAAAAATTCAGTCTGTGAGACAATACTACTTCTGCCACTGCTACTTGGTCAGCAGTAGGAGATCTCCCTAAAATTGGAGAGCCATTTTGCCTTAGCTCCACATATTTTGGTGAGATATGCCAGAAGCTTAAAAGCATAACAAAGCTATTTTTGCTCACAGTTTATTCAATGCATGGTTTAGTGCATGACAGGGATTTTCACAAAGCAAGTCTGAGATCTGCTTAACAGCATGGAATTTCTTGGGCACTTCTCTCTGGCCCAACTCTCCTGGAAGAGAGGATGCATAAGGATGAATTACATCTTCACATGCTACAACAGCCAACAATTCTCCAAAGCTCATGGTATCTAGTTTAAAAGCAGGTGATAATATAAATGGGTTCAGTATGTGCTAACAAGACATTATAAACAGATACTATGTCAATTTTCAAAAATTACAGTAGCTCCTCTCTTACAGCTATAAACACTGCCAAGAGGGAAATAATATACTGCATTGCACAGTTCTTAGGGTAAGCTCATACACTGTAAATAATTCAAATTAGTAACATGAAAATCTGTGCAGCTGGGCAGGAGTTAGACAATGTGTCTTTCATGTTGGAAATGATTGATAGGACTCACAAGTGTGTATGGCAAAAATGTGAGGATGGATTCCAAATAAACCATGTCATGCAATCAGTAACAGTAGTAGAAATAACCCAGTAGTCATTGTATGCTGGCAAACTGCACAAAAGAAAGGTGTACCCTATCTGCTGGAGGAAAACAGATCTACTTATGTCATGTATTTCTTAGCCTGAACTAGCTAACAAATATTCTATTACATTTTTGCATTCTTTTTCTTCTTCTTTTTCTTTTTCTTCTTCTTTTTCTTCTTCTTCTTCTTCTTCTTCTTATTGCTATTTTCTTTGCATGCTTTTGTTGTGAAAGGATTTGTACTTGATCTGTAACATTTCCTTTTGTGCTAAAATTAAGAACAAAAATTAGTGATAGTCTCCTATATTTATCTACCTTCTTGTCTTGGCTATTTGTCAGAAAGCACTCACTAAATTCAAGTTTATTTTCACCTGATTCTCTAGGGTTCTCTTTTTCATTTTTAGACTGTGTATGGTTGTTACTGTATGCTTTTAGGTCAAGCAACGTCAAGACAAAAAAAACTCCTAAAACTAAATCAACCAGCAGAACTAACAGAGTTTAAAGCTAGAGAAAAAAAAAGGTTGCAGTGTCCCCATTTCCATGCTTGCAGGAACACTACAATTACAAAAACCCTCACTCTTCTTCCTCCAAAGTACCATAGAATGTTTGGGGTTGGAAAGG
>WBNO01023037.1:0-17165 GCA_013400575.1 Peucedramus taeniatus
GAGCTTTTGAATAAATATTAAATGTGGCTGATAATTAATAATTTGTCTGGTTCCTTAAGGAATGAAGAAGTGATTACCTTCAGTGATGTGAAAAGTTTTATTAATATTTTACTTAATTAGTGCCTTAAGATTGGATAGACTAACTTCCTGAAACTTTGTTGCACTTTAGAACAGTAAACTTTTATTAATTCTTAAAAATGGCGCAAAACCTCTTCAGAACACAATTTGTGTGGAAAGCTATTAATTTTGTTTCTTTTTGACTTTCCATCCCTGGAAGTGTAGGGCAACATGATCTGCCACTCCCTTTTGTCCACTTAAACTGCACCTATCTAATCATTGAGAAGATGGACTTTTCCTTTTCCTCTGAAAATAATAAAATGCACTGTATTCTTTTACAAAAATATTTAGATTAACATTTCCCACAACAATCTGATTTTCACTAGACTAACAAAAAGAACATGGTCTCTAAAAATACTTCAACAACAAACTCCTCATTACACAAAATTCCATAAAAACCATGGGGGAAGTATAAATCCTACACTGCCTAAAGAAATGCCCTAATGATAGCACAGTTGTTTCTTCAGCTGCAGCTAAGTAACTGGTCAGAAACAGTTGGGATAAAAACACAACTGTAAGAGCACATTAATAGTCTGCTCAAAGAGATGCAAAAATTTATTTTATGACAAATTCTTTGTATCAAATAGCTAAGATTCTGTGACCTTGTTTTACACAGAAAAAAAAAATCAGGATTAGAGCAAAAAGACCTGGGAACAAAGTAGGAGAAATGTTTCTGCTTCCTCATAAGAGAACAATGATCACTCTTGATGGTAGTATTTCTAGTTTATTATATACAAGAACCAAAATATCTTGGTGTAGTCCTGAAAATAACAGTGCTTATTATCCTTTAAAATGGATGAACTAGACATTCTGAAAGGTTATAATAGGAGTGGGATATTAACTGAAGTACTTCTGAGTGGATCTAAGAAATTTCCATTGGATAGAGGCTGATCAAGGAATATAAGAGCAAGGTGTGGCTTTACAGAAGCAGAAACAACAAAAAGTACAGATGGTGATTCTACTATTCCAAAAATAGCAATATTTTTCACTGAACTACTGGTTCTAAAAGTCAGCACCAAGAGGAAAAAGTGGAACCTCCAGCAACTGCTCATGGCATTTCAACAACTGGACACCTTGCTCCAAGGCACAGAGCTGGCCTGATTTGAAGGTCGTATACAGGCAGGAGAAACAAGGGCTCTTAACACAAGGGGCCATGTTGTGGAAGTATGACAGTATTCAGTGATTAGCTAGATCAGCCACTCTAGTCACTTTCCTTGAAAATCAACCAAGCCACTGAAATAAGAGAATGCAACTAAGATGCAAAAAGAGAAATGGTTCTCCATCTGTGCAGAAGTACCAAAAAATAGGTTTTTCTCACAGAGTTTTTGAAAAGTCTAAAGCTCTATTGTAGTAAGTCAATATTGGTTGAGTAACTCCTACTTAATTTTTCGGATGCCTTTCAATTATTGTTGGGAATTCTGTGCAGCATTATCTGAATGGGAATGAACCTTTCCTGACCCAGCATTCATTTATAAACTAGAGAACCTTCAGCTGAGTAGAGAGATGAGATGTAAATTACTTCTCACCACCCAAAAGACCAAGAAAGAAGATGTTCTTCACCCCCTAGCTTCAGGTACATTCCTGTAACTGCTGTAAATGAAAATGTGAATTTTGCGAATTATCGTCTTCCTGGTGAAAAATGAAGAAGAGTTTGTGCTTCACCTATTAAACTTTAGGGCAATTATATAAGTCTGTAAAGGTATCTCTTTTTATTTCTTTCTAAACTACTCGAATGATGTCTAATCACTCTCAGAAAAAAAAAAAAAAGTCCATTTATTTCAGTCTTTAACCTAGAAAATGTAACTTAAACAGTAATTTCTTTCTATGATGGTGGTAGAAAGAAGAGAAATAGACTTTATGCAATAAACAGTCGCAAATGAACTTACACTTTGTAATTAAAGTTCACCCTTTGTAACTTGGAAGGGTAAAAAGGCAAATCATTATAGGATAGTAAAAATATACTCTGAAAATATTAGTCACAAAGTGCAGTATAAAAGCATTCATTCAAGGAGATGAGAAAGAACCTGTCATCATTAAAATGTCACAAAATTTGCAGAGGCCAGTATTTCTTTGTGTTAGAGGCTATGAACATAACGATTATGCAGTTATAGAGCTGGATAGCTGCATAAAATATTTTTATTTCGCATGACTGTTTTCAGTCTCTCTGTGCTGATTTCAACCTGTCTTCCAAAAGAGTAGTCATTCTCAGTCATTTTGAGGGCAACCAAGTGAACCAAAAGGTCAATCTAATTAAAAAGGAAGAGAACTTCAGACTACAGGGAAAAGGCTCCAGTAAATGACAAAGGAGTTTGTATCAGAGAAGTGCAAAGTAAATAGTCCAAACAATGAAAAAATCCACATTGGTGTCAAAAATAGAGAAACAAAAGAAATATAAGTGACCTTTTCCTACATTATAAGTAAATGGTCTTGTCTACTAGCAGAGAAATATTATTTATTAAAGATAAGGAATGCAGCTTTCAATTAGGACATTTTATTACCATTTTCTCAGAGACTCAGATTATATTCTATTTTAATAACCACCTTGAAGAAAGGAGGAATTAAAATGAAACCTGTGTTGCAGTTGTTTTTCTCCCAGAAGACATACTTAATGAGTTTAGTATCAATGTGAGTCATCCATCATTCCAAAAGCATCAAAGAAAAACCACAATTTTGGTGCATAACTGTGACTCAGTTAAACTCACAAAGCAAGAGATTTAAACCTCTGTGGCTTTTGTAACTTCTTTAGTCAAACCAGAATTTACTAATGAATATCAAACTTTGCATTCTTTTGAGTCTGGCTTGTGAATTGGAAAGAAGTAAGAAAAGACTTTTAGGCTGGGTTTTCCAAAATAGTTAATAAATCCTACAGAAATGCATACCAGAAAACAACTCACAAGCTCATCAGAAAGTTAATCAGGAGCTGCTTCCCACTCTAGAGAACCTTTGTTCTGCAGCATGATCCCATCCTTCAGCCATCTCAGTTGCCAGCACAACATTTGCTTAGGAAACCTTGCTTCTACCTTTCAGTGTAAGATTTTTGTAAAATATGAGTATTCTGGAGTCCAGCTTCTGTAACAGAAGCATGCACATAAAGCACAAATGTTTAATGCAGCCAGTGTAATGTACTGTGGCTGGAGTGCTTTTCTTCAGTTTTCAGTTGTCTTTTCCCAAACTCATAATGCATTAACAAGTTGCACATGCCCAAAGTCGACATTGTGGCTGATTCTGTACCAGACATGCTTTACAAATGAGCTGTATCTTTCTCAAGATGCAATAGAAACCATTAGACACAACCTTCTACACGTTCTTCTGAATAATAGTCATAGGAAAATACTATTGAGAGATTTTGCTGGCCAATGTCTCAGGGTTTTCAAAACAAATTCTTCTTTTGAAAAAATTAAACTTGCACTCATATGCCAGGCATGAAAAAAAGAGGTTTGTTTTGAAGAAATTTCTGCACACATTCACCTTGGAGTTTAAAAGCAAATCTTTAGCACATTTTTTTTCATACCAATAAAAATTCTTTCTGTATGTGCAAAAGAAATTATCTATACTGAAATATTTTAGCAGAAATAATTTTGGGCATTGCGGTTAAGGCTTCATTAAGGATTGCATTTATAGTATTCACACCTGAACCTAATTTCTTTCCTTTTTTTTTCTATTTGCAACTTTGAAGGGAGGTAACAAAAATAACTCTTATTGAGAATGGAGATAACATTTTGAATCCAGGGAAAATAAGGTCTGCTGGACAAAAAAATATGCTGTCTTTCCTTTGGTAGTATTTGCAAGAGAAGATTTTGGACCATTTTTGCCACATCATGGTTTAACTTTCCCTTTCTAATTTTAGAAGAAAGTATTATTCTATTCAGAAGAACATATTGTATGAATTAAAGCAACTTAATGAATGGCATCTTTTGTAATATTTGAGTATTACATAAATCACAATTCATTCACAATATATTAACATAACATGTATTTTGTAATGTTTACAACCATTTTTTTTCCTTTGAGGAAAACCTAAAGTACAAAAATCTAGGTGCTTTTGGAAAATCAGTAGTCAGTGGATATTCCATGCATTCTGTAAACAGAAATTTAGGCAACAAAGCATAATTATAATTTTTACACCTAGAGTTTATTCTGAGGTTTCTAGCAAATTTTAACAATCTCTTCAATTTCTATAATACAAGAGAAATACTATACAAACCTGTTGGACAGTTGTTATATTGAATCCCAGAGGTGGCTGCATCTCCACGGTCACTGAAAGGGCTTTTTATATACCATACAGTATGGAATATTGTTACATATTCTCAGGTTAAATGTATTAAATTCTTACTGAAAGTAAAAGGATTAATGCTTGCTTCCTTCAGTGTCAGAATTTAGTGTATGAACTAAAGAAGCACCTCATCAGCCCACAAGGTGGAAATAACTGTTATAAGCACAGGCAATCCCATTCTGGCTATGTGACATGTGCTCTTCCTCCCTATAACTTGCAGTACATATGTAACAGAAAGGAACTTCAAGGACAGAGATGACTCCATTTCATTTCTGCATCCACAGCTGTGTTAGGTGTGTGCAGAACTGTTTTTAGAATCCAAGCCTTAACACTGCAAGCTGCAGCTAAACAAAGCAGACACTGAAACTTACTTTCATGTAGATTTGAAATGCTGTACACGTAGATTCTTTTCTGCAGTTGCCAACTCTCTTAGGATAAAACTCATCTCCCTGCAATATAATGAAGAATTCAGAAACTTCAGATTTCTCATAACAATAAGACTGCTTCTTAATGTTGCTATACTACATCTGCTATGCCTTCTTTCTGCATCAGTGGAGAGACCCTTAAATCTAATCTAAGGAGGTACCCAATCAGTTACTTTGAATTCTGTATTGAATATGTGTATATACTACTGTAGATTTCCAGCACTTTAAAGTATTTTTGCAATCTATTGCTAAAACACTTGGCAAGTTATCAGACAATAAGCTGAATACCAATGATGTTGATCTGATTCTTTCTTGGGTGCAGAAGGATTTAATACTTCTCTTCAGAATTTCAGAATACCAGAAACATACACAAATTGACCTTTACCTTCAGTAAGATATAAAAGAACATTTTGTTAATCTGCTGGAATATTAAAACAAAATTAATAAGTAATGATGAAACCATGCTTATCTAATGAGTTATGTTATTTTACAGTCTGGATTGGAGGAAATAAATGTATAGGTTTTGTGCAGAAAACTTCATGAGATGTAATTGAAATCTAATTTTGTATGTCCTTAATTGCTGCAGTATAATCTTTAAATTTCATGACTGACAAATCTGAATTTGATTTTGATGGTATCGGTATAAAAACGTAGTTCATATATGTCCAGACAAGTCTGACAGTGGTAAAGCTCTTGAAGTGTAGCTCTGTGCAAGAGTGCCATACTATTCAGAGGTACCCGAGCTATTTCCAAAGAGAATGCTTCTGGAACTGGAAACTACGGACTTGTGGGTTCATACCTCAGCTAATTAAATGTGCTGAGAAGCTGTACATGTTAGCTGCTGGAGAAGCACTGCAGTAATCCAGGACACTGCACCCAAGTCCAAAGGAGTACAACTGTATGGGCTTGGTACTGTATTCAGTCACAGATATAACTCAGGACATGGTTACTGTTTACCAGCTTCCATATTCCTCCAGACTGCTGATTCCTGAAACACTGTTCCAGTTTTCTTATCCCTGTTTCTTTTCCATGAATGTGTGTGCATTGGAGGCAGACTTCACAACCTTCTCCACATTCATGTGGCAAGGGTCATCTCAGGAGCAGGGAGAGAATAAGGAGCAACATAGTATTAGGCAGAGTATTAGTGAACATGATTTATATAGCAAAGACTGCAGTTGTTTATTTGCAGAGATACAATAAATTATTTGACTGTCTTCATTGCAAACCAATTCAGTAATGATTAGTATTAGTTGAATGTTTCTAAAACAGCACAACAAAGTAAAGTGATTATCAATACATGCTATTTTTAGCACTGCAGAACAAACACTTGACATATTTTCCAGCATTTTTCTCATATCATACTGGAGAAAAACAAAAGAATACAGGATGCTTTCAGCTGAAAACATCTCAGTAATTTCACAAAAAGTTGCCCCACCTTCACCCTAAGCCAGTTCAGCCACTGTGCCCTAGTTCTACATCTTTTCATGACACCAGCTAGTGCTGAACTCCAGCCATACTCCTGATGCTCTGTCCCCTGCCCAAAGCTCTTAATTCGCCTGTAGGGAGCAAGAGATGGACAGAATCTGCCAGCAAGGTGAAGGTAGTTTCTCTTTCTCTTGTAACCTCAGAGCAGTTCAGAGAAAATTTACTGCAGAGCCCAGAAGCAAATGTTTGTTTGTATATGATAAAGCTGGCTGACTCCAGTGGAATAAGAGCTCAAGCTATGCATAGAAGTCATAGTTCAGGTACCAAACTGATACATGGTGTGACTCAAATATTTACTTGAAAAATAAATGTTCTAGTGTGAAAGTTTTATAAAGTCTTCCTAAGCAAATGTAGATTTTATATTTTTTTAAAGTCTAGTGACAGTACTTAATTTCTTTTATAGTAAGAAAGTATGTTTTCTTAATGCCTAAACTGAATGTTTTAATCATGAAATTGAGCTGATTATGCTTTTCCTTAATGAATATAATGAAAAAAAAACTCCTGGTTTTATTTTTTTCTTATTAAAAATCTATTTGGAACCAGTAAATATTGACTTGTGTTTTGTCACATGCTGTACAATTTCTTAAAGCATTAATTGCTTGAGAAGAACAGAAAAAGGCAAAATCAGCAGGAAGTAAATAAATCAAACCATACATATCTGAAAATTCATATTGAGTCCTCTGCAGGCCCTGGAGGTCTTTTCATTTGGAGTTTAGTTTTTTGGTTCATTTTTTTTTTTTTTTCCCAAAAAGAAATTATTTTAGTTTTTTAAAATTTTATTAATTGGTCATGTTCTTCTATTCTCCTATTATCACTGTTAGTGTTTGGCAATTATATAATTTAACCCACATGCCCCAACTAAAATGATATCCTATGCCTTATATATTATAATCCTCTTAATATGTCTTCTAATGCATTTTGACTATTGTGATTGTTTGTTCAACTGTACTGTTTTTCAGTTTGACAATGTTTTTGTGATCCTAGATCTCCCAGAATCTTCCTTTCATCTGTGTTTGCTACCTCTTTTTTCACTTTTACATAGAATCACAGAATCATAGAATGACTTGTCTTGGGAGGGACCTTAAAGATCATCTCATTCCAACCTCAACCACCACAGGCAGGGACACCACTCAGTAGACCACATTGGTCAGGGCTCCATCCAACCTGGCTTTGAACACTGCCAAGAATAAGCCACCCAAGGATGGGCAGCATGTTCCAGTGTCTCATCACCCTCACAGTAAGGAATTCCTACCTAACATTTAACCTAAATCTTTCCTCTTAAAGTCTGAAACCACTCCCCCTTATCCTACCACTACCTGCCCTTGTAAAAAGTTCATCTCCTTTTTTTTTGTATAAGCTCCCTTTAGGCACTGGAAGATTCTGTAAAGCCTCACAAATCGTTCTCTTTTGCAGGCTGAACAACCCTGACTCTCTCAGCCTGTCTTTGTAGGAGAGATGCTCCAGCCCTCTCATTATCTTCATGGCCCTCCTTTTGACCCATTCTAGCAGGTCCACATTCTTTGTGTGAAAGAATTGGTTCAAGTCATAAACATGGTACAAGTGAAGTCCAGAACTAATCACGAAAAGATTTTGAAAAAGTCCTAAATATGAAATAAAGTGGGGAAAATTTGGCAATACTTTTTTTTTTCTTTATCTGATATGGTGACAGTCTTTCAGGGTAAAGAGAAGTTATAAGCATCGTACATGTTTAATACTGTAAGGCTTTAGAGCTACTTCCACTCAAAATTCTTATATGAGTCACTATGTAAATAAAAAGTAATAAATGAGATCCCCAAAGGCTATATTCACATGCTGAGAAATGTTAAAAAATATAGTTGTTATTTACCTTTTTTGTTGTAAGACCTAATTTGTGATTACTGTTTGCCTGAAGATTCTAAAAGCATTAGGTTTTTTTCTACACTGGAACAGTTAATCTGGGAAGTGCTCTACATATCATATTGCTAAAGTATATATGGTATATATAAATACTTGTACACATGAAATAGAATAGAATATTTTCAGTTAGAAGGGACCTACAATGATCATATGGTCCAATTACCTTACCAATTCAGGGCTGACAAAAAGTCAAAGCATATTTTTAAGAGATTGTGTAAATGCTTCTTAAAAACTGACTGGCTTGGGGCCTCAACCACCTCTCCAGGAAGCCTGCTTGACCACGCTCTCAGTAGATATTTTCCTGGTGTCATCTGAACCTCCTCTGAATGCAGCTTTGAACCATTCCCAGGAATGGTAAACTCCAGGAAGAATAGAATTCAGCTTTGCCTTAGTTCTAGATCTAAGAAATCTCAATTCTACTCCATACCAGTTTATTCTATCCTGTTATTATCCTAAAAATATTTATTGATTTTGTTTTTTCTGTTTGGGTTTTATTCTCTCTCCAGAGATAGGGCCTGAGGCAAATAACTGCAGATACTAAATGGACGAAGTTCAGGCAAAATAATTTTCATTTACTTGAAAGTTGGTAATGAATATGAAATCTTAAATGAGGAGGATTTGGAAAATGTACTTAAAAACACATAAAATCCTGGCTTAGAGGAAAAAATCTATTTTTCTCAAAAGAGTTTGCTGAGATGGGAGAGGTAGAATCTGAGGACATTAGTTAGTTCTTAATTGAGTCTGCTATGCAGTACCTTAGAAAAGCTGATGCAGTAGTATAACAGTAATGACATTTTATATATTATGACAGTGTGAATAACCAGTAGGCTGGTCAGCAAAATATTGTGGAACTAATTTTGCTTTTAGACTATTACATAAGCTATAAAATCGCTTTTTAAAAAGCATAATTCTATCTATGTCTGTTCTCTGCTGTGAAACAGTATTTTCTATACATTGATTCGACATTGCTCACGCCTCATCTGATAAAATGAGACAACATAAGATGTTCACTGAAGGGCACCACTGACTACATATTTTACTTCCACAAAATATAGTGGCTGCCAATACTTATACAATACTGGTATGAATTTCTATGTGCAGACACTGACTCACAGAAATACATTTTGTATCAGACCATTTATTACAACCATTAGTTCTGAAAGAGTTTTTTTCAGGTTATTTTACAGATTTGCATGCCATCACACTATTTTGTGTATGTATAGTTGTCTCTCATAAGCCCTTCTGAAATGGCAACAGACCATCTAAACAGCTTAACTTGTATCAGTTTTAGATAACAAAAGGATTAAAACATTTGGAACAAGGCAATTTTCCTTTAATGAGAAAACAGAGGAACCAAAGCAGATTTCATTGAAAAATATGAAGGTAGCACCTCTTGATCTCTCTGGCCAGTATTCCAGTGAAATCATAAAATTAGTTTCGTACTACCTCCTAAAGGTTGTGGAAGAAACCGAGGGAATAAGCTTTCCTGACCAAACTCATACTACTAGTTTGGTCAAATATTACTGCAGATGTGTCAATGAGACTTAGCATTCAGTACATGCAGTAAATCCCTGTTCCCTGAAATTAACCAATTAATGAAATCAAACTTTTTAACTTTGTAATAGCACAATTTCGTTCAGAATTCATGTGTTTATTAATTGTATGATCGTTTGTATGATCTCAGTTGTATGATCTGGGGTGGCCTGAGAAGATACAGTCTCTTGAATTAGTACTCGCTTTAAATCCATAAAATTTAGAGAACTCGTGGCATTTTGCTTTCCTGTCTTCATGTAAGACTTTCTGCAACAGAAGTAACAATCGGAGACTTGTTTTAATGTGTTGAAAACATTTTAATAGAGCAGAAACAAATGGTTTTGCAGTAAATTTATCTTTGCAATTTTTTTGTTTTATCAATAAATGCCTTGGTTGTATAGTTCTTGGCATCTTTTCTGTAATGAATAACCCTACACTCATTTCTATCCTTTTTAATTATCCACTCTGGCTTAAAACATAATCAGCATTAAACCAGCTGTGCAACCTTGAAAGAACACCATTTCAGTAATACAGTGATAAAAACAGAGCAAGCAAGCCATTAATTTTAATAGAAGCCCTCCCTTCTGGCTATAGCCTGGACACCATTTCAGAGCTGTATCCATTTATCGTGAAGTACCATCCCTGGTGCACTCATTATAGGAATAGATTCCATCCACTGTCTGACACTGTGACTAGCGAGATGACTGTCCTGGGCCAGTAAGGTCACCTTTGAGGCGAGTGTTCCCTGCTAATACAGTGAAATGACTTGTGGAAACACTCATCAGTAGCAGAAGGAAATGTACGTGGTAAATATTGAAGAAACTGAATACAATTTCAAAATTGTTTGTCAAAAAGAATCTGCGTGGAGACACTTGGAATTTAATGCTGCAAGAGTCTTAATCAGTCCTTTCTGTCTATCAGTCCAGCAGTTATGAGTTCTGGCCAGGAGTTTTAACTGCTAAAAGAGTCAGAAACTAAAAACTGCATATGTCATCCGGTCTCCTAAACTGCCAGGCTATAAATGGGAAGTCTTAAATTAAATACCTGGATTTAGACTTGAATTCTTCTATGACACTTTAAAAATCTCTAAGTGCTGTTATTCAGCAGGCTAAAACTAGTGAATTTGCGTTAATAATAAGCAAAATTTTAAAAAAGTTATAGCATTTTCCTATTTGTTGGGCACAAATACAGACCATTAATGTGAAAGCTTTACTGATCTCAAGTTGTTCCTTACCAGAGTGACTTACCAGATATCTGCATAAAGAACTGATGTTAGAGGGACCGGTACAATCAAAACTTCCCTTACTACCACCTACAATCACTATATTGGTGCTACAAGCAGTATGCACTGTGAATTCTGTGAACTTAGTAACCTGCCAGGCCTGTTATACTTCACCCAAGAGTTTATCCAGTCATGACCATGACACTTCACCCTGGTGAGCAGTAAACTTAGAGAAAGTAGTGTTGATAGGTTTACAGAATCTGTACTTGGTTTGCTTTGTATGGTAGAAATGCTGTCATACTCTCATTTAGGGAAAAATGCCTTTAATTCCAAATTTTCTGCAGCCATAATAAAGTGTGCATGGACTCACTATTGCTATTATATAAATAATTTATATTATCTATAGGACAATGCAGCCATAAAGTACATTAACTTCTATATACCAGTATATGTCCATTTATATAGAACCAAGCATACATAAATTAGAGCAGATGCCAGAAATATTAAAGAATTGAATGTTAAAATAATACACAGTTACTTACATCACCTCAAATAAATCTTTCTCAGTGAGATGATTTTAAGCAATCTAGGTATTTTAGATACACTTTTTTTTGTTAATTTGATGACAAGATCTCTGGTTAAATCCCGTAGCATTCTTTGAAGATAACCTTGAAAATAATGCTGCTGTCACATGAAGAAAGCAGAAACTTTAAGAGAAGACAGTCTGTGAAGTGTCCTATGCAGAGACCAGCAGTTGAGCCCTTTTGTCTGAGTGTCCTTGGGTGTCCCACACAGGGCCAAGAGTTGGACCAGGTGATCTTCTGGGGTCCCTTCCAACTGAGCAGATTCTAGGATTCTAAGAAGGAGCAGGAGCGTGTTGCTCTCTCTTCAGGAATGGTTAAATCAGAAAGAACTGACTCTGAGGAGCCATGAACAGACTGAGAGCCTGTGGGTAAAAATCAAGGACAGGAGCAACAAGGGATGCCTCATGTTTGGTGTCAGTCACAGCCTGCCTGATCGGGGCAGAGTGTTGACAAGGCCTCTTTATTCAACTACAGGAATCACGGTGCTCACACACTTTCATCCCAGTGGACGATTGCAACCACCTGGATAGCTGCTGGCAAAGCAATGCAGCAGGCTGTAGGCAATTCAGGAGACTCCTGGAGTGCATCTGAACTCCTGGTCCAGGTACTGGAGAAAGTATCCCAGAGAAGAGTTACTGGTCATTGTGCTTATCGGTGTGAACGAGCTCATTAGAAAGATCAGAGACAGCCTTGGCTGTATGAACCACACCATGGCTCAGTCTATGATCTGGAAGAACCTTGGCCAGACAGGGAACAAAGTCAGGACCTTGAAATTTGGAAGAGCAAATCCTGGCTGTTGAAGGAGATAGTGAATGAAATCTCCCTTGAAACTGTCCTTAGAGACAGAGGAGCTGATCAGAGTTGGCAGCTTTTTAAGGCCACTTTTCTTAGAGTAAGAGCTCTCCATCCTGATGGGTAGGAAATCACGCAGTGCAGGCTGGAAACCAGCATGGTTAAGCAAGGATCTGCTCCTCAAACTGAACAGTAAGAAAGAAATACTGTCAATGGAAGCAGAGACAGGTGATTTGGAGAGAATACAGGAATGCAGTCTGGATGTGTAATGGTGGGATAAGGAAAGACAAGGCACAGATGGAATGGATTTTGGCAAAGGACGTGAAGAATAATAAGAAGGGATTCTATAAGTATATAGGTCAGAAAAGAAAGGTCAAGAATAAGAAAAGTCACTGATAAATGAGAAGGGAGAACTAGTGGCAACAGACATGGAGGAGGCTGAGGTACTTAATAAGTTATTTGCCTCAGACTTTAGGCTTCCATGCAGCTTGATCTCATCTGTTAGGGGATTTCTGTAAAAAAAGAAAAGTGAAAATTCTGCCTACTACACACCAATTATTAAAAAAAAGGAACAATCCATTAAGTGTTGATTCGGTTCCCTTGTCTACTACTAAAGTAACCAAAAAGTTAAAAGGGCCTCTGGGAAGAGTCATTATGACATCTCCCTGTCTGTTTCCTTTCTCACATAAATCCACTGGCAGTTGCCCCACTCTAAACTGGTTCCTTCAGTGAGGGTGTGCTGGCCTTATTCCTGGAAAAAGAAAACAGTACAAGTCTCAAAGGGATTGGTCCCTGGACAGGTTACCCCTTAGTGGCTCAAATTGTTTAACAGCTTGGACTTTATATTTCTCAGGTGGACTCTGAAATTCTATTTCAGTAAATGCTTGCCACACTGCAGTTGTTACTTCCTCTGCCTTTCCAGGGTGTCTCTGGCTAATTTCATGTCCGGAGGGAGTGAGAATATTTGTAGAAGTTCGACAAGCACAGTCTGTGCTATGGGGGGTGAATGCTTATACCTCTGAGGGTCTCTTAAGTATTGTTCTCCCTTCCAGATAAGTGCCAATTGAGCCTTGTCACGTTTCTGGCTTGGAATCATAAAAGATATATCTTTTACATCTAGGGTTACTGCTATCTGAGTTTGAGTTACCAGTTCCAGAAAATTTAGCACGGCAGTGGTGAAAGCTGCAGCATTATCATTCAATTGCCTGCACTAAACTGGCCAGATAAGAGAATTAGAAGGGGAGTGTGAAACCACCCTGACAATGTCCAAGTACTCTGGTGCTTTTATTGTGGCTGTTAGGTTTGTGATGTTGGGTGCTGCAGCTGTTAGTGGAGCCAAATCATCTGTGACTTCAGAAAATCCATTTTCTGCTGCAGCAAAAATTCAGCACAGTGATACACCAGCAATTCTTTATTTAGGGACTGTAAGTGCTGCTCAGATCGAGTGCACTGCAGTCCCTGGATTTCTTTTAGGGTTAAGATTAGCAGACATCTGCTTCTCACCCAGGAACCATAAATTAACCTTATCAGTTTGGCAGATAACACCTACTCCACTAACTCCAGTGATTTTAACTCTTTGCTGTCTGTGTAATACACCCAGCTTCCCAGCATCCCACTGCATCAGTCCTGACTGGATATCAATCTCATCCGATTTATGGCCAAACTTTGATATCTTGGTAGCTGCACATGGCACTGTTTTAGTAGCAATTTGCTGACCTAGACAATCATTTGTGGTTTTAGTTTTAATTAAAGGGTCGGTCGTAATGTTACTTCCTCATTATCAGATGTCAATGCAAACTTCCTCATTTACAGATGTTAATGCAAATGCTACAATTTGCTCTTTATCAGAACAACAGATCTGTTCACCTTCTCCAAAATCCTCCACTGGACACAAAAAAATCTGAGTTATAAGACTGTCTTTTTGAAAATGTTACAGAAGTGTTCCATATCCTGCAATTCATCCTGTAAGATTTTCTCTCTCATGCGCATCCCAAAGCTCTGTCTGAAGCATTCCAAGGCAAACACACTGCCTGCAGCCCCTTCTCCTTTTCCTCATTTAAATGGTGGTACAATTCTTTCACCAAATCTTGTAAAGTTAGTATTATTTCATCTTTAGATTTCTGAGTAACTAATTGCTCCTTTTGTGCTTCTTTAAGGGCAAAGAGCAGCCTCTTTCAGACCACAAACTAGGGGGTTTTTTTGTAATTTTGGACATATCTTATCTATTTATTTACAGACTAACTGAAAAAGATTCTTTCCTCCTGTAAATGTAACTAAGAAGAAAATTCTGACCCTTATAACTCTCCTGTAAACTCCTGTATTAATAAGCAACACCTTTTAACCCTGAAATTCTTGCGTACCTTGAATTCTGGCTGTATGTGTAGCCAGAGGAGCTAAGAAAAAAATCACAATACTCTGATAAAAGCTGACAGGGATCTATCAAGTAAGTGGTTTTGAATACATTGAGGATTTTGATGCTGTAACTGTTTTTTGAATCAAACCATGTGCAATATACAACAGTGAATACTTTTTTATAAAACCCACAAATATTAAATAGATACTTTCCCCATGCATTTGATACAACTGCCTTTTTCTGCCTATTGCCCCACTTCATAAAGAACATTACTCCTCCCAAGGCTGTGTAATTGACCTTAGAGATGGCTTAAATTAAATTCTGATCCTTAAAGCATTTTGGAGCAGCTCATTTCCAAATCAGGGGATGCACTGTCGGTCTCAGCTCGGCTGACATAGAACTGCAGCGATTTCTTAGGACTGGTTTTGATGTGATCTGTTTATGAGCTGTAATGAAATGGCTGCTAAGATAAACAATGTCCTCAGGCTGAAAACTGTAAGCAACTAGAGCAGCTGTCTTCCTAGCCAAACACCAGTACATATTTCCAGATGACCTCTACCTTATTATGTTCCTATTATCAGAGTAGACATTACAAGAAAAGTGACAACAGAACACATAAAATTCCTTGTTCCTGGCACATTTTTGACATGATCTTCTCTACGGTATCTCTTCATTTTCTGAGATATCTCAATCCAATAAATTTTAGAGATAGAGTGATATCTTTCCTTTTTGCACTTGTAGTTAGAGTGCATATGGATCTCATCCTTCATGTTTTTGTGCTAGACATGTCCCCAAAATGTTTTATATTAAAAAAAGGTTACATCAATTTGAACAGATTCAAGTTTTTTTTCTCTACCCCTGAGTGAGACAAGTAGGTTTTATTCCGTTTTATAAAAACTAGCTAATAGGATGGTGCAAGGGAGAATAAAAAGAACTGCTGGGAAAGGAAACAACCCCAAAATTCCTCAGCTGTCATTCAGTACAAGCTACCCACCATTATCTCAACCAATACCCACTGATTGATGGGTGTTAGTAGAGCTTTAAGTTGTGTGCTGTGGGTCAGCCTCTATACAGACTGAAGTGCTGTAGTTCCAGAGATTTCTCTTAAGCTCCAACACTGTATGTGAAGTCAAGACTGGTCCTTATTATCACTAAAAAGTACACTCTTTTTAAATGCTGGAGGCACTTTGCTGGATGTCTGACTTTATGCCCAAATTTTGCTGATGGCTATAACAGCACTGCTTCCTTGTCGTGTCTCATTGCCAGCAAAGTAATAGGTTGTATCAACTTAGTAACATTTTAACCATGCATATTAGCATTTTTGCATTATTAAATATGTTCTAAAATTTAATAAACCACGACCATAAATTCAGAAATTACTAAAATCTACAGGTTACTGGGGCATTTTTAAGTCTAATGGAAACAAATATTTCAAAGTTGTCTACACACTTACTTTTTTTTCCCTGCTTTTTTTTTTTTCAAGAAAGTAGAGAAAGAAATCATTCTAGTGAAAAATGCTGCCCCTTGTGTTGGGCACCTCCTTTGACAGCCAAGTTCACCACACTTTGTGTGCTTTTAATAAATATCATTGCTTACTTATTTCTGTACAGTCATTATGTCTTTTCTGTAAACTGTACTTAAGTTGCTGAAAAAGATTTATTTTTCAGGTTGCCATAAAATGGGTTGTGCATGTAACTGCCTGAACAGTAGAACTTGCAGGATTATAACATCTTCATGTCAAAATATAGTAATGTCATACATCTACATTATATAGCATAGCATTAATTCAGATTTTGTTTGGGTTCTTCTTAGGTACACTTAATTATTGTACAATTTTTCTCAGCCATGGAAGTGCCTGCTTCAGTTTGTGTCTTGAAAATAAAATTAAAACTAAATAAAGTGGAAAACTGCAGGGTATTATTAACAATGAATGCTTCAAAAATGGGAAATGTTGATTAAAGATAAAATAGTTGGCAAATTAATTGTCTAGGAGCTGTGTAATCGTTTCTAAACTTCATCCATTTAAAAAAAAAAGTTCTAAACTTACTTTTAGTTGATTTTACTTACAATATTTTAATGAATACAGGCAATAAAGAAAAAAGTTATTTTAACATTTCCAGCAGACATTTTGTACTTCCCACATTAGACTAAGGAAAACATTGTATTTCTAATCATTTTTTCTCTTTCATAATTAGAAGACAATCAAATTCACTTAGTAAAAATGTGACTAATGATATAAAAGACACAAGTGATATTTAAGGAATATGTAATAACACTGGTTCCCATATTGAAAATGCTGAGAAAAACAGTACTATTTTTCAACACTATTGAAAAGTATTTCAGTGCTACCATTAAAAGCAAAATCACTGAACTAAAAGACCGTGTGGACAAGAATATTCTAAGGACTTCTGGGAAAAAATACTTAACTTCATAGACAGACATTTAGAGGGAAACAATAAAAATTAATTTTATTTATTTATTTATT
>WBNO01023045.1:0-19523 GCA_013400575.1 Peucedramus taeniatus
GCTTTTCAGGGCTCTGAGGGGCAAAACTCTTTGCTGAAGCTCAGAATCCCCTTTGGCACCACGTCCTGGTACCCCCAGCTCTCCACCCCAACCCCAGGACACCACAAACCCAAGATCTGACCCAGCTTCCTGCAGCCAACCCCATCTCCAACCACCACCATTAAATATTTCCCATTTCTTGCTCCAAGTCACCTCAGCCTGGGGACACTTCACATTTCTGCAGCCACCAGGAAAAGTTCTGGCTGTTGTTGGAAGATTTGGGAGAACGTTAGCTGGAACTTTTGTACTTAAAGTATAAACTACCCAGAAAAAAAAATAAAATTTAGCATAAAAACTTTTAAAAGCTTCCAAGTGCTCTCCAGGGTAGTCATTAGGAACTACTTAGGTAACAGGAGGGTGATAACTGGGAGTTAATGCAGCGTTAAATTAGCCCTCCTTCCATGCAGAACTTTAAGTGACAGAGGAATCAGTTGGGAGGATTTTTATTTTATTTTTTAAATAATGAAGTTAATGGATTTCCTGTTTTTAGCTCTGTGGGCGGCTGTCAATTTGAGGGATCTGTACATACTGGATTTAATTACTCTGTCTTCAAGGAAGGAAAATAAGTTCAGCCCTGTTTCTATGAACAACCAGGAGCTCTCCAGCTTGGCCTCAAGGTGAGGAGAAGGTGCCCACACTGGTCAGGGAGGGTGAGATGTCCCTGGAGATGGGAAACAGCATTTCCTGAAATCCTCCTGTCCAGAGAATTTGTGGCTGCTCCATCCCTGGAAGTGTTCAAGGTTGGATGGGGCTTGGAGCAACCTGGGACAGTGGAAGGTGTTGGGGTTGGAACTGGATGAGCTTTAAGGCCCTTCCCAACCCAAACCATTCCAGGATTCTCAATCATCCCAGAAAATCCTCACACGGCCAATGAGCTGTGCCCCAAATCCCAGGGAGGGAGGGGAACAGGCCCAGGAATGGCTCAGAGCATTCCCAGGGTTCCCCGATTTAGAAAAAGCCAGCAGGGGTGAGGCTGGCCACAAAGAGAGGAGCAGAATCCCAGCATGATTTCAGCTGGAAAAGCCCTCCAAGGTCATCAAGTCCAACACCAGACACTTCTCATCTAACTGCAGGCCATGTTTGTACCAATTATGGGAGAGCAGGGTCCAACTCTCTGCTTCAAAACTGAGTTGGAAACAATTTCAATGATCTTGGCTTCAGTCTGAGCCTCAGTGCAGGAGAGCTCCACCCCTGACAGTCACCCAGTCTAATGCACCTTTTCTGATGGAAATCATGGAATGCCAGGATCATAAAAGTTGGGAAAGCCCTTCAGGATCAGTTGATCCCCACCTTGTCCCCAGCCCAGAGCACTGAGTGCCACCTCCAGGAATTTCTGGGACATCTCCAGGGACGGGCACTCCAAACCTCCCTGGGCACTGCCAATGCCTGAGCACCCTTTCCATGGGGAAATTCCTGCTGGTGTCCAACCTGAAGAAAAGCAGAGCTTGTGGAACACAGAACCCGTGTGTCCCACAGGGAAATGGGAAGGGCTGGAAGGGCCTGGCTGAGAAATGGGAACAGCCAGGCAGGAGAGGTGTGGGACAAGTGACACCACCAGGAGCAGGTGATCACAGCTACCAATTTGCTACAAATACATGAAAAATAGAACAGCTAAAATCCTACAGCACCACTTCAGCACCACACGAGGACACAGCAGTGTATTCCAGCTCATCCCACAGTGATTCCCAGCTTTTTGCACAACCTGCCACCCTCATCCCATCTGTTCCTCCCAGCCAGGCCCCGTGCCATGTGCCCGAGGAGCTGAGCTGCTCCAAACAGTTGTCTGCTGGGTGTTAAATCTTTCTTCTCTTCTGGCAGCTTCAGAACCTGTGAGCAGCTGTTCCCCCTGATGCCTTCAGTTTGAGCTTTTATATTGTCCAGATTCTGCATTAGTTTATAACTCTGAACTGCATACAAAGTGTCAGCAGTTCTCCTCAAAGCTCAGTCACACAGAACAATCCTTTCCCAGCCCCAGAACCAAGGACACCACTGCAGCTTGAGGCCCAGAAAGGGCAAACAGCAGGGAATGGAGGAGAGCAAACTGGGAGGAAGGGACTGTGTTGTTATCATATTGCAAAGCTTTCATACCTCATTGGTGATTTCTCATGGGCAGCTCCTTGCAGCACTGACTCTTTCTCTCTTTCCTCATGGCCAGCTGATTCCTTCCTATCCCTAGCACGGCCACCTAACCTTTACTATTCCTCACAGCACATCCTAGCCCTTCCTCCTCACAGCACAGCCAGTAAACCCCAACAACCTTCTCAAGCAGCTAACCCACTCCTATAACCCCCATCCTTATTGGCCATAGCTGTGACCTATTAAGGGCAGACCTTAATTGGACATAGCTGTGGCCTATCTTGGTAATTGGTACAGCNTAGGGGGGGGATTGTCTTCAGCACTATCTCTATTCTCTTACATTCCATCCTCCCACAGGACTGCATAACCTGGAGCTGGAACTGGACAATTAACCCCAATATGGAAATGGACTAAAACTTATCAAAGTGTAAAAACTCCTGACCCATTGTCCATCTTGGGTGTAACCCTGGCCAGGCTCTTGTACTGCCCAAGGTGTGTCCTTTGAGGCCTTTTAATAAATCCCTACTTTATTCCTTTAATCTTTTTATTCCTTTAATTTTAATTCCTTCCTGTCCAGCCTCTGTTCCAGGCAGCCTCTCAAGGCATCACCCCAACCTCAGCCGCTCTCCTCCCCATCCCAAACTCCCCACTCGGACACTTCAGGCAGCAACAAATTAAACCCAACACCACAAAGGCACAGACAGTGAGCCAGCCTCGAAATAAAAAGCAAATTAAACAAATTTCTCCTGCTGTGTCACAAGGCCCCCACTGCCCTGCACAGATGCAGCTTTAGCCTCGTGCAAGCACAGGTTTCACCCTGAGTGTTTGCAGGAGATAAATCCAGGCCAGGCCATGGTTTTCTCCATGGATTTGAAGTGAATCTCTCATGGAATATCATCTGTGCCTCCCTGATTTTTTTTCCTGAATGATGCTTTTAAAACTCAGCTTATATATGGAGTAGGGTAAAAACTGTTGGGTGATTGATTAACCTCAAGACAAATATCCCTGTCCAAAACCCAACACACACAGGAGGGACATCAAAGGTGGGATCTGAAAGGTCTGTGTGAGAATTGTGGAATTTTTAAGGCTGGAAAAGATCTCTTAAATCATCAAGTCCAATGATCACACCAGAGCCACCATGTTCACCATATCCCCAAGTGCCACATCCACGTGGTTTTTGAACAATTCCAGGGATGCTGATTCCACCACTGCCCTGGGCTTGACAACTCTTTCCATGAAGATATTTTCCCCTAAATTCTAAGAGAAGACTATGAGTGGTTTCTGATGGAATTCATCAGTGCAGAAGGAATTTTTTCATGGAAAGTGTTTCAGGCATTGGAAGTGCCTGGGGGGGTTTGGGGTCCCCATCCCTGGAGGTGTCTAAGGAATTTCTGGAGGTGGCACTCAGTGCTGTGTGAGGACTTTAAAAAGTCTTGGAGGTCTTTTCCAATCTGAATGATTCCAGGATTCCTGCACCATCTTTTACACCCAAAAACCTTAAAAAAAAACCCAAAACCAACCAAACAACCACAAAAAACCTATTTAAACAAGAGACCATGACAAAACCACTCCAGTACCTATATGATTTTTCTGATTCTAAAAGGGGATTTGCTCTGTCCACACTCCAGGCTATTTTCAGGATTACAGTTAAATAAGAAAATGGGTATTGCCAGGTGCTTTTGGACATCCCTCCAGCCCAACAAAAGCAGACAAGAGTCTCCACTCAGCCCCATCCCTCATGGAACTCAACCAGCTCCAAGGAAACTTCAGGTCTGGAAATCTGCTGCTTTCATCCAGGCCTTTTGCAACACCATGAGCTCAGAGGTGACCAAAGTGACCCCAACACCCACAGCCTGAACCTCCAGGAACCTCCAGGAACAAAGGAAGGGGGAGCAAGAGGGAGGAGACCAAATGTGGATCTCAGGAAATCAAAAAGCTGCTTTCAAAAGCTGATTTTAAAGAGATCTGAGGAGATGGAGGAGGGAGCAGCAATTTTTTTGGTGATTGTGGGACAAATGGCAAAAAAAGTCAGCTGGGTTAGGAAGTTGTTCTCTCCCTGCACAGAGCAAAGAGGAGCAGACACACACAGAGAGGCAGAAATGCTGATGGTCAGAGACCTGAATTATGGGCCAAGGCTGAAAATCTGCCTGGTCATCCAAAACAAAATAAAAAAAAAAAGAAGAACCAGTTCAACATAATTTCATAAAGTACCACAGAGTGCAGTGAGAATTCTAAGTCAGAGAATCCTGGCATGGTTTAGGTGGGAAGGGACTTTCAAGATCAGCTCATTTCACCCCCTTTCCATGGGCAGGGACACCTTCCTCTGTCCCAGGCTGCTCCAAGCCCCATCCAAGCTGGCCTTGGAGATTTCCAGGGATCCAGGGGCAGCCACAGCTCCTCTGGGAATCTGTGCCAGGCCCTCTGCAGCCTCATTCTCACGGCTCCTGGAGAAAGTCACAAGGTTGGATAATCCAGCAAAAATCCACCTAGGGCAGCTCCAAAGATCCCCTGCTCCAGCCCTGCTGCAAACACCACGGAGCCTTCCTGGTAAGGAGAGCAGGGGAGCAGAAAAGCAGTGAGTTTTCCCAAAAAAATTCCCATTCCCTGGGTCCTGCTGCCAGCTGGAAGGATCCAGCAGCTCCATGATAAGACAGGCTAAGATTTTCCTGTGCTGCTGGCAGCCTGGGTGGTGGCTTTGCCACGTGAGTGACATCACGGCCACTTGTGAGCACATTCCCCGCCATGTAATTAAGGATTTTTGCTTCTCATTTGAAGCAGCAGCTCTTTGCATTTTGCTGGAAACCGCTGGAATGGACCACATGAAAACAACAATCAGCCAGGGTAGTGACAAGTGATATTAAACAGCTCCTCACAGATGTCCCAGCACCACAAAACTTGTTCCCCCTGTAAGGAATCCAAATGACTTCAGTGCCTAAAATGAACCAGATGAATGATTTCAGTCCTCACTCTGCACTTATTAAATCAGGCTGAAAAATCCTACAATGCTTTGGGGTGGGAGGGACTGTCGAGATCATCGTGTTCATGTCCCAGAACAGAAGGATCCAGAAAAAAAAAAGCAGTTTTTAAAGTGTTCAGCAACATGAAACGAACCTGGAATTGTAAAACTGTAAAAAGCAGGTACAGCTCAGGGATTTTCCAGACAAATAATCATCCATACCCTAAAAGCTGGGAAAATATCCTGCCACTGCTCTAATCCTGCAATTTCGAGTGGATGGCAGCACCTCCTGCCCCAAGAATGAATTCAATTTCTGGACAGAAATCAGTGCCCAGGCTTTGATGCAAATGTTCAATCATTGATGGGGAAGCTGGGGGCTGGGATTCCCTAACTGGAACCACGTGGGAAGGCAGCTGGAACACCAGCCCTGCTTATCCTGGTGATTTATCAACCACCACTGGTGGCACCAGTGACACCCTGGCTGCAAGAGGAGGGAGAAATGTTCTGGTGAAAAATTATTTGAAATGAGAAAAGGGAATCAAATCCAAACTGAAAATATTTGTTAAAATAATTATTATCCAGTCCATTTTTAAGTGGTATTAGGTTTTCTACACAAAAATATTCTTCTTTTATAGAATCACAATGATTTGGGCTGGAAGGGACCTTAAAATATTCTAATTGCAAATTCTTAGTTTGGCTAGAAAAGGATTTAAGAGATCAACCCTTTATAAAGTCAGAGTGTGCCACTCTAAGTGAACACATAAGCACAGGTATTAATGATAAATTATTTTTGAAGTATCTAAAAATGTGGAAATAAATAGAAGAGAGCACAGCAAAGCTTCCCAAAGGAGGGAAACTGCATTTCCAAAGGAGAGCCCAGATCCTCTTCCTGATGCATTTGCAGAGAGGGGAATTTTAGCATCCATGGCATCCCAGGATTTAAAAATGAAATCAAACACTTCAAGATATTCCTGTACAGGATAATTTTCCAAAGAGAAAGTGCTGACCCTTAAAGAGCAGCACGTGTTGGGAGCTGCTTTAATTTCATTTTTACTTTAAAACCTCACCAAGGAGAAGTTCAAAATGCTGTTTGTAACTGAGTCAGAGTTAAAAGGTACTCAATAAAAACCTTCACTGATTTCTCCTGGCCATAAATCCAAAAGGTAAGGATTGTGCAACACCAGTCCTTCATATTTAATAATAACAAACAGATGGGAAAATATTCTAATAAATTATTTGAATTGTCCAAGTTGTGTGCCAGAAAGTCCTGGCCAAATTCCCCTGCTTAACCATCCCTGGAGCATTTTCCCTGCAGATCTCTGAGCTCTCCCTGTTCCTGGAGGGGGAAATATCAGCATCCAGTGACTTTCTTTTAAAATAAATCTGAAAAGAGATGAAATCACCACTGGAGCTACATCCTAGGGCTGTCACAACACAGCCAAACACGAGGAAGGGTTTTCCACGACAGAGAAGGAGCTACAGCATGGATCAAACCCTGGGATGGGGATTTATCCCTGCTCCAGGGTCTGCATCACTCCTGGTTTGGGGATGACTTTAAACCCCAAAATACCACTTTGGGATTGAGCCTCTCCAGGCTGGCAGCACCCACAGCTTCCAGCTCCCATCCCAAAAGCCTGACAGTCAAAACCCCTGGGAATCCTGGAGCCTTTTGGGACAAAGCTCCCTGTGCTGTGCCCAGGGATGGGCAGGAGAGAGGGGATGGCCCCAGAGCCTCGGGCACAGCCAGGTCACATCAGGGCCATCCTGATGCCTCCGGGTTTGGCTTTTATATTTTCAAAATCCGTGCTGCTTTAGGCTGCAGTTCTGAGATTCATGTTATGATGATGAGGTTTTGGCTTTTATATTTTTCAGATTCTGTGCTGTTTTAGTGTGTAATTCTGAGCTTCACATCAGGGGATGCTGAGCTCTCTGCACAGAGCAGGGAGACAAAACAATTCCTGCTCTAGCTGGGGACCAAGGACAAATGATCCAAATCTCAGCCCAAGAGCAAAAACAACGTGGGCTGGAGAGAGAAAAACAAGGATGGGACTGCATGGGCTAAAGCTGGAATTGGACAATTAACTGCAATATGCAAATGGAGCAGAACTGATAAAAGTGAGAGATCTTGAGTGCATTTTGTGACCATTTTGGTTCATCTTGGGTGCAGCCCTGGCTGGGCTCTTGTGCTGCCCAAGGTGGATCCACTGAAGAGATCCTTTTAATAAATCCCTGCTTTATTCTTTAACTCTGTCCAGTCTCTGTTCTAGCTCAGCCTTCTCAAGGCATCAGTTCCATGGAAACATCAATCCCAGAGCTGGATTTGCTGCAGCTCACATTTAAAGGGCTGATTCTAAAACACCAAATCTTGACTTTAAAATGTTCTCCTCCTCTCCCTGGCCACTGTGTGTTTGAAAAGCTGAATGAGCCAGAACATTATCAGGAATGTTATTAGGAATATTAAGAAGCCATGTAAATGAGAATGGAAAATATTTCTATTACATGTTGCAATAAAAGGGACGGAAAGTGGGATTTTAAAGCTTAGCAAGGGACAGATGGGAAGAGCCAGAGCTCTGCATTATCCCCTCAGACCCCTCCCTGGCATTCCCTTCCCCATCCCTCTGGGAATTTCTGTCTCTGCAGGCTGTGCTTTCCCCTGGCTGAGATACCCAAGTGCACTGACACTGCCCCACATTTACACTGGGATTTCCCCCTGCTGCTTCCCAACCTGTATTTAATGAATAAAAAGGTCCTGGCAGTGTTTGTCCTGGTGACAATGGTGACAAAGGGCTGTGCTCTCACATCACACAGATTCTCCCTTCCAAATTATCAGCATTCCCTCAAGACCCCAAAACAAGGGACAAGAACCATTTTCCTGGAGGTTTCTGCCCCTCATCCTTCACCTTTTCCATAGTTCTTTTTCCCCTGAGGATCCTTTCACACCTCCTCCCACTCTAAACCACCACATAAACACAGATAATAAAGATAAATTATTTTTGAAGCATCTAAAAATGTGGCAATAAAGAGGAAGAAAGCACAGCGAAGCTCCATATTTCTTGTGGCACCTTCAGGTGCCAAAATCCCCAATTGGGTCACCCTGGAGCCTTCTCTCCTCCAGGATATAACAAGGACAGGTAATTTGGGATGCATGCAGGCCCATCCCTTAAAAAAGAACAGGAAAACACCAGAGAATGCCATAAAAATGGAGCTGCTCTGAGTCCAGGCACGGGAGCTGAGGTGCAGCAGAGATTTCAGCTGGAATTTGCTTTGAAACCCTGACACTTATCTGCTTGGAGTAACAGCAAATATGTACCTTGGCTCCTTCCAGCTTCCCAGGGATGGCTGGGAGGAGGATGGCTTAACACTGCGGTTTCACCCGGCCTGGGGAGGGGAAAAAAGCCCATGAGAAAATCATTTCCCTGGGCTTAAAGTAAATAAATGAATCCCATTTCTCGAGGAGTTGCAGGGATGCAGTGAGGGGGTGGTGGCCAGAAATATTTGGCTAGGTAGCATTGCCCTGAAATCAGGAATGGGAACACGAGTCTGGGACAGCCCAGGGCTGGGGGAAGATTTCAGGAAATCGAGGCAGCCCACACAGGGCTCAGCAGGAAGCAGGCTTGTGTGCAAAGATGCCACAAATGACAGAAAAACACAGAAATATTTCAGCTCCCAGGAAATTCCTGTCGACAGACAAACCTTGGGGACAGCAGCAGAAGTGGCAGCTCCATTCCTGAGCTCCCTGGTGGTTTTGAGACACAGCTCGAGCACTTTGTGCTCTTTCCCTTCAGGTTTTGCACATTTGAGCTTGGACTGATTTGACCCCAAATCAGGAGTTCAGGTGATGCAGTGAAACCCCATAAAGTCCCTTCCAAGCCTGATTTTTAATGATGCTCAGTCATTAATGAGCTCCTGCTCCCATTTAAAGGGAGGTGAGCAGGGGAATACAGAAAATCTGGTTGCTAAGAGTTCTTCACGTGCACAAACTCACTAAACCACACAATTCCTGTTACCACTGAAGTCTAAATTTGTATTTATCTCTCAACTATGACACGTTTTCTTCCTAATTTAAAGATGGCAAGGCAAAAAGAACTGCAGCAATTCCAAAAATCCAGACTTTTCCTTTTGTTGATCCAGAAATCTGCCCAACCCCAGCTCATTCCCACAATTAATACCAAGGAAACAACATTTTTGGCCAAAGGGACTTCAAGAAGAAATCCACAGACAGCTCCATTCATGGAGTTTGTTCCCTGCTCCGGGCAGATCAAGGAGTCTGGATTTAGAGGAAGATCAAACTTGACCTCTGGCTCTCACTTTCACCAGTTTTGATGCATGAAGAGAACACAGAAAATGCAATAAACCTCAAAACAGAGGCTTGTGAAGAATCCCAGAGAACTCCAAAAGGGGCTCTGCCAGCATAAATACAATTAAACAATATTTAACCTTCAGTAGCATCGAGCTGTCAAATAAATATCCCTAAGAAGACAACTTAAAAGAAGGGAAAAAAACAATCCCACACCATTCCTTCTCTTCCTTCCTGCAGGAAAAAAAGGGATAAGAATAGGACAGGACAAATGTCCTGGAAAAAAGCCTTAATTTTATTGCTCAAACCAATGGACTTTTAATCCATGGCCAAAAGGAAGTACCAGATAGGAATGGGCAGGAAAATTGAAATTTTTTTTTCCATTTTTATTGCAATGCTGTGGCTGCTTCCAGCTGGGATCCTGCAGGGAGATGGAGAAGATGCTCCAGACCAAGAGCTTTTCCAATCCTCTCCCTGCTTAATAAAAGCCAAAAATAATCAAGGCCATTTAACCTGACCCAAACTTCTCTGCTCCTCAAACATTCCTGATGGAAAGCAACCAAAATCCAGAGACTTCACCCACACTTCCACACCCTAGATGAATTAAAAGGATGGAGAATATCCCAAGAGTTGGTTGGATTCCTTAAAAAGGGTCCAACCTCCCTCAGAGTTCCCCACACAACTCCCAGCAGCTCTGAGGTGTCCAATGCCAAGATCTCAACCCTTTAATTAATAATTCTTCCACAGAAGAACATCCACCAGGACCCATCATCCCCAGGAGAAATGGAGCTCCAGAACTCCATGGGAAGAGCTGGAATCACCCTCATAAATCACTGCCAGAAAACTTTTATGGGATGTAGATCAGGGCAGGAAAAGGGCATGGAGTGGGAACGAGCCACAGATAAATCAGATGTGGATAATGGAAAAGAAAAACTCCAGCAGCTCCTTGGATGCCTTTTGGTTTATTGTGATTATCCAGGGGTTACTCTGCACATCAAGGTTTATTTAACTTCTGGAAAATACAAAAAATAAAAATCAAACTTCTTCCCCTGTGCCAGAGCTGAGCTTTGGATGGAAGCAAGCCTTGAAGGCAGCTCTGCCCAACTCATCCTCCCTCCATCAAAAGCCTGGAGACAGCACAGGGAGTTTGAACAGCTCCATGCTGAGAGGTGTCAGCCTGTGGGAGCCAGCACTGATCCACTGTTTGCACTGGAGCCTCCCCAGCTTGTCTTTCTCACTAAAAAGCTGGAAAAAACCTTCCCATCTCCCACTTCTGAGGTGGATTCTGCTTTTAGGTGGGTTCTGGGCTCACCAAACATTCCCTAGAGCTGGTTGTTTCCAGGTGAAGCCAAGCAGGTGGATTTTCTCTGGAGTTTGGGACAGCTGGCAAACACTGCAGGGACAAGAAGTGCCAGAGTTGCTTGGCATCTCAAGATCCTTCAAGCACAAAGGTTTAAA
Organism: Peucedramus taeniatus; assembly: GCA_013400575.1. NCBI lineage: Eukaryota > Metazoa > Chordata > Aves > Passeriformes > Fringillidae > Peucedramus > Peucedramus taeniatus. Next base: position 10,827 of record WBNO01023045.1, read on the forward strand.
ATCCAGCAGAATTCCAGAAATCAGGTGCAGACCAGGCTGGACAGGGCTTGGAGCAACCTGGGATAGTGGAAGGTGAACCTGCCCATGGAACAAGATGAGCTTTGAGGTCCCTTCCAACCCAAACCATTGCACAATTCCATAAAATAAAGCCAATGTCCTCTGCAGTTGCTGTCACATCTGCCAAAAATCCTCTTTAAAACACTTGTCTGGGTTTGGTATTTTTTAAAAATAGAGCAAAAGGCTGAAAATAATCCCACAATGCAACATTTACAGGAGCACTTTGTGGGGGTACTGCAGGTCAGCCTTGCTGGGGGACTTTGCTCTGGTTTTCCAGAGGGAAAACTCATGAAACTGAAATGAAATGGGAGTATCAAAAGAGGGAGAAGCAACAACCCCCATGGAATTTGTGACCACAACTGGAGCAGGCTCAGAGCAGCCCCACATCCCTGATTTTCTTTTCCAAATCCCTCTGTGCCACAGGACATGGGAGAACCCTGCAGGTGACACTGGCCATGCCACACCTCCCATCCCAAATCCCATCCCAAATCCCATCCCAGCCTGGGCAGGTGGAGCTCAGCTTTCCTGAAGGATGCACAAAATGAGGATTGTATCCTTGGGGTCGTTAAAATTCCCACTCCCTGAAGGAGTGGGGGGATTAATCACCCCCTCCCAGCCACATTCCAGCTGGGGAATTCCACAGGGTCTCCTCAAACCCCAGAGAAGGGGGTGCTGTGTCCAGCTCACCCCGTCCCACCCTGAGCACTGTCCCCAGGCATTGTCACACAAGCTGAACTCCAGCCCAAAGTGGTGGCAGCATTTTGGTGCTGGGCAGCACTTCCCTGGTTTATAGTGAATTTGAACAAGCTTTTCTTGGTTAAAAAAACAAACCCTTTTTAGCACAAACAGGGAGCAATCAGCCCAAGCTGGGATATTTGGACATCAAATCCTCCTCAAAATGTGAGCTGCAGTTCAGACCCACCTCGCTGGGAAAAGGCTGCTGTAGGATTTTGATATTTTTTAAAGAACTGAGCTGGCATTTCCCTGAACCCCAGGCTTGTTCCTGCTCTTGCACAGGAGGAGAAGTGGGAACAGGCACAAAGCCTGGGGTTTAATGGGAGGCTTAACACAAATCCAGGGAAAGCTCAGGAGAGATAAGAGAGAGGCTCCTGCAAGATAAGAACAAGTGCTGGCTTGATAAGGGGCCCAGGAGAGCTCAGGGCCAGGATCAAACTCTGCAGGTGAACCTGAGAACAGGTTCAGTCTTACATACCAAAAGCAATTACATCTAATTAAACTAATTGCCTTTCTCCTAGTGTAGAATCATGAATGGTTTGGGTTGGAAGGGACCTTAAAGTCCATCCAGTTCCAATCCCAAAACTCTCCACCATCCCAGGGTGCTCCAGCCTGGCCTTGGACACTTCCAGGGATCACAGCTTCTCTGGGAAAGCCATTCCAGCCCCTCCCCATTCTCACAGGGAGGAAATCCTTGCCAATCCCAATTCCTTCCATCTATCCCTGCCCTCTGCAGTTTAAAACCACTGCCCCTGCCCTGTCATGATCTGCCCCTACAAAAAGTCCCTCTCCCTCTTTTTTGACCCAAAGTCACCCCTCAGCTCTGCCCCAACAGCCAAACCCTGAGCTGAAGCACCAGACAGGATCAGGAGATAATTCCCTCAACCACACCAGACACTTTCCATCTAACTGCAGGCCATGTTTTCCCAAATTGTGGGAGATCAGAATCCAACTCTCTGCTTTGAACCAAAGTTGGAGACAATTCCAATGAACCTGGCAACACTTCAATCTGAGAGCCCCAAGGAAGGAGATCTCCATCCCTGACAGTCCAATTCACCTTTTCTGACGGAAATCATGGAATGCCAGGATCATAAAAGTTGGGAAAGACCTCCACAATCACCAAGTCCATTTTTAGAGAAAGATCACAAAATTCCATAAAAATTAAAGTTGGGAAAACCCTCCAGGACCATCAAGTCCAAGCTGTGCCCAATGCCCACCTTGCCCTCAGCCCAGAGTGCCACATCCAGGAATTCCTTGGACACCTCCAGGGATGGAGATTCCAAACCTTGCTGGGCAGCCCCTTCCAAAGCCCGAGCACCCGAATTCTTCCCGAATTTCTCCCGAGAACGAAACCCCTGCCTGCAAAAGGCATTTTTGTTTGTTTCCCTTTTCTCGAGGCCGGGCCAAAAGCCGGTCACAAGAGCCGTGCAGAAACAATCTGCTCAGGGAAAGGCTTTCCCACTTTCTGCAAGGCCAGCGTTCCCATTCCACCCACTTACATTCCTGGATTAAGGGAAAATAAAATCACATCCGCAGGCCGGTCAGCAGTGACACAGGTCGAGATCCAGGAACGTGGCAAAGGGCTGGAAGAAAATTCCAGGCATGGAAAGCTCTTTGGAGAAGTTCTGCACTCCCTTCCAGCACCACCATTTCCATCAGGCCTCGTTAAGGAGTATTTTATCCCTTCAGCTCATTTGCATAATTGCCGCAATCAAAGGCACTACTTTGCAGTAATAACTTTAATGGCAGATTTTTCCTTAAACATTCTTTTTTAAAGGCACCGAGGTCGGTGCAGCCATGTGCCAGGAGAAATACAGGCAGGAGGTGACACTGGGGGAATGTGGGCTGTGGAGAGGGACCAGTTGCTTTTTGTTTTGGAGTTATTTCTGCTTTATCATACTCAAGGTGCATCCCAGAACTGAAATATTTGTCAATTAAACAGCAGGATGGTTGGTATATCGGGAATTTTCTTTTTTTCCCCAATAACTTTGCTACTATTGTCTTATTAGGAGAGAATCTGGCTCATTTCCTGGCTAAAACCAGGTTTTAGAAGGGAGAGTCCAAATCTCAGCCTTTGGTTTGTCTTTACGGAACCCTGGGATGGTCTGGGTTGGAAGGGACCTTAAAGCCCATCCCATTCCAAACCCTGCCATGGGCAGGGCCACCTTCCACTGGAGGTTCTTCCTGAGAATTTGTAGCTCTGGCCTGTATCCCTCAAATCCACGGAGATAAGAACATGGAGATAACATCTCCAAGGCTTCAGTGGCCTTGTAAGGTTTATTTTGAAGACAGGCAAGAACCACTGGCCTAATTTTTAATACAAAACACAGACTTAGAGAAAACAAGCTGAGATCCAACTGGAAGTTGACAGCAGAAGCCAGCTGGGATTTCCGCCCTCCAGAAAACCCAATTTCACCTCAAACCCCAGCTGTTCCACCAGTGCATCTCCAGCTCCATCGTGCTGGGATGTTCCTCATGGAAAGCTGCCCCAGCACCAAGGGAGCAACGTGGCTTTGCCCAGGCAGGCTCCACACCTCATCCTTGGGGCAGCAGAAGATTTGGGGGGAACACTTCCCCTAATTGAGGTTCCCAAACGAGGTCGGCTCGAGCGAAGGCCCCGCCGGCCTTTAATGCAGGCCTAAGAACATTAAACCCAAGCATGGGGTGAGGCTGGGCAGGGAATCAGACAAGCCATAAATCAGAGCAGAGGATATGAATTCCGTGCAGGCTGCAGCGTTGGGGTTAACGTGGGTCTGGAAGCAGTTTAGGGAAAACCTGGAGTGGCTAAGGGCCAGCTCTGAGCTGAACTGCTCTGGCCTAATCGTTTCCTTCAGGCAGGCTACTCCAGCTCACTAATAGGTTTTAATAAAAACTTCCAATTGGGCCAGTAAACCCCTCATTAAGCTGTTTTTAAAGCATGAATTTAAGAGGGCCAGGGGTAAAAGGTCAGGGGGAGTTTTTAATTCAGACCGGCTGGCAAAAGGTGCTGTTGTGATTGAAAACACCAGAGTTCAAGTGTCCAGGGCCACATAAACATCCGACTCTGTCACTAGACCTGCTTAAGTGACAGCTTGAAAAATAGATTTAATAAGACAGAGAGAAAAGTTTCCCACTCTTACAGCAGCAATAGGAACAGCAGATCCCAATATTAGGCAGGAATGGTTGGGAAGCAGCTCCAGCCCTCCCATCCTGGTGTGGGGGGGGTTAATAAAGAGCCAGCTGGGTGTCCAGCCATTCCCAGGGGCTCTGGGATCCAGGGTGTCCTGCTGGGAATGGAGCAAAGTTCTCTGGGAATGGCACAGAGCAGCCCAACCCCGTGTCCTGCTGCCAGGGTGTGCCCACACAACCAGACCCATGGATGCCAGCTTGGGAATTCTGTGCTGCCGTGTGGAACGTCACAGAATCCCACACTGGACTGGGCTGGAAGGGAGCTTTAGGTTGGTCCAGCTCCACCCCCTGCCAGGGGCAGTTTTCCACTATCCCAGGGCTGCTCCAACATCCTTGGACCCTTCCAGGGATGGAGCAGCCACAGCTTCTCTGCCAGGGAATTCTCCTGGGCAGCTTCCCCCAATGCAGAGGGGTCTGCAGCAATCTCCAGCTTAGCTCTGAGCACAGCTCAACCCATCCCCACCTTAAGCCAAGCTTTGTACCCACACCCATGAAGTTTGACCTCAATTGTTTCATTTTCCCCTCATTTTCCTCCATGCCCACAGAGCTGCTCTCCAGGCTGGTGCAGCTAAAGGAAAACTTCCCCCCTTCCCTGGGAACACTCTCAGAGCAGAAACATCTCCTCCATCTCACCCAGAACCCCAGCTGTGCACTCGAACATTTAATTTTATGTCAATGCACATCTAAAATTCGAGATCCCTGAAGACCTTTTAAAAGAAAATCCTCCTTGGAACAATTTGCATTGAAGCAAAGAGTGAGGATTTAACAAGTGATGGAGAATTACAAATACTCGGCTCTCAACTTTTTATTCTATTTCTAATCAAAACACACTTCAGCTCAAATTCTGAGCTAATAGATGCAATATCAAATTGGGGGCATTTTGGGTAGGAACTCAGTTATTTTCTCATTCCATGTTTACAGATAATGGAAGAAAAGCCTCTGGAGTTTGTTCAGGGATTGTCTTTTCTCCACACCAAAATTAACAAGGAAGTTTACTGGGAGAGGGAGGGGGGGAAAAAATAAATTTTTTTTTGCTTTTAAAATGTGCTTCTAATTCTGGCCTGCAAGGAGTGCAGGAGCCAGGCTCCCTGGAATGATCCCTAAGGAAACATTTGCTTTGGCTCCACACAGGACACTCTGGAGCATCAGGAGTCAAATGGGATCAGCTGCTCCTCCATCCCTTCTGTTTAATGATCCCATTGAGGGCACCAGATGCATTCCTGCCTCTCCTGCCTGCTCCTTGCTGGGAACAGGGATCCTGAAAACACTGGGATAATTCAGGATCTCTCTGGACAGTGACCTCATTTTCCCTGGATTTTCACTCTACACAGATCCACTACAACTCACTCCATCCTTGCAGTTTTCCTGCTTTTAACTCCCCCCAGTGCTGCCTTTTTTCTGACCAAGGCACACTCAGGACCCTCAAAGTCTCTTCTGAATATCTGAGGGCTCCTTAAAACCAGAAGGCAGAGCAGGAAAAAAGAGGAAAAAGAAAGCCTGGAAAAGAGCAGCACCTTTTCCAAGCCTCTGACAGGGCAGGGATAATAAATCCCTGCATGGAATCAGATTTCCACTGGGAAAAAAGGAGTCCTTGGGGATATCTCAGGCAGAAGCTTCCTCCTGCTCTAGGAGAAAACCCAGGGCCAGAAATAGCCAAGGTGGCACCACCACAGACCTGGTGAGGTAGTTTTGGTCTCATTCCAAGCCAGGAGAACACAGCTCCTGAATTTTCAGGAAGGATAAAGCAGAAATTGGCCTTGGGGGTTCTTTCTAATCCCAGCAGCACAGAGGGAACCTGGAGAGAGAGGCAGAGCTGAGCCAGGCCAAGCCACCAGGACTCCTGGAAGGGGCTCCACCAGGGAGAACGGGAGGGAAAGGCCTTGGAACAGCAAAGCCCCAGGAGGAGATTTAGGTTGGGGATGGAGAAGCCAGGAAAGCTCTGGAGGAGCAACCTGGTCCTGCAGCTGTGCTCCAGTGAGGGCAGGCAGCACATCCATCCATCCATCCATCCATCCATCCATCCATCCATCCATCCATCCATCCATCCATCCCAATAATCCAACCCAAAAATCCATCCAGGAACAGCCTCACCAGAACAGTGCCCTTCCAAAACATAAGGAGGAAAAGTTGCCCTGGATCTGGATCTGTGCCCATCCACAGGGAAGGACCAAGGTGCCTCCACCATCCCCTCACTAAGGGCACCACGCTGGGTCCAAAGCCAGGTTTACACCAGAGTAATGATAAACTAAGACTAAAGTGATCCCAGCTCAGCTGATTCCAGGCCTGGCTGATGCCCACTCCAGGCTCTGCATCCCAGATCCCTCCTCAGCTTCCTGGGATAAACAGCCCAACCTGGGGCTCTGCATTCCTGGTTCCAGGGAGGAAGATTTTTAATCACTTTTCCTGCCAGGACTAAGAGCAAAGAGCAAAACCTGTGGCAATACCATCTGATCCCAGAGCTTGTTGTTATTTCCAGGCTCTGGAGTTCTTTAAAATTCACTGGAGATTGAATAGAGGCTACCAAAATCCATCTTGAGATGTAGCAAAAAAAACCCCAAAAACCACACTTCCTGGAGTGGGATAGGAAACAGTCAGCACTTACAAAGAACTCTCCAGGAATTTTTCTTTTTTAAGGATCTTGCTTTGAAGTAGATGCTCCCAAAGAATGAAGCTTCCAGAGCTCAGCAATATTTAATGTACTGCTCCAGCAATGGATGACAATGTTGTTGTTTCAGCTATATTATAACAAAAATATTGTGGTTTTCCTGTATTCTGACAAAAGGAACTGCAGATTTACATCTCCTTCATCTCATTCCGAAGGAGCCCTCACGCCAAAAACAGGGAAGGGAGAGACCCCACTGCGTACAAAGGGCTCCTTGGAGGGGGATCTCCACTTGGGACACAAGGAAAAGCCAAAAAAATATGAAACACCACTGGAAAAACAACCAAAAAAAAGTCCAAACAATTTTTCTACACCCATCAGCAACACCCAGTCCAGTGCTCTGGGTTTGTGTTGTCCTGGATTAAATACCCACGTTGAACAGGGAAGGATTATCTGGAATGCTTTATGGAGCAGAACGGAGAATTCTCCATGTTCTGGTCTCCACTTGAAGAAGCTCCACCTCAACATTCCCCAGAAACCCTCAGACAGTTTGAGGAGCAACTTGAGTTCCAGAACATTCCATTGGGAATGAGGAGACAGCTGCAATTCCCAGAAGGAAAAGGGATCAAACCTCCCTGAAACACACAAACTGAATTTAACCATTCTTGTGCCTCCTTTCTGAGTAACCAAATTCCATCTGGGACAAGCTGGGAACACAACTCCCATTTCCAACCCAACACAACTCCCATTTCCAACCCAACACAAATCCCATTTCAACCCAACCCAAATCCCATTTCCAACCCAACCCAACTTCCATTCCCAACCCAACCCAACCCCCATTTCCAACCATGACCCAGAGTCCTTCTCCACCCACCCATCCCATGGCACGGGCACATTCCTGAAGGGAGAAAACACAGCCAAAAAGGCTGATTTAAGGTGTTATTCCATGGCAGTAATTCCCAGAAAACCAGCAGTTTTCCTAATATTTCCACAGACAGGAATGCTTCCAGCAGGATTTCTAATCTTCCATTTAGGAATGGGTTGGAAAACTGAAAAAAAAATCTAACTGGGAAAAAAAAAAATCTGACTTTCAAGAGAGGTGGAGCAGCTCATCCCAGGAAAAAGCCCATGATAGGAATAAGAGGTTCCTGATATCCAAATCACCAGTGGAAAGGGAATTTGGGAGAAAGAGATTCCTTCTCAGGAATGTCCTTCATTCCCTTCACCTCAAACAGGACCCTTCCATCAATTCTCCTCAGCCTCAATTTACAGAATTTCCTTTTTCTAAGGGCATATGGACAGAAAGAAATGCAGCAAGATTTAATCAAAAGCTTAAAAAAATTAAACTTAATAAAAATACCCTTAAATTAAAAAAAAAAATCAAAATTTAAATACGTCAGCAAAAAAGAAAAAATTTGAACATGCCAGAGGAAGAGCAAACAAGGTGGAAAAATGAAAAAGTTACATACCCACAAATTCATCAACAAAATATTACTGCAGCTTTTGGCTCATTTTTAGTCACTTACCAAAGGAATACCTGCAAAACAAAATGAAGAGAAAGTAAAATAATTAAAATTGGAGTTGATAAATTCAAGGGAACGACGTCTTGTGTTGGTTTTGTTGCTCACTTCCAACATTTGGAGTTTCAAAACGCTGTCAGGGAGTACAGAAAAATCCTGAATTGCTTAAAGTGCACATAAATGGGAAAATGCTGCTGCATGGAAATGGAAGAGGAGAAAATTCCTGAATTTTTGGGCTGCTCAGCACTCCAAGGAATTGCCCCCTTGCTTTGGATGAAGCAGCAGACACAAAAGGGCTGCTCCTGCTTTTCCCACTGCAATTCCCTTCAGCCTCAGCTGCACCACGGTGATTTTCTGTAAAATTACTAATTCTGATTAAAACTGACTTTTAATCCCAAAGTTGAGCAAGTTTTAAGATGCTGTTCTTCAAATTTTGTTTATTCCCAGTATGGCTTCAATCCCACATGAGGAATTTGTATTTATTTATATGTGTTTGTATTTATATGTGTTTATTTATATGTGTTTGTATTTATTTATTTGTATTTATTTATATGTATTTATTTATATGTATTTGTATTTATTTATATGTCTGTATTTATTTGTATTTATTTATAT
>WBNO01023047.1:0-12849 GCA_013400575.1 Peucedramus taeniatus
TTCTGTCTGGCCTCTGATTTTAGGTAGCTCAAAAGGCATCACCTCAGGCTCTCATGGGCCTTACATCATCATTTCATCATTCCCCTTTGCAGCTCTTGCTCTAAATCCAGAATATTTACAAACTAGGACTTGTGCTGCTGTTTTTTCTGATCATTGTCCTTGCTCTCCCCCAGTAAATTAGCAGGGATAAATCACCTCACTTTTCCAGCCACAGAGCTTTGGGCTCCCACATCAATGACAGCTTCTTCCTTCCTGAGAGCCCTCCGGTCCCATTTTCTTCCTGGGCACTGTGAATCAGAACAGGAGCAGAAAACAAAGGAGCCCCCAGGGAAATCATGGTGATCCTTTGGCAAGAAGTGATTTCTTAATTCTGGTGGGTCACAGGAAAGGTGGAAATGTATTTCTCTGCATATATTTAGGTAGCTAATTATAGAATGCTCTCATTTATGTAGGAGTACACTGGAAGTGGCTTTGAATGGTCACTAATTCCATCAGGTGTTCATGAAGCACCATTATAGTGCAGCAAACTGCCCCACAGGGTGCTGCTCCCATTTCTTCTTTATAAACACATTACTTCCTAGGTAATACAAGAAATTATCATTATCACTATAATTGTAAGATGTCATCACCAGCAAATACTGAGAATTTTTAATTATAGGCAGGAAATCCCTCAGGTGCATCTCTTACAATACAATTAAATCAGGTATATAATTCCCTTTTAGCTGCTTTCTTGGAACTGAGGCAACATCTTTACAAGAACAGGAGGATTTTTACAGGATTTTTACATCTTCACAGGTGGACTTTTCCCTTTTTCCATGAGAAGGAATTCTTTGGTAATTCTCTGCCCAAACTGAGATGATGTAAAATTTACAAAAGCAAATTACTTGTTTGAAAGATTTACACAACAAACATATAAAATATATGTGTAAGTGGATGTACATCATAGAAATAATCATGAAAAACTGAAATTAAGTCATAGTCCTGGTCAGGAAAGCATGGAAGCAGTTTTACTGCTGTTCCTACTTTTAATGGGAACCATGCCTACTGCAACACAAATCCTGTCCCAGGGTAACCTCAGGATCTGTGAAAATCCTCAACTTCTCCAGAGATGGTGACCATGGTTCACCTGAAGTCCTGCTTGCGTCCTTAAAATTAGTCATTTTTGGCTACTTTTGGATGCAAAGAAGGAGCTTTCTACCTTTTTTTTTTTTTTTCCCTCTTTTTTTTTTTTTTTGGTTTGTTTGTAATGAACCTAATTTCTTTCTTTCCCCATTTACCTTGTCATAATGATGATGAAGACATGAGAAGAAGGACAAATTCTGGGAAAACAGAAGGAATGGAAAGATAGAAAACTACAAGAAGCATCAAGAAATAGAAATAGAATAATGTATTTGTATTATTATTATTATTATTATTATTATTATTATTATTATTAGTCTCAGTAAGTAGCAGCTTCAGTGAGGAGATAAATCCAAAATAAAGAGTGGCTGAAGAGTTTATCTTGAGTTTAGAAGAAGAAACAGTCCAGGTCTATTTAGTTTTTAGAGCAAACAAACCAAAGTGTTGGTAGTGAAAGGAAATAATGGCTGTCAGCAATATCAACAAACCCAGAAATGTGGTTTGCCACTTCTGCTTTGAGTCAAACAAAGACTATCTCTAAAAGCTGCAGAACTGGAAGACATTTAATGCTGCAACCTTGAAGTCTTGGTCTTGGGAAAGGGTTCCAATTAGAAACCTGTGTGTGGATGCCTTTCCCTTGTTTTTGTGGGGTCTGTTTGGGGCAGGTTGGCATCACTGAAGGGCCAGCCCTGATGCCTTGTGCAGGCTGCCCTAGAACAGAGACCAGACAGAGTTAAAGAATAAAGCAGGGATTTATTAAAAGGATCTCCTCAGTGGATCCACCTTGGGCAGCACAAGAGCCCAGCCAGGGCTGCACCCAAGATGAACCAAAATGGTCCCAAAATGCACGAGCGGGCACGGGGTCTGTCCCTTGGATCAGCTCTGCTCCATTTGCAGATTGGAGTTCATTGTCCCATTCCAGCTCCAGCCCATGCAGTCCCATCCTGCTTGTTTTTCTCTCTTCACTCCACGTTGTTTGTGCTCTTGGGCTGAGATTTGGATCATTTGTCCTTGGTGCCCAGCTGGAGAAGGAATTGTTTTGTGTCCCTGCTCTGTGCAGAGAGCTCACCATCCCCTAATGTGAGGCCCAGACCCACACACTAAAGCAGCACAGAATGTGAAAATATAAAAGCTAAAACCTGAGGCATCAGCCCATGTACACAGAATTGTGGCTGCCCTGAATTTTTTTCCCCCCAGAATTTGTTCCTGTAATAAGCTGGTGATGAAAAACTAAAGGAAAGTGTCTTGGCTGAAGCAGCAAGCAGGTGAAGGAAAAGTCTGGTGTGGTGTTCAGAGACAGCAGAGATTTCATCCTGGAAGTGACAGATATTCACAGATTTTAGCCCATTTCCTCCAAGTTTGCACAGAAATTCAACCCTGGAGGAAAGCTTTTGAAGAAATAACTCTAAAGGCTTCCCTGCTAATGCTCACAAAAAGGGAAAATGGACAAAACCACAAAAGCTTGTGCAGGGATTCTATTAATTGGAAACCTGGCTGATACTTTTTACACAGAGGAGTATCTTTGTGATGTTTCATTTAAAAAAAGTGGAAAAAAGATGTAGAAGTACCTTTTAAACACCCACTTTCCCCTCTGTTTCTGTTGATCTGTCCTTTAGCACAGATTCACTGGAAATTTCACCTCTCACTGCCTCTTCAAAGAGCTGGCAGTCCTGTGAGTGAGCACCCTGGGGGACAAATTCTAGGGGTGAATGAGGAAAAGGCAAAGGAGAAGGAAAAGGAGAGAGAAGGAGAGGAGAGGAGAGGAGAGGAGAGGAGAGGAGAGGAGAGGAGAGAAGAGAAGAGAAGAGAAGAGAAGAGAAGAGAAGAGAAGAGAAGAGAAGAGAAGAGAAGAGAAGAGAAGAGAAGAGAAGAGAANAAGAAAAGAAAAGAAAAGAAAAGAAAAGAAAAGAAAAGAAAAGAAAAGAAAAGAAAAGAAAAGAAAAGAAAAGAAAAGAAAAAAGAAAAGAACAAGGAGGAAATTGAACTCCGGCCACTGCCTTTGGGATCAGTGAGTGTCAGGAAAGGCTGTGAGGAGCTGGGACATCCAGAAAAGCTCATCCCTGGGCATTAGGGAGCATTCAGCTCTTGGTGTCTGTCCCTTGGGTCATCCATGGAGCTGTGTCCTCACTGGGCTCACAGGCAGGGCATGAAGTCAGAAGAAGAGCTCTGAGCTCCTCTGGGGCTGATTTTCAGCTGTCTTGGGTTCCAACCAGAGCCACTGTGGATTCTAAGCCACCAGGACACCCTGAGGAAGGTTGGATGGAGGGCAGTTGGATTCTTTGTGCTTTGTTACATTGCATTTCTGTGCAGCCTTTGCCAGTGAGGGGTTAACAAAGCTTTAAAGGGATTTAATTGGAAGATTTAATAGTGGGGAGAAGTGCCTAGTGCAGACATGAGGGAGCCTTGCAGGGGGACTTTTGGGAAAGCCTGCAGGACAATGGTCCTGCAACAACAAAGGAATTCCAGGGAAAGGGAAGGGACTGGACATCTCTAGAGAGGGGAAGTGAGGAAAAACAGTAGAGTCAAAAAAATATGCACGATTTGCTTTGATGGGGGACTGGAAATGTTCATCTTTCAGTGCTTTTGTCACCTCCAGCTCTAATCACTAATTAGATATCTCCAAAAAAAACCCTGGAAAGATCCATGAGGAAACTTGAAGAGGATATGTCTATATAAGTTATCAGCTGAAAATGTAAACAATATTCTCATCAATTTTTACAGGCTTCCAGAGAAGCTGTGGCAGAAAATGTCCTGCTGACAGATCTACATCACCCAGGCATGTTTTTTGTAGATAAAAAAATTAAATGTTTGATGCTTGTACTGATTGTAATCACTGAGAACAGAATGATGAATTTATGGGGGGAATACTTTGCAAGTTAGAGCCTCATAATCTGGTTGTTAGAGGAAATCATAACTTCCTAAATCCAGGCAGAAGCACTGCAGTTATAGAGAAGAATTCTCTTTTTTCTCCATGCCCTGTCTTTTTCAAAGCAGAGTCATGCTTTAGATACACCTGTACATACACAAATATTTAAAGCATGGCTCTGAGATGAAAATATGTGTTAAAAATACATGTGTGAGGAAAAAGAAAGGTCTTTAGAAACCCTTCAGGATGAGGATGAGGATGAGGAATTTCATCTTTGTTTCTAGTTGTGGGGAAGTTAAGGGCAATAAAAACCATAAATACATGGATACATTTTCACCTTGCTGTGTTTGCTTCCCCATCTTTGCCTCCTAACCTGCTGCAGAAGGGGCATTTTCCTGCTGTCCCTTAATGGAAGGAATAAAGTTCATCACCTCCAAAACCCCTTCCAGTACATGGAATAATGAGTGCAGGTTCTGCTGCTGTGTTTTTTTGGATGGATGGTTCCTCTGGGAGTGTTTATATTAAAAACAATATTTTCATGGTGATACTCAGTGGGAATAATAAAGGAAGAAGGTGGATGATGATGCAGAAAATCACTAAGAACTTAATTGCTAAAAGTGAAGGATTCTAGCTTCCTTCTGTTTTTTCCTAGGAAACGTTCTGAGGAAAAATAGAATTGAGATCATGACCTTGATTAATGTAGCTACTTACCCTCTTTTTCTTGTTTGATTGTTTTCCTGTGTTCCTGGTCACTGATAATGAACCTCTGGTGTTCTGAGGAAGCATCAGCACACTTCTGAAGGATTTCTTGAAGTGCAGAAAAAAATTCTTCTTCAGATGGTTTCAATATCTTGCATTATTTCAAATGATAGCAAGAGATTCTGAGATAATAACTTCAGAATTCAGTTCTGGTGGGAAAGCTTTTCCAGGCTTTAGAAGACAATTCAGAAATTGATAAGAAATTGTTTTGAAAGCTCTGCCGGGTTCAGAACTGCTCTGAGCAATTTTTTAATGGTGAACTAACGTGGATGGGCAGAGGGGGTGGATGGAGAGGGTGAGGGACAGGGGGCAGGGAGGATTTAATGTGTGCACACAGCAGAGCTGGGAGTTCTGAGTTGCTTCACCTCTTGCTGGACTGACACATAAATCCCTGCTGTAAACTCCTCCCAGACTCTGAAAAAGGACAGGTAAATAATCCCAGAGCCTGCCAGTCCCTGCCTGCGGGTGAAAGTTGAAGAAAATCTAAGATTCCTGTCAATTCAGTATTTCCTGAGAGCTGGAGAGTTTCCCTCTCACCAGACCAGCCCTTTGGGAGCTCTGCTCTTTGTTAGGGCTGCTGGGAGGAAGTTCTGCCCCTCTACAGACACGTTCTGCTGCTGCTTCCTCACCAACAACCCACTTGTTCTCAGGGATTTTATAATGGTTCCTAAAACAGCAACAGCTATTGCAATAGAAGGGATATTCCTTAAAAACATCTGATAAATGCTTCAGATCCTCCAACCTAGAATGAAGGGCAAGCAGTGAGTGAGATTTGGAGAGCTGGACATCTTTTCCCCGACAAGTTTTCCAGACTTCTCCCATTTGCAAAGATGGATAAGAATTTTCTCCATGCTGCAGAGCTGAGAAAAGAAATCTCTCTTTCTGCTGAGGTGCATAAGTATCTCAGCAATAAATATTGTAGAAAAGCTGATTAATATTGCTGAAATTAATACATTTGCTGAATGAACTTGCAACTTTTCAGTTCTTTGACCTGAATGAAATGAGGAGAAATGATGAAACTTTTGCTGAGAAGCATTGGAGGATAAATGAGGGGGGTAGGATTTAGAGTAAGCTGTGTGTTTGTTTTCTTAATTTCAAGTGTTCCTGATTTCATTAGAATGAGCAGTTTCCACAGGATGTGATTCCTTGGGTTGCTGTGTTTATGGGACTGGTGTGTGATTTCTGAGCTAAAACGAAAGAGCAGCCTCTGCTGGCAAAAACTCCAGATAAAAACAACAAAAATTAATAAAAACCTACCCAGCCTTTTAGAAAAAGGTACTTCTAAGCTGCCTATACCAGCTTGTGGGGCTGAAAGTGGAAATCAAACAACTAAATGTGCAGTTCTCTGTGTGATTTGATATAATCTCTTAGGCCACCTCATGCACTGGGTTTAACCTGCCCTGCAGCTTCCCAAATTTCTGAGCAGCCTTTCCCCAGCTGACCCATCCCATGCACATCCTGCACTCTGTGTTATAGGAGCTGAGGAACTTTGGGAAACTTGTGGAGATCTCAAGATTTTGAGTCTGCAGTGAAAGAAATGGAGTTTTTCAGCAGCATCCAGTAAAGTGCAGTTCAAGTATTTATTCCTTCCTTCTTTATTCCTTCCCTCTCTCTCCCAGAGGACAGTTATATTCTGCATTTTTTTGGTGTGTCTGTGTTAAATCTTTTGCTCACTCGAGGTTCTGCACCCTGTGAGAGGTTTACCAGCACAGCATCCACCTCTGCCAGCACTGGGCTGAGGAAAAACTTTCCATTTTAAGATTCCTGTCAATTGACAGGAGATTAAGATTCCTGTCAATCCTGAAGTGTAAATTCACTTTCACTCTGTTTGGCCCTTGAATGTGTATTTTTAATCTTGTTATTTGGAGGAAATCTTCGTGTATTTTGATAAACTGTTGTCAAGTAAGGGTTTCAAATGCTGATAATTCAGAATTTGTGCTACGGGTGGAATTCCAGTTCAATTTGTAACATCTCTTTTTGTGTGTGTGTGTGTAAACTAAAATAACCAGGCAAAAATCCCACTGTGCCAGGATGTACAATGCATTTTTTTCCCTAAAAAATAAAAACAAACTGCCAAAAATCTTACTGCTTCAACTGATCACTTCCTCTCCTTTCTCTTGGCTAAAATATTCCTTCTCAGGAAAACCAACCACCACTTCTTTTAGCAGCAAAATGCCCCAAGAAATTTATTGTGATGTGGAAGGAATTTAATTCTTATCCCACTTAGAAAAATCAGCATCTGCATCTGCTCAGATGGGAATAATGAATGGGAATTTGGAATATGGGAATAATTGATTATATGGGAGCAATGGAGAACTTTGATGGATGTGTAGTGAACAGTTTCAAGGATTCTAAGCCACATTCAGATTGTTAAACGAGGCAAGATGAGTGAAGCTTGAATTATTGGGCTGAAACAGTGGATTTTGCTGCTGCAGAAGCTGTTCTATAAAAACCCAAGCCAAAATGAGAGATTTGATGCCTTTCCAGCCAAGCTGGGAGCCCAGAACGTGTCTGAGGATGTTCCTAAGCTCCTGAGAGAGGCTGGGTGCAAATTCATTCCCTGTGATCTTTTCTTAACAATAATAATGAACATAATTAGAGGATCCTGCTAAAAGGTTAACGACTTGCAGGACTTCTGGAAATTTTAAAGTGTATGGATTTTTTATTTTATCCCCCAGTTTCTAATTAGAAGTCTCATCTCTTGAACTTTTTCCCTGAAATTATCCCACCAGGACATGATTCTGTATGCTATGCAAAATGTATATCCTTGCTTTGCTTTTTCCCCCTAATTTTTTAAATAGGAGTTGTTTAATTTACAGCAGTCCTTTAATTAGTGGTTGGTTAAATGCTCTGAGGGAAGGTTTTCTGTAGGGGAAAAAGCTGAGCTGGGTTTGCTGATGGCCACAGTAAGCTGCAGGGTGGGCTGGGGAGTAGTTGGATCCTGGAATCTGATGGAATCTGATGCAGGAGAAAGAAATGAAGGGTTCAGTTTATATTTCCAGCCCAGAGTGGGAGCTGGGACAGACTCTGAGCTGCCTTAAGTGCCAGGGTAAGATCAGAAAAGTCCCAGCTGAGCTTAAACATCGAGGAAAATTCAAAAAATGCTTTTTAAATCTCAGCACTTGCTCTGATGAGCTTGTAGAGAGAAGCTTTTTAACCTACATAATCCTTCTGCTGTCTAATGTGAAATTAGAACTAAATGTGGCAGGAAATAAAATTAACAACTTTATTTGCCTGTGTTGTTTTGAGGCCAGGTGGCACTGGAAAAAGAGACAGGATTTGTTGGTTGGCAGTGCCAGCACTGTTCTTCCTGCCACTGGATGGCAATGTTTGACTAAAAAAATTAAATATTTGTGAGGAAATAAAACTGATTCCCTCTTTTTGTGGCTTTCTGAAATCTGAAGAAGAGGAAAATATGATATTGCATTAAACTGCAGCTAAATTTCTTTGCTCTGTTTGTTATTATTATCCCAATAGTGCTTAGAAACCTCTTGGGCTCTGAACTTCAGTAGGTTGGATGCTGAAGGAAATGTTGGATGCTGTAGAAAATTCCCATTTTACGTAAGTGCTGGTTGCAGGCAGCTGCCTGTGAGCTCAGCACTGTGGAAATCACAAATCTCAGTGCCCCCTTTGCCATCCTGCCTCTTGCTAGGAAAAGCAGGTTGATAATTAGTGCACGTTAATTTTGCCACAATGAATATTTATGCTTTAAATTGCACAGGTGCTTTGAATACTGAAACACTCTCGTGTGTCAGGTGAGGTTCCAAGTGGTGTTTGTCAGACAGGATTAATTTGAGGGAAACAAATATGGGTTAATAGAGCTGTTTATTCCTGCTTTAATGGTGAATGTTTAATTTATGGTGGAACTCAGAACAAGTTTAATTGGGTGGGTCAAAGGGAGCATTTAATTTGGCACTGTATCTTCAACAGGGAGTAATGTAGGAGTTTGGTAAAAAAGATCCAGAAGTCTCCTCTTTTGAAAGGCTTCTTCCACAAATTTGTTGAAGGTTTTTTTTGGGTTCTTGCTTTTTAAAACTGAATCTATTCAGAGGAGTTCTACAGCTCTATTACATTTTGTGCAAACACCTAATTTCTTGTAGGTTTTGTAGTTGTATAAAAAGCATATTAGAACCTTAGAAAAACCTCATTCTTTGTAGCTCTGCTCTGCCATCAGCCAGAATTCATTCAGCTTTGGATTATTAGTCTTTGGGCCAAGTCAGCTTGGGGACTCATTTTGTTTGATTTATTTGCAAATGGCCAATGAGGAAGGAAAAAGTGGATTGCAGTGGAGACAGAATGAAATTCTGTGATTGTGTCTGGACCAGGGCTTGTTTGCAGGACAAACCTGAAGAGTCTGGACATGAAGGAAGAGAGGAGTGTGAGGAGGGCAGGTACCCACCTGGCTGAGTAGATGTAGAGGAAATTCAGTGACTTTAACAGGCCAGCTTCTGATTAAAGGATCCCTTTTTACCACTCCTCTAAGTAACATCTGCTAATTCCAACCAGTAAGTAAATATATTTGGGCTCTTTCCAAAGGTGAGATGGGAGTCCTCCAGTATGGCTCCCAAGGCTGGAATTTCTGCCTAGAATCCTGCCCTGGGCAGGACCAGGTCTGGCATCACAGGATGCTGTGGGATCCCAGCAGGTTCTGCTCTTGGGGCTGGTGCTGCTTCCAGGGAAAGCACCAAGAGCCCTGTTCTGCTTTAACCCCACGGAAACCCAAACTGGTTTGGGTTGGGAGGGACCTTACAACCCATCCAGTGCCACCCCATGTTGTAGTAAGGTAGAAAAATTAGAAAAAAAAGCCTTATAAAATCAGGCCTACTCTGGCTGGCCCGTCATTTTTTTCTAAGTCAAGCAAGCACTTTGCAAGTTCCCATGTGAAAGCAACCCTGGTGTGAGCAGTTGGTTCACATAACAATCTATTCCTGGGTGAAAAACACCTTACACCTGTATAAACTGTTTTTAAACCATCAAATAGAAAAATGAAAACAATCTCTCACAAACAACTTTTCCTGCACATACACCCCGGGGGTTTGAGTGACCAATCAATGCAGGGTAACAACTTGTAATTAACCAACAAAGTAATTGGCAAAAAACTACTGACCAATTGGAGTCCCACACAAGCACTGTAAAACTGTATAAAAAGGAGCTATGTGAATGAAGAATGTGCTTTTCCACCATGAAGAGAATGGAGCCTGTGTGATTTATTCCCAGTCCACCCCCTGCCATGGCAGGGACACCTTCCACTGTCCCAGGCTGCTCCAAGCCCTGTCCAGCCTGGCCTTGGGCACTGCCAGGGATCCAGGGGCAGCCACAGCTGCTCTGGGTACCTGTGCCAGGGCCTGCCCACCCTCACAGGGAGGAATTCCTTCTTAACATCTCATGGCAATCTCTCCTTTTTTAGTTCAAATCCCTTTTGTTGTATCACTATCCTGAATCATTGCTGTCTACTTAATTTAAGGCTAATGTTATCTTAGTCAAGCACAGAACTCCTTTCTTTCTTGAAATAAACGCTCCAACAGGTTTAGAATTTATGCTGTACTGTAGAAGCTTTGAAAATGTGCTTTTTTAGGATTTATAACTCCTCTTGTAACCACATAGAAGCTCAGACTGTGTAACTATAAAGGCAGGTTCACCCCTCCACACAGCCTTGACAGAGATTGAGACACTTTTCCATGGCAAGCTCCTTGCCTGGAATTTGGTGGGGAAAAAGGTTTGAGGTGCAATTTCCTGTGGAATATGGACCCCAGTAAAAATCAGCCCATTTGCCAGTCTGACTCCCTTTGAGGGAAATGTATTATTTTGCCTATATATAAAAATTTACACTCTTCTGACAGAGAATAATATCTGATGAACTCGTAGCTCCTTCAGAACTCTCCCTTTATGCCAGGGGGTTTTCCCTTCCTTGCAATAATCTGCTCAAATGTAGAAGTGTCAGGGAGGTTTTGGACAGATAAATTAGCTTTAAACTCCATTGGGGCTGAACATGATCCACTGTAAATGTGTCTGCTTCCATTTGCCTCTCCAGCTGTTGCACAGCTCCTGAGACATGGAGCAGGGAACTGGAAAAAAGCAAGGGCAAGTGTTAAAATTTTTGTTTGCTATCAGCTATGACACCATGGAAACGTTTGTGTTTGAAATCAGAAGTGTTTGGAACACCAAAAGGACAGAAAAAGCTGGTGGAGCATGAAGGATAATGACACTGAATTTGTGGTTTGTGTTCTATTTAAGAAGTATTAAAGTGATTGACAGATATTATTCTTAGAAACTTTTTGATATTCATCCACATACACCTGGATCCTTGGCAGCTCAAAGGCACTTGGTAAAACATCATATATTTATGGGGGTCTCCTGGTTTATTTGGTTTTATTTAATTTCCCTTTGCATTTCCATTTCAAGTTTCCTTGGATTCACACTGCAGAAAGAAACCTCTGAAGGGGTTTCAACAGGATGCTCCAAGATCCCTGTAATTATGGAGCAAGGAAGAGAAGATTCTTCTGCAGTTCTAGATGGTGTCTAATGGAGATAAGAGCAATGTTATCCTTTGGATTCACTCTGATGTGTTGCTTTTAGTCCAGATCAAAGTGTTCAAAGGATTTTATTCTGTTTAGATGCTGCTCCAGTGCTGTGAAGTGTCATTTTTGAGGTCAGGTTGCCACAGCCTGCTTGGATCTCCTCCTTGGGGTACAGGTAGCACAGACTTTTTTTTCCTTTTCTTTTTGTCTCTGTATCTAAGCTCTAACTGCATTTTGGATTTGGGAAGCATGAGGTGTGGGAAGAGAGCATTAACAAATATATTTGACATGGAGAAATAGAAGAGGCAGGATCAGACAGCTTTCCTCAAGCTGAACTGCTGCTGATACGAATTCTATTTTCCATTAATATCTATTTATTCTGTGATGATTTTGATAGGCTTTTCTGCCAGCTGCATGTTTTCCCAGAGGATTTGGGAATATCTGCCTTCCTGGCTTGTGCTTTCCAGTGTCCTGACCTGGGGAAATGGTGTTTTGGGGGTGATGAAGGCACCAGGCTTCACTCTGAGGCAGACAGGGAAGCTCTGACCAGTCCATCCCCTGCTCAGCAGTGCTGGATTTCAACTCCAGATTAATAGAACAGGTGTGGGTCACTTTCCCAAAACTTTCTTAAGGCCATTTATCATTAAAAACACTGCAAGTGTACCATGGTTTTGGTCAAACTTCCACTTCCCACCTTGCATTAATTAAAAACACTTGGTGATTAAGGGGAAAATTGATGCTTCTCTTTGGTTGTGGGGTTTGGTGGCTTTTTTGGGGTTTTAATTGGTTATTAGATTTTTTTTTTTGGTAAGGGGCAGAATTTACTTGTCTGAACACTGTTTCCAGAGAGAGAGAGAAAAAAAAAAAGAAATGTTTTTAAAGCTTTCCTAAGAAAAAGCTCAATTTGCTTCATTGTGGTCAAGAAAAACAGGCTGAAAAATTCCCCAAGCAGCAGCCTGAGCACTTGGAATGGCACCACTGAATTGGGACATTTCTGTGGCTGGTGCCACTCGCCAGGATTTCCATCCCAGCTGCATCCTGAGGATTTACTGATGTTAAAAATCATCTGAAACTGGTGATGTGTAAATACCAAAGGCAGGCTCTGTGACTGTGCACATGGAAAAACCTGAAGGGAGGATTCTGAGAGGATCTGAACTTTCCATGACCTGCTACCTGTTGATCCCCAGCTTGGCTGAACTCTGAGTCTGCTCCCAGTCTCGATTGGTGGCGTAGGAACAAAATTTTAATTATTTTATGTATAAAATAAGAAATCTTGACTAATATTTTTAATCCTGGTGTGAATGTAAGAACCTGCTACAAAAATACTCAGTGTTAAGTGTATTATGAACATAGTAAAAGTCTTTAAAAGGTGAAACTACAGCAATGTAAGAAAAGTTTTGCCACCCTCAAAATAAATTCTTTGCCTGTAGAAGTGGTTGTAACTTAACCCATTTTGGTTGTTCATCATCAAATATCATTGGCTGTGTTGTTCAAACCACACCAAGCGGTTTGATATAAATATATTTTTAAAAATTATATAAAATTTTATTGTATTATATTTTTATAATATTAAAATATTATATAATA
>WBNO01023047.1:12893-52453 GCA_013400575.1 Peucedramus taeniatus
ACTATAGTAATAATATATATTACTATATTGTATTATAATGTTATTATAATATATATTATATTTATATAAAATATAAATAGTGATATAAATATATATAATATTCTATGATTTTATAAATTCATTCTGGGGAGGTGGGTGATCTCATGTTGAGAAGAGCTACATGGAGTACCAATTCTGCAGAGCAGCGAGGCGTTGTGTGTGACAATGGGGCTGCCACAGAGGAGTGCAGCAGGGTAATTTTTCTATCCATCACTGTCAGCTCTGAGTGTGTGGGGCTCTGGCAGCTGCAGGCACAGCTGTAGCCCAGGTCCATTGTCCTTGTGACCACCCCATGCATTTCTACAGTCTATTCATGGCACTCTCAGGGCTTGAAAGCTGGATGGTAGGAATGAAAAATCTGAATATTCTAAATGCCACTGGCTCATTAGGCAGCGCTTCCCACAATAATATCTAATTTTTGAGAGTTCACTTGGCAAAAGAAAAGGCATTTGCAATGGGACAAGTGTTTCACAGCTTTACAAATGCAAGCAGCGTTTTCCCAGCGAGCACAAAGGGGGAGGAAAACTCTCCACAGATGGATTTAATTGCTCCTTCTGCTCCCTGGGCTTGGTTTCTTCCCAGTTCCTGAGGGGAGACTTGGCCTTTATAGCAAAGACAATGATTCCTGGTGTGGAGATCCAGGTGCAGGTGGAGCAGGAGATTCCAGAGGAAGATGAGGAAGGTGGAGAATTTTCTGTTGTGTATTCACAGAATCACAGAATGACTGGGTTGGAAGAGCCCTTCCAGATCATCAAGTCCAACCCAGCCCCAACACCTCAACTAAACCCTGGCACCCAGTGCCACATCCAGGCTTTGCTAAACACACCCAGGGATGGTGACTCCACCGCCTCCCCAGGCAGACCATTCCAGAACTTTATCACTTTTTCTGTGAAAAACTTTTTCCTCATATCCAACCTAAATTTCCCTTGGTGCAGCTTGAGACTGTGTCTTCTGGTTCTGTCAGTTTCTGCCTGGAGAAAGAGACCAACCCCAGCTGAGCACAGGCACCTTTCAGAGAGCTGTAGAGAGTGATAAGGTCACCCCTGAGTCTCCTTTTCTCCAGGCTGAACACCCCCAGCTTCCTCAGTCGTTCCTCACAGGGTTTGTGTTCCAAGCCCCTCTCCAGCCTCGTTGCCTCCTTTGGATGTGCTCCAGCCCCTCAACGTCCTTCCCAAACTGAGGGGCCAGAACTGGACACAGCACTCGAGGTGTGACCTCACCAGTGCCAAGTAAGGGAAGAATGACCCCCTGTTCCTGCTGGCCACACTATTCCTGATCCAGGCCAGGAGCCATTGGCCTTCGTGGCCAGCAGGGCACACTGCTGGCTCATGTTCAGTCAGCTGTCGATGAGTACCCCCAGGTCCCTTCCTGCCTGGGCACTGTCCAGCCACACCTTCCCCAGCCCAGAGCATTGCAGGGGGTTATTGTGGCCAAAATGGAGGACTGGACACTTGGACTTACTAAACTTCATCCTGGTCCCACAGACAGCATGAAATGAGATCTCTGTTGTATTTGTAGTCATCCTGCACTCCTGGAATTTGGGGGTTTAAGCTCCACCTTCCTCCTGGATGAATTTTTCTGTTTGCTGATTCCTTCAGTTTTCTGCCTTGTGGATTTGGAAGGTTTCAGAAAAAGAGGTGGGCTTGTTCAAGGCACACAGAATCCAGGCTGGTAGCTGTGTTACAAATAGGATTTTTATTCAATTAAAAGAGGAAAAGAAGGTGTTGGAGACCTTTGAAAATAAAGAACTTTTGAAGGGGAAGAGAGAATGATTTTAGCTCCTGGGTTAGAAGCTGCTCCAGTCTAAATTTCATAATCTCAGGAGGCTGAGCCCTACTTTGCCTCCTTGCTTTTGCTTCAGTGACGATATTTAATATATTTCAGCATTTTTTCTTCAGGTTAAACACCTGCTAAACTTTCTGTAGGGTTTTATTTTGGTCCTGCATATCAAACAAAACTGTGTAGGCACTCCTCCTTTTCCAAAATTCATCATTTTGATGCAGTATTTTGGCTGCAGAATTCTCCTGGGTTTGATGAGTGTATTTTGCTTGGCAGTTGTAGGAGCCATATGGAGCCCTGCTGAAAGCTGAGACAGGCTCGAGACTTGGAGAGATATTGAAAAAAAATTAAAATCTGACACAGCTGCTATTTCTACTTGGAAATTGGAGGGAGTTTCTTACATGGCACTGAACCTCAAATCTACATGGCAATAGTGAAGAATTAATTGACATGGAATATATTGAAATTTATATTTCAATATATGACAGAGCACTGCATTTCCAGTTTCTCTGTCAAAGGCTGTTTCAGTTCTTTCTGTGGCTCTCACTTCATTTATTATAACTTCATTTATTATAACTTCATGGCAAACTTCAGTATTTTTCTTCAAGCAATGACAGAATTAGTATTTGCTTTATATAATTATACAATGTGGAGAGCATTGGCTAACAGTGCTTTCTACTTATTTATAGTAAATTTATTTCCTCTTCCTCTTCCCTTTTTTTTTTCTTTTATTTTAAGTGTCTCTGGATCAGAAAATAATGAGAAGCTGCCGAATCTCAAAGACTCTTTACTAACACACAGCTCCTTTTATGTTTATCTGTTCCACCCCTCTCTTCTCTGGAAATAAAATTCTCTGTTCCACAATAAGGTCCAGTCTGAGCTGAGAGCAAAACTCTGATGAACAAGCATTAAAGAAATTTAAAAAGGAGGTGTTTGGATTTGAGGGACAGATAATGAAAGTGGTGATGCTTTGGGATTTCCTGTCACTGGTTTTTGGTATCTCCTGCCCTCTCATTTTCTTCGGATCTTCCTGAAAATTGGGCGGACATGAATGGTATATCTGAATAAAAAAACTGAGATAATTGTGGTTGTATAGTATTTGCAGCTACTGAAAGACACTAAAAACCCATTTTTATTTGGGCAAACTCACTCACATTTGTAGGATTTCACACCTCCCACCAGCAAGATTGCTTCTTTTGCATGCTGGTGCTGTTATTTTATACATATATTAAAAAAAAACAATTGCCATGTGTCCTCTAATGTTATGGATATTAAAATACAGCAGAATATTTTTGGTCTTCTGTAGTGATCTAGCGTATGGAATAATTACAGAGGATTCAGTGTTACGGGTTAGGACTTAATCTTCCAAATTTAGTCCTCCATTTTGAGAAGATAAATGAAATATTGGACTTGTGACAGCAAGGAAGCAACTCTAGCAAAGCTCTAATAACTTCTGAAAATAAATATATGTGTGTGTTATATCTAACAGAAATTGAGTATTTGTGATCCAGCTTAGCTGAGAGCCAAAGGTGATGACAAGGATGGTGGATTTTGCCACTTCAGAGGGTGATTATTCCTCTGAGGAAGGGGACATGGGATATGGGTATATCAGATATTAGAAAAAATTCTTGGAGGAACTCATAAAGAAGAGCTGCTTTTAACATATATTTGTGCTTTTCATGTTTGGACATACTGGGGCTTAAGAAAGAGGGAACTGTAAATGTTACCTGTGAAACACCTGTGAAAAGGAGGGAATAAATGGGAATATTCATATGCACATGCCAGGGAATAATGCTGCTGATGGAGGAATGGCTGTGATGTGTGCATTCACATATAAAAATGAGTTTTTATTTTAAATAACACTCAAAATGGCTGGGCTGTAGGGAGCTGGTTCCTATTTTTTCTCTCTGTTGGAAGGCTTGTTTTCCCATTTATAAACAAAAGGAATGATGGTTGGCTCTCTTGTGGACAGCTTGAACATGACACCTGGAGAATTTAAGAGATAAACGTTTCCCCCTTACTTATTTTGTGTCAAAATTTATTTCTTCTGATCCCTGAAGTTATTTTTCTCCCTCCTTCTTCTTAATCACTAAAAGCTCACTCTATCTATCTATCTATCTATCTATCTATCTATCTATCTATCTATCTATCTATAATTTTTTTTTTAATGGAAAGTGTGGAGCAAATTCCCAATGGTCTGCTTTGTCTAGCAACATAAAGTTTTCTCTTATTTTCCTATTTCTCTGTAATTTGTATAACTGTTTTCATTCACATTCAGTATTTTAAAAGTGAGCACTTTGAGAGGCACCTTGATGAACCTGCCAGCACTCCCCATGTACAGCTCCATGTATTGACCAGAACATTTAAATGATGATTTTGGCACATTCCAAAGACTCTCTACAGTCCTAAGCCTGGAAATTTTGTGTTTTCTGAAACCAGGACAGCCAAGGAAGGTGTCATCCTTCAGCTCCAGAGTAAGAATGAAAAGTTCACCTTATCTTGTTCTGCTAAAACCTCTGCTCTGAGTGTGAATGTGCAGTAGAAAATTATCTTTATTAACAAAAGTACAATGTCAAATGAATGTTTTTTTTCCATTAAAACAGATTTTCCAATCCCAAGGAGCTGATTCCCTCCCATTGGTGGGAGAGTGGTGTGTCCATTGGTGACACACCATTGTGGTGTGTCCATTGGTGACTTCTGAAAGTGGGTTTCAGTCCAATGCATTCTCTCATCTAATTTCAGTTTAATTTCACCCCGATCTTGAGGATAATAAAGATGATACATGTTAATTATGCACATTAAAATCTAACGTGTCTTACATTAATTAGTTAAGTGATCAGAAGCAGAAATATAAAAATATACAATCTATGTTTACCAAGCTGCTTTACTTAGAAAAAAGCCTAAAAACCCCCACAAGCTGATGGCTAAAAGACACCCAACACAAATTAATTTATTTTCATGAAATGATTTTACTTGTAAATCCACTGCTGTTCCTTCATTTTCAGATTTATTTCCTGGCTACTTATTTCTCCTTGATTAAAATATATCCTGATTAATGCTGAACTGAAAGGCTTTGACTGTTCAAGAACTGACATCGCAATGAGTTTTTCAACTTGCAAAATCGCCTGGAGGAGATCTGCTCCTTCAGATTTGTGTTTTTCCCCCCCCCCATGGTAGCCTGATTAGAATATCCAGCACATCTTTAGTCGTGCACAAGCTCTCCTACTCACTTAGAAAAAAATAAAATTAGAATGATTATTCATCAAGGTGCACAAAATAGAAATATTTATGTGTCATGCAAGAGCATGGGAATGTGTATTCTGCTTCTCCCACTGCAGAATTCAGTGACTCTGACCCTGCCAAAATCCATGTCCCTCATTTTCCAAGCTCAGCTTTGCCTGGTGAAGCAGACAGGATCACCTGGAGTGCATCAGCTTGGAGCATGCTAAGGGGATTAAAACCCCCAAAGCCTCTGGATTTCAGAATTTGCTGGCATATAAAATGTTAATCAGCAGAGAATTTATTTACAGTTGTGTCAAGGAGACAATACTAAGAGAAACTGTGTTAGTAAATAAATAGAAACTCAATCTAGAACATAAATTAGGGATCAATTGTGCAATCTATTGGGTGCTACATGGATTTAACTTGGTGGATTTAATCTCTGCTGCACTGGATGTCAGGCAGGTCCTAAACAGTGTGTGTCTTTCAGAGAATAAATAAACAAGTGATTTATTTACCAGAAGATGTTTGGGAATGTTTCTCTTGGCAATCCTGCTGTGTTCTAAACCAATATATTCAAATATCTGCAGCCCCTTCCTGTTCTGGGGAAAGGTTTTTAATTCCCCTTGATTGGTTCTGTCTTTAAGAAGAGTCATTATGCCCCTATCACAATCAGAGTGTTAAGACAAAGGAGATTTACAACATTTCTAATTATTGAACTTTACTAGAGAATAAAGCAGCAGGAAATAATTTCCTAATAACTGGCTTTCAACAGTTCTCCATTAAAGCTTAATGAGGTGATTCTTTACCAGAAACCACTCAGCTCTGCTTTAGATCAGAATAATCCTGAGGTGAAACTGGGTTCCACCAGCAGTTCCTGCCTCCCCTGATATTTTTTAGGAGGCACTGGTTTGGGGATTATTTGGGGAAAGTTGTTATTTTGGGTAAAAGGATATAAATTTATGGAATTAAGGGAGCTCTGATAGAAAACATAAGTATCACAGTGATGTTTAAATGTTTGTCTGCACCAGGCTCTTGCCTTCCTTAAGGAAAATTCACTTTGCTCTGCTTTTGCTGTCACTGGTAGTGAATACAGTCAAATTTCCACAATGGGAGGGAATTTTGGGCAGCTGGTTCTGCCTGGACAAAGCTGTGGGGCTGGGAATGGCTTTGGGCATCAAAAATGGACCCCTCAGTTCCAAGAGCTGGAGTGAGCTCAATGCCTTCCTTTGTCTTGTGCAAATTCCTGACTTATATTGGGGATTGGGTTTTGGTTTTGTCGTTGGTTCGGTTTTTTTTTAATTTTGGGGTTTTTATTTGGCATTTTGTGTCGTGGTTTTTTGCTTGTTTAGTTTTTAAAGGTCACTTAACTCACCTGGCTCATAATTTCCCCAAGGAAATGTAAATTTGAGCAGCAGTTGAAACATGTTCTGGGTGTCTCAGCCTGGAGATGCAAATCTCTTATTCCTTCCAGAAATGGGGGAAAGTTTGTTTGGCTGCAGACTGCATGAGGGGAAGGTGTGCAAAGGAGGAAAACCCAGGCTTTTCATTGTTATAAATGAAGTGATCTTGAGTTTTGTTACCTCAGATGCCTCTTTTGCAAGTTAATACTGAGAAATGAAAGAAAAAAGTGACCTGCAGCCAAAAATAGAAGGGATGTTATCCCAGAGAGTGTCAGCAGTGAAATTTGCCTGTGATGTGGTCATTTGAGCTGTTTTGGAAACTTTTCACGAATTTATTCACAAAATTATCTGTTTATAACCAAACTGAGAGATGCCTCGTAGCAGGTGCAGAATTACCTGTAAAAATTGGAATCAAGCAAGAAGAGGCAGGAAATGCATCTTTGAAAGGGCTGGGATTATTTATTAAACTGGAATAAAAGCCATCGTGTTGAGGCAGTCCTGTCAAGGGTGACATGCTGAGATATTGGTGTCTAAGAATAAGTAAGTGCCTGTTCTAAAAGAAAAATATTCTTACTGAAGAATAAGAAGTATTAAAAAATAGTTTTAAGAAAGGTAAGGGTTGGAAAATAAGGCCCTGTCAGATTAAGTTTTTTTCTGACTTAGAGATGGGGTAACTGAGAGGCATTTAAAAAACTTGTATTCCATTTTCACTTCATTACACCTCCCTTCACCTCATGAGAAGGGTGAGACAATACAGATGTTATAATTCACACTATCACAATCAGAAGCCAACTATTTCCTATTTACAATACATTGTGTTTCTTGGCCTATTAGTTTTTTGCTACACTATGCTGCAAATGCCTTAAAGCCAATCACCTAAAACTACCCCTCCTGGTCCCACTACAATACATCTTTCATAGTTCTATTTCTCCAAAGTATCCAGTCTTTTTTGCAAGGCCATCCATTGAAACTCATTTCTAGCTCCATTTTTCTCTCAACAATGTCTGCCCTATTCCATAGCATCTCTAATTCAGCATTTCTTATCTCAAGGTTTGCATACAGAGGCATACTGTGTGAGCCTCTGTCAGGTTTTGAGAATTTTCTACAAATCCATTTCCCACAAGGTCCTAATATTTTTATTTGTTGGATAGCAAAAGGTTAGGAAAATGAATAATGGATTAGGGCGACCTTTCCATCTGCAGGGCATCCTGGTGGTGCAACTGTGCTGTCAGAACTGCTGGAAATGCTGTTATTTTGGTTAAACCCATTGCCAGCAGGGCCACAGTTTGTGAGGGAGCTCTGACTGATACCCCAATGTCAGCAAAGTTAATTTGCTTAGTTCCAGATATAAATAGACCAGAACTCAGTGTTCCAACCAATCTGTTTTCCTAGAAAACAAACGAGTGCCTCTGGAGCCCTGGCACTGAAGTTGCTCTTCTTTGCTGCTGCTTTCTGTGCCCCAATCAATGGGAGGGTTTGGACCTCAACCTTGCAGTCCTTTTCCTCTCCCCATCAGCACAGGAGCATCAGCCTCGAGGTTAATGCAGTTACTGCTACTTCCTGCAGGAAAACATCTCTGAAAAAGCAGTTAATGCCCTCTTACTCATTATTTTATTGAGGAATTGTGGGGGACACCTTGCTTTGAGACAGGTAGGGACAGACCTAGACCTGGAGGGCATCTCCTCATCTCCTAGAAGGGGGCTCAGTGTCTGTTTAATTCATTCTCAAATGAAATTCTCAAATGAACATTTCCATTATATCCAAGAAGGAACATAGAAGGATATGAACAAGGTGGATTTCAGTATCATTTACAAAACTGAGTAGTAGCTCTCTAGCTCTATTTTTTTTTCCTTTTTTTAAATTTTATTTTTAATTTTAGGGCTAATCTAACTCTTGGCTCATCCATAATGTGTGAGACCTGGACTGAGCTCCTCTCTGTGTCTCAGGGTGTGCTAACCAGCAACAACTCACCTTCCAAAGAGGCTCCTTGGCTCTTCTCTCCTGTGAAAACTCTTCCACTTTGCATGAACCCCGCTGCTCCTGATCACACAGAGCTTCAGGGACAGGACACTCTTTTGACAGGCTCTGGCTTCATTAGGGATTTGAGTTTTTATCCTCTTGGTGCTGCAAAGTTTCTTTGCCGGGCTGTGGGTAGGAAGGCATTGATATTTCATTTTTCTCTCCCTTCCTCATGCTTGGCTTCATGGATCTGTGTCAGTGAAGTGTCACTGGAGTCCTTTCCTCTAAGGCAAAGGTGACCCAGCAGCAGCCAAGGACTTGAGTGAATTTTGCCTCCATTTCAGCTGCTTTTTGGGGATGAATGCTTCACAAAGAGCATCTGATGATCTCTTGATAATCAGGTCTATTGGTGAGAGGTGCTTGGCTGGAGAAGTTGCTGCTGCTTGGTTGGAAAAGCACTGCTTTCAGTCTGGAGGGGACTAGAGCTAAAAGTGGCAGTTAAATGATAATTATGAAATGGTACCTTTCTGCATGATATCTGCCTGGCTTGCTTCCAGAAAAATGCAGTTCCTGTAGGTGCATTCACTGTGTACAGTGTACAGAGCCACCCTTTGGTATTGACTCATGCAGAGTCAGGGGCATGCAGACAGGAGAAGAGGCAGAAGGGTAAATGTTAGCCCAATAATAATTTTGAAGCGTGTTCCAAGTCCCTGTTTGTTAGTATTTAGGAGTTGTGCTGTCAGTAGCACCTGTAATTCATGGATATTCTGTATTTGTAGCTGCCAGCAGAACTAGAAGTCCCTGCTCCATGGGAGCTGGACACCAAAAAAACCTTATTTTAAAATAAAAAAGGGCCTGATTTTCCACAGGCCTCAGCTACCACACATGGTGAGGGAGCAGAGATGCTGGAGTGCTTGGTACCAGTGTCTCCCAGTTTGGTTTGGCACACAAGGAGCCCCTGCTCTGACCTGCTCCCCAGTCCTCACCATCACCACCTCCAGCCCCATTCACTGCTGCTTCCAGCTGCAGTCACAAAATTCCTCAAAATAAATGGCAGCAAAATCCTCAGTGCACTTTCTTTCACTGCCCTGTTAGGGTGACTCAGAAAACCTCCCAAACCAGGCAAACACCTTTAAAAATCAATACCCAACAGCTGGCACTGAACAAAGCACAGGGGGATCTCTGCAGTGGTTTCCACTTTGCTCTTTTCCTTTGGGAAGACTTGCTGGGAAATTGCTGCACAGCTTCCATCCACAGAAACTTGGTTTTTTTTTCTCCAAGTGTGATATTTTCTCAGCCCATTCGTTTTTTCTGAGTGCACACATCATTCCTGGCAGGGAAATGCTCTGAGGGGCCGAGCAGCTCTGCCCGCCCGGCCCTGGCAAGGTGGGAAATGATTCCCCCCACAGAGCAATTTTCTCCAACAAATCTGAGCTTCTCAGCAGGAACAAGTTCTTTCTGGAGACTGATTTTTACAGGGCACATTTTCAAATGGGTTGGAATCACGATTTATTTTCACAAAAGTTCACCCCTTGGCCTTTTCCAGGTGAGGCCCTCAGGGCTGAGGCCGAGATTGCTGCTGGTCACAGGGCTCTGATGCTGCCGTTGTGATTTAAACATGAAAACAAACCCCCTGTATCCAAATCTGTCACACTTTTGAAGATGCCTAACTAGTTTTGATCCTTTTTAAAAGCAAATACAACTTTTAAAACCTCAGGTCCTCCCAAAAAACAGCTGGGAACTCTCCAACTTCCCCAACTCTCTTGGGGAAGAGTTGCTGTAGAGGAAAGCAAAATATAAGCCAGAAAATGAACAGGAAAAAGACCTTCAGGAAGGATTAGCCTTTAAACTAATTTTGTCATTCAGATACTTTCTTCTTCATTTTCATTTCCAATTAATAGTTATGAATAAAGAGTTTTTCCTCTTGCATACTGTTCTAAACCATCCTCTGGATAATAGATTTGTAGCCTGCTGCTTTGTCTCCTTTTTTTTTTTTCTGATGCAGATCCATGTTTCTGTTGCTTAGAAGAATCTTGCTCTCCTGTATATGTTCATTTTACATGTTTTATGTCCTCGGTCTGAAGTGTCCTTTGATCATCACAAACCTGTTTGAACCCATCTGGGCAGTGAACATTTGGTTCAGAGCTGCTCCTGTTCCAGAAGATTCTGCACGGGCCCCACAGTGTCACCCAGACCTCACTGTTTATTCTTTATTTCAATTCTCAGACTCTACACAAGCAGACATTCAGCACATCTATTCCACATATTAAAGCTGTTTAAATGTCTTGTGGCTCATTCATCTTGAATGAGGCAATCACAAACCAGTCTGTGATTTACCTTTCTCAAGCCACAAGTTTATCTTCCCTGTTAGCCAGCCTCTCCTAAAATGTGTTATCAGTTTGACAGAGCACTGAGAGGCTCCTGCCCTTTGTAGGGTTAATGGGCTCTGCTTGGACATGGATACAGTGAATAACTAGCAAGGATATTTGTAAGCACTGCATGAAAGATGACTTGAATTTTTAAATACTCAAATGTGGAGTGAAGGAGAAAAAACAAGAAAATGACAACTATTTCAGTCTTTATGCTCACTGGTACAACGATCATAGAGAAAGAAATCAGTTCTTTCTTATAAGAAAGAAGACTATTTCTTATTCCTTTCTTATTTCTTATTTCTTATTCTTATTTCTTATAAGAAATAAGAATAAGAAATAAGAAATAAGAAAGGAATAAGAAATAGTCTTCTTTCTTATAAGAAAGAAGACTATTTCTTATTCCTTTCTTATTTCTTATTTCTTATTCCTTATTCCTTATTTCTTTCTATTATAGATATGACTATATATATAAATATATATATAAAAGACTATATATATATATATGTGACTATTTCTTATTTCTTATTCTTATTTCTTATAAGAAATAATACTATTCCTGTCATGCTTATGGGGCAGAGCTAATGAAAACTGCATCCTCTCACCAGCACCCCCAGAAGGAGAGTTCCTGAAGATGTAATTTCTAGGAGTTCATGTCAGAGTCTGAAGTTCTTGGAAGATTGTTTTCCCTTGCAGCAAAGCTTTTGGGAGTGATTCATCAGATCGAGGTATTTTTTTGAGTCCATGGAGGCAGGTGCAGCTGAAGGCAAAGTCACTTTGGTGTGTATTTACAGGTCTCCTGTTCCAAATGTGCTCTGGGTTTGCGTTCAGCCACGCTCACCTCTGACACAGAAAAATCTCAGCCCTGACACTGCCCTGCGTGCAATTTGCACACGTTGGAGATGACAATAATTCAGAGGGCTCAGAATCCTGATAGGATCAACTCTGATTTAGTCCTGACACAACAGCCCCGTGATGGATGGCTCAAGGAGCAGCTAGAAAATGGCTTGTCCAGTGCTGTTAACGTGAGCCATCTCCTTGGTGTTCCTTCAGCCCCTGACAGCGTGGTGGGTCTGAAACACATCCTGGCTGGCCCTGCAGCAGTGTCCTGATTCGGTGCCTCTCTTTAGGTTTATTTGTGCAGATTCTGAGCACACAGCAGCATGGCTGTGCAATGTGACACATCCCATTAGCCTGAGCCCTGCACGCAACGGCAAGGCAGAGCTGCTGCAGTGATGGTAATAAACTGGGAAGGTGTAGGGCAGTGATGGGAATACCACTCCAGGGAAATGTTCTCAGCTGAATCTTGCAACAGATAGGCTGTGCTGTGCTTCAGACAAAATTCAGAGCTGATGGCTTTGCTGCTGCCTTGATTGGGAGAAGTGGTGCAGAATTGCTCAAGTCTGGAAAAGCATTTAGCCTGAAGGGTTGACTTTAAGGTCTGGAGAAAAGGGCTGCAACATTTTAGCTGGGGCTTAAATCAGCTCCATTTTAGCTGTGATTTGTGATTCCTGAATAGGACAGGATCCCTAACGATCTAAATATTGGCATGAGAAGCTAGTGCAAGGAAGGAGGAAGGTGTTTTTCTTTGTATGAAGTTTCAACTCTAATTTCTGTCATGCTCTCCCAATGAAATGTGCCAACATGGTGCCAAGAGGCACAACTGAAACCTCAGCAAGTTCTTTTTTTTTGGTATTTGGTAGTACAAAGGAAAAATAATCCCAAATTAAGAGCTGTGCTGTAGACAACAAGGGGAACAAGATGCCTTATCAGCAGCTGTCCAGAGCAGTGATAAGGGAGATGTGCATCTCTCCAGCTGAATTCCTGATGAGGCTGTGGCTGCCAGCCCTGCTCAAGGGCAGGGCACTGGGAGGAGCAGGTTTCTGCTCTGTGACAGATCACTGCCACAATCAGCAAAGGGTGCAGAAAACCAGACCCTGCTCCCAAAGAGAAGAAAAAGCAGTGCCTGTAGTGATGCCTTGTGCAGGCTGACCTAGAACAGAGGCTAGGCAGAGCTAAAGAATAAAGTAGGGATTTATTAAAAGGATCTCCTCAGTGGATCCACCTTGGGCAGCACAAGAGCCCAGCCAGGGCTGCACCCAAGATGAACCAAAATGGTCCCAAAATGCACGAGTGGGCACGGGGTCTGTCCCTTGGATCAGCTCTGCTCCATTTGCAGATTGGAGTTCATTGTCCCATTCCAGCTCCAGCCCATGCAGGCCCATCCTGCTTGTTTTTCTCTCCTCAGCCCACATTGTTTGTGCTCTTGGGCTGAGATTTGGATCATTTGTCCTTGGTGTCCAGCTGGAGAAGGAATTGTTTTGTCTCCCTGCTCTGTGCACAGAGCTCACCATCCCCTCATATGAAGCTCAGAACTGCACACTAAAGCAGCACAGAACCTGAAAAATAGAAAAGCCAAAACCTGAGGCATCAGTAGGATGTGTTGTTTGCCATATAGAGCATCCAAAATCTCTGGAATGCATCACATTCCACCTGTTGCACTCAAATTCTTTCTTGGCATTCTGTGGGTTCTATGTGGCATCTCCTTTCCTCTAACAAACTCCTTGGGTCTAGATAAGGTGAAAAAAACACCTTGCTGGACCTGCAGAGAGGCTGTTTGGATTTTCTTCCTCTCTTACAAAGCAAAATAGAGGACAAACTGATGTAGAAATTGTGGACCTTCTGCAGAAGAGGTGAGAGTTTGTTTTTTTTCAATGGGATTAGTGGAGGTGGTTTAGTGTCTGAGGGAAACAGGCCATGAACTGATGATATTAATTTTATTCACATGCATGTTTAAGGTTTAATCACTGCTAACCTTCTTCTATGGTTCTTTTTATGGTTTGCAATGCAGATGTGTTGTAAGACTCAGAAGAGCTCCATGGGACAGGAGCCTGTGTTTTGAGAGTAGTAGGGAAGTATTTTGGCCACATCTCCCCCTCTCAAGTGCTGGGGCTGCTGAAGCAGAACTCAAACCCCTGCAATGCCTCATGTTTCAAGCCCAGCACTCCCCCCTGCAAAGCTGGGCCATTGCACTATGGCAAAAAAAAAACCCCAGTTAACAGCAAATCTCAGTGAAAATCCCTCTTCCCTGCCCCCTTTCCCAAAATCTCCAACTACTAAAAAAGAACAAGCCAGGACTTTCGTAGGTTTAAACACCCGAGGCCCTCCTTTTACTGCTCCTTTAGGCAAGGGAGAGATGGGCAGTGTTCCTTTCTTCTGGTATAAAATAACACAAGAGCTACAACAGTGTGAAAAGCAGGAAATCAAACATGCAACCTGGAAATCATTGGACCCCTCAATTATTTCAGCTATAAATTGAAATGGAGTGGCTGCAAGCTGCAGTTGGTTATTTTTAGATTGCTTTGATGGTTTGATGATTTAAAGTCCCATCACTGCCTCCAGTATTTATCCCAGCAATCTATTTTAAATTTGATCAGAGACTGTACAATCCTCCTGAGTTTGTTCTTGTGTTATTTAGGAGTTGGCTGGCGAGGCAAGAGGCTGCACACATTTCAGTGTTCAGCAGCAGTGTGTGCAATGCAAAGAGGGATTTTGGACAAATCCCTCCATGATTCCTCACTTTCACCTGTTGCAATATTCAGGGGATACCTGTGAGAGCAGGAAGCTTCAGAGATGGGAGAGTAAAAGCAGCAGGGCTGCTTTGGCTACAGGCAGAATCTAAGGCTGAAAGAAGATGGAATGAACGGGGAAAGGAAGGGAAGGAAATTCCCTCGTAGCCTGGGAGAGCTCCTGAAGTTACAAAAAGGTGTGCCAGACCTTCATGATAGTGTCAGGTTCCTCTCTGTGATGTTCTGAGGACAGCAGTGATTTGTAAACTTTTATATTCAGATGAACAGCACATAAAAATAGCTTAGCAGTTTCAAGCTCTCATTGTTAATGATTTGAAAATCAACCCTTAGATTCTTCTTAAAATTAAAAAATTATAAAACTATAACTTACCAAGTTACAGTAGAGGACTTTTGCCTGGTCCTTGCTTGGCTCTCCTGGAGGGAAGAGGCACATGGGGTTCTTTGTCCTGAGTGGGTTTATTTTTCTCAAGTTCTCTGTTTCTTAATTCATGCAGTATAACCTAAACACATTGTGGGGACTGACTGAGTTTCAGGGCTGACTGATTTAATAAACTTAATTTTATAAAAGAGAAAACAGGGAAGTCTTGCTGCTGGTGGGAGCTTTGGGTTCCTGTTTGACCAAAGAACCAGGCTGCTGTAAATGGTGTTTGTTCTTGATGGGGAATCAGTGCACAGAACTTGTTTTTACACAAGCCAATGTGAAATAATTTTTCAGTTCATTATTAAATTCATTATTATTCATCATCAGGATTGATTATTAAATTTTCCTGTATATGTATGAAATCCAACAGGGCTGTAATAATTGTGAACTCCACCAACAGATTTTCTTTGTTTTGTTTTGTTTTTGGTTTTTTGTTGGGTGTTTGGAACTCGATGATCTTTGAGGTTCCTTCCAAACCATTCTGACTCCATGAAAACCCCAAAAAATCATTTACTCCCACAGTTATTCTGCTAGAAATAAACATCAAGTTTATGACATTTTTCCTGTTGTAAGACCATCATGGACAGCTTCTTTTTTTTCCAAAGCTGCCATCCTGAGTTCAGCCTTTCCAATCTGGCAGAGTCCAGCTACCACTACCCCAAAATTGCCACTTTTGTCATTAATACCTCTGAAGCTGTGTTCCAGCTGGGGAGCAGCTGCTCCAACTTTTCCTTTATATATTTTATAGTCACTAAACAGCTGACTTCTGTCACATGCTTAATTGGGGACAGATTTGTATTTGACAGCTTTGGAATAGCTGAAAAATGTACAAGGGAAAATTTGTGTTGGGCCAGTGAGAAAATCCAGAAAATAAATATTTAAGGAAGCATTTATCAGATGAGTTTAATGCTGGATTTTACATAGGCTGGAAAACTAGGAAAACATCCAAGACCAGAAGGGATTGTTTATGTTCCAAGTTCAGGTATGCTAATGTCTGTATGAGCATTAGGATTTGTTAAAAAAGGATGGAAGAGCTTTTTTTAATTTTTTTTTTTTGCTTTAAGCCTTTTGCTTTAAGCTGCAGAAGTTTAGGATTAGAGAGGGAAAATGGCTCTGGCCTAATTTTTAGTGTTCAGGAAACGAAGAATTGTCTTTTTGTTTAATTATGAGTGGGAGCAGGTTGGTGTGAAGAGGACAGATTTTCAGGTTTTAACACACTGAAGGATATTCTGAAGCAAATTGGGGTTTGATTGGGAAAACCCAGGGATGGAGAACATTTCCTCTTCATTTCCTCTTCCATTCCTTGTTGTGTTAAATCTGTTCAGCAGCACCCAGGAATTTCTTAGGCGTAATGACAAGAACACTCTTCTTGGGTGGGTGCCTCAAGCAGAATTTGTTTCCAGCCTCATCAAGTACTTTCCACACTCAAAGGTTTGCAACAAAGGATGAAATGTGCCCTTCTGTTTTCTTTTTCACACTACATAAGAAGTTGATGTTGAATGAAAGAATTTCTTTCCAGTTAAAGAGAGAAAAGACAAGATTTAATGTAATTTATTTGTGTAATTGGAACATATATTTGATATAAAATATTTAAGCTTTTTTGTCTCATTAAGCAACTTAGTTCGGATTTTATATCTGGAAGATTTTTCAGTTTTGCTGTTTAATGAAGGAAACAGACTATGACATCCTCCGGAAAGAAAAGAAAAAGTGTTGGCACTCTGCAACTTAATATATTCATAAATATAAAGGGTAAAAATATATAGAATATTAAAAGAGTAAAAATACAGAATATGAAAAGGGTAAAAATATAAAATATGAGAGCTAAATGTTGCATGAGAAAAGCAAAGAAAGACTGTGCTGCCTAAGGGAGAGAACAGCTCCTTGCCCACCTTGTCCCATCCCCCCCCAACAGAGCTCTGATATCTGCCCTGCAAACCCTACTGAGTTGTGGCCACCTCCCTTTCCATCTGCGAGGTCAGAATTTCAGAATTTCAGTAGATTATTGCTTTAATTACCAGGCACATTCAGAGTTTATCAGGAGGCAAACAAGCTCCTTGCCCATGGTGCCATCGGAGCTGGCGTGAAACAGAGCTGGGGTTTTGTTTGCTGCCAGATTAGATGGTCCCCGTGCAGATTTCTGATGCTGAGGTCATGATTTGGGTGACATCAGGGGAGTGTTGCTAAGCAGCAGGCAGCAACTTGGATCCTACCTTTGGTTCCTCAGATTCTGCATTTGGGATCTGTCCAGAGGCGTTTGTGTTCCAGACCTGGGCACAGGCTTTGTGCTGGTCTGGGTTTCTCACGTGCAGGAATTGTCCAGCTCATCAAGTCCAGCCTTTGGGAATGGGGTGGACTTGAGCAAAGCTTTGTGGGCTGAGATACCAGCACAGACTGTGGGGAAAAGAAACAAAATAAAGCATTATGTAAAGAGAAAATGGAGAAATAAAGTGATGTGAAAGAATAGAGAAACTCCTTGGATAATATCCCAGCTGGTCCCACAGACACCTCTTTTAAAAACACATATTTATTTAAAGCTGCATAGTATTTGTCCTCCTCCACACAGAGCAGGCTAAAAATGTCCTTTAAATTGTGCCAAGCGTAAGCGGAAAATGAGATTCATGACTGCATGCCCTACATTTTGCATTCAGCTTTGTTTTGAATTGTATATTCTCTCCATTATTAGCCCCTCCTGTTTAATTCCACATGAACATTAGGCAGTAGTTCATAAATGTTAATTAAACTTTACTATTCACCAGTGGGGAATTATTCTTGTTTGATAGTCAGGGAGCACGAAGTGGAAGTGGATGAGTATAACCTGTGTAGGTGGGGGACCAATAAACAGAATGCACTTTTCCTGGTGTTTTTGGGGGTTTGAATTAGCACTGCCAAGCCCAGGAGAATGCCAGGGATCTCTCCCCACAGTGTCTGAGGTCTGTGTGACTACTGTCACATAAAATTGACCTCTTCAGAACAACCAGCTGAAGTCAAGCTGCCTTTCCCAGCTGAAGCCCCAAATTGCTAATTAATTTTCCCTGCCTTGATGTGCTAATTTCAAGCATGTGGAGTGAGGGTTGTCTAGCCCTGAAAAACACAACAGATAGCAATTTTTTCTCCCCAGGTATCAATCTGATAAGGCAGGAGGGGACTGTTAGCTCTGGAGGGTGCACGGGGACAGGAAGCACCAGCGTGATCAGGTGTTTGTTATGTCCTCACCATACCCAGGATTGGTGAGCAGCCACCCCCAACCCCGCAAACCCCACCTGCCTCCTTCAGCCCAGCCCCTACAGCCCCTCTTGTTACATCCTCAGGAGCAATGCCAGTTGAATTTTTAATGTGTAAACACCTCAAAGTGCAGTTGTTAGGGAGACATGTCCATGTTGAATGCTGCTGGTTTGGATTTGCTCTTGCTTTGCCTTGAGGGGGATGAACCCTGTTATAAAGGTGAATCTTTGCCCAGCAGCACCTTGCAGGCCTTTCTGGTACCAACAAACATTCCTTTCCAATGGGAATTTGCTTTTTGCTCCCATTTGGTGATGCCTTAGTTTTTGGCTTTTCTATTTTTCAGGTTCTGTGCTGCTTTAGTGTGCAGTTCTGAGCTTCACATGAGGGGATGGTGAGCTCTCTGCACAGAGCAGGGAGACAAAACAATTCCTTCTCCAGCTGGGCACCAAGGACAAATGATCCAAATCTCAGCCCAAGAGCACAAACAATGTGGACTGAAGAGAGAAAAACAAGCAGGATGGGCCTGCATGGGCTGGAGCTGGAATGGGACAATGAACTCCAATCTGCAAATGGAGCAGAGCTGATCCAAGGGACAGACCCCGTGCCCGCTCGTGCATTTTGGGACCATTTTGGTTCATCTTGGGTGCAGCCCTGGCTGGGCTCTTGTGCTGCCCAAGGTGGATCCATTGAGGAGATCCTTTTAATAAATCCCTACTTTATTCTTTAACTCTGCCTAGCCTCTGTTCTAGGGCAGCCTGAACAAGGCATCATTGGAGTCAAGAAAACCCATCTGTGTGCTTTGTACTCACAGTGGTTTCCTTCTCTTGGCCCCACTGAACCAGTGCTGCTGGATCACTCCACAGCTCATTCAGCTACACATTATTAAAACTGGCTCTTTAGGCAACTGTCAGTTTCCCATTTTTTTCAAGGAACGTACTGCAGTAACACTTCTTCCTGATCAAAGCCACCAGGGTTCATCAGTCGGCCAGAATGTAATATTTGGTTCCCAGGTTACAACAAACCCTTCTGGGGTGATGTTAAAATCTAGCAGGGCAATATAATCCTTCTGAATATCCCTTTTTCTCAGAAGGTTTCTCATTGTTCCATTCCATCTTTGTTTCAAGCAGATGGTTTGCTCCTTTCACATATTCTGCATTCTTAGATAAATTATAATTATTGTCTCTCTCCCTAAATGCCTCATACTTTGTGTGCTCACAAGCACTCATTTGTGTTATCCCAGAAATTATTTTAATTCTGTTTCTTCACAGCCAATGTTAAGTTCAGTTTTTACAATTAATGGTATAAAATATGTTGTACAGAGAATAAAGCTGTGTCTGGACTTCTTGAAGTTGCTGTGTGTATTTGCAAAAATACCTGAAAAATCACAGCACCTCTGTTGCCCAACAGTATCAGGATTTTGCTACTGAAATAAGGGCAAGATTTAAAAAAAATTCTAAACCCTAAAGGCCTTGGAAGCTGAGTTTCAGAAGGTCAGTGCTCAAGTGTTGATGGATTTTGTGAAATTCCGGCTTCTCACATCATGTGCCTAATTAGGAGATTGGAGGCTTTTGGAAAATGAAGGCCACAAAGTTCAGTCTCCTCCAGAAGCAGCCAAAAGAGCTGAATTAGGATGCTGAGAAGAGACCTGCAAGCTTCAATTAAACAGATCTGAAAAGCCATGGGTGTCTTGGAGGGCTGCATGAGGGAGCAAGGTCAGGCTGGAGCACCGAGGGAGAAAAGAGTCTGCACCCCCTGGAAGGGAGACTACAGGAAATGCTCTCCAAGGGCTGGAAAATAATACAGAACTAAAAGAACGTGGCCAGAGAAAATGAGGGAATGTCAGGGCATGATTTGCAGCAAGTGGAGGAGGAACAGACTGACCCTGTGCTGGTAACTGAGTAATTGTTCGCAATGCTGTCCTGAAATACATCTGGCTTTATTTCCCAGCAGCAAAGGCAGAAAAGGGGTTAAAAGGAAAAGCCAATTTTCACAGATTAAATCAAATTTAAATTTTCTTAAGTATGCTCCACCATTTTCAAAGAAAGAGGTGAAACAGTGAAGAAAAAAGTGTTTTTCTTCTCATGCTGGAGTGCTGAACATGCAATCCTCAGTGGAACTGAGCACCAGAGGAAAGGGAAATTCAAGGGACCCAAAAGTTCTGGGAGCCTAAAGCTGTGTGGGGTGGTAATTTGTCCATGCACAGCATTTGGACATCACCTCACTGGAGACCTGAAAATACTGAAATATGAGCACTGATTTCAGAGCAAGAGCACAGAGAAATGTCAATATCCATGGCTTGGTGGCACTGATCCTCAAACTGACTTTGTGTCCTTGCAGAGCAGCCAAATCCCAAATCCCACTCCTGAGATTCCCTTGGAGTGTGAGAACCAAGGGAATCTTATTGCTTATTTATTTGTTTTTATTTTATCTGCAGCTTAAAAAGTCTTCTTGAATTAATTTTGTGTTAATTTGAAAATAGTGTACTTAAAACAGGCTATGAGAAAGGCTTCTTCTGAAATTTATATCCATATAAGAATGGAAAGTGATTAATTTCCAGGTGAAAATAAATGATAAATAAATAATTTAGTTGATTAAATTAAATTTAATAATAATTTAATTGTTAAATTCCTTCTTTTGGGGAAGGGGAATTTAATGCAGTGAGGCAACTGTAACATAATCATTGCATGGTGTTCATTTGTTCTCACAAATCATTTGGTACCATTTAATTATTTGGATACTTTTGGAAAGAAATCTAAAATTTCACTATAAGATATAATATAAAAAATAGACTGTTTTTTTGCTTAATGGATAATTATGGCCAGGTGATATTTTGTGGTCTCTTGCCATTTTAATTTGTGAAAACCCAGGGATTTATGCCATGAAAAATGGCAAAATCTGGGAGCTGGTGGCAGATGACATGAAAACCTTTGCTTGGAAAGGAAAGGGGCAGTGAAGTGAAACTGAGGGGCCCAAACACCTTGGGGGTCAGTCCAGAATGTTTGTGGAGCATTTTTTCCCCCTTTTTTTCCCTTTTATATCTTTTTGGGAAGGACAGGCAAAGCAGGAATGGCAAGAGGAGCCCTGCCATGAGCTCAGAGACATTTAGGAGCTCTGCCACTACCTGCTGCTGTAAATCCCAGGATATTTTGATGGGTGTGGTCCTGACAAGGGAGTTGTTTTCCATCAGGGATGGGTGAGAAGCTGTCCCAGGTAACTCAGGTTTCAGGCTGGGAGGAAACACCAGGTGCATTCCCTCACCTTTGGCACTGACATAGGATGATGGAGGTAAATAAATTCCACATTTGCACGACTCTGCTGAGGAATTGATGGAAAGCACATTTTTAACACAAGCTAAAACAACATCCAGTGAACAGCAATACTATTTAATGATGAAAAATCATAATTATAAGCATTTGTGGGGGAAAAACAAATAATTTCAGAGCTCCAAAGACTCACCTGTAACAGCACTTTGCAAGGTAAAGCAACACAGGAGGACAATCAATTATCAGGACCAATGAAGTCAGGAATAAAGCATGGAATTAGCTGAGTGTGGCCATTGAAAATCTGCACTGTAAGGGCAGGCTGAACTTTGCTGTTCCCTGACATCAGCTCACTTGGATTTCCACCTTAATAAACCCAGAATTCACCACAGATACAGGCAGACACTGAAATGCCTTTGAAAGTAATTGCTGCAGGAAAATGTCCAATATTACAGGAAATAAATGTATTGTATATGCCAGGACTTGACAGAGTCCAAAGCTATCCAGAAAAGAGATGGAAATAGCCTGAGACACATCTGGGATGATGTGAATTTGGGAAACATGTCTAAGGAGCTGATTGAAGGAATCTGTCTAGTAAATAACACTGATGGAAGAAAATCCTATGGGGTTTGGAGGGCACGGCTGGGACTGGACAGCAGAACCTTCAGCCCTGGAGGAATTCCCAAAGGAATTAGCTTAAATTAGGAGATTTAAAAAATCTTTTTCTTTTTAAGCATTTTTAGAGGAGAAATTGTCTTTGCTGGTTCTTAAGGAACTGTCTGGGCTTTATTTTTTGTTTGGAGACCTAAGAGAGACCAGTGAATAATCCCAACCCACACTGAGTAGTTGTACCACAAGCACTTCCACTTCTGCATTTTCGTAGAAAAAAATAAGGGGTTTTTTTTAATCAGGAGTTAAATTTTTTGGCTGTTATGAGGTTCATCCTTAACTTAAAAAACTTCTTTTATTCTGGTCTTAGAGAAGGCTTTCCGTGTCCAAAATCAGCATTTTTCTCTATCCTCATTCTTGGGCTAAACCTGAACAAAAGTGTGTTTTTTTTCTCCCTAAAACCCTTCCTTCCCTTAAATCAACATCGATTAAACAACTTTATTGTGTCAGCTTTATGAGCTTTCTACAGAAGGGGATCACATATTAACAGTGTGATTTTGAGTTGTTGTGTATAAACCAAACCTAATCGTTATTTATTTAACTACTGATGAGCTTTGCACTTTGGTTTCCCAGCATCAAGGAAAACTTATTGACTGAGAAAAACTTTGAGTTCTTTAAATTTACCTAAACTGCCAACTCTGGCAGCAGCTAATAATTCAAAGCTGCTGTAAATCAGTTATTTTAGGCTTTATTGATTTGTACCTGTAAGCAAGCATTCAGTTATTCGAAACGA
Source organism: Peucedramus taeniatus (assembly GCA_013400575.1). Taxonomy (NCBI): domain Eukaryota; kingdom Metazoa; phylum Chordata; class Aves; order Passeriformes; family Fringillidae; genus Peucedramus; species Peucedramus taeniatus. Next base: position 35,557 of record WBNO01023047.1, read on the forward strand.
AATAACTTTCCCCAAACTGATTTTCAAGCTTCTCAATATATTTTGCTGGTTTGTTTTGTCAGTTCAATCCCTTAAAAATTTGGAATGAATGTATCTATACCTACCTGGGAGCACACTTTAGTTTTATTCGTGCGCCTCTTTGTGGAGAGGAAAAGAGAGACAAATTCAAATAAAATTAGGGAAATTTTTTGACTGGTGACCAGAACAAAATGGATCCAATTTTGTTTTCAACCACTTCATCAGAATTTCTTTTCCCTGTGGTTCAACAGGTTCAACAGTTCAGCAGTGGTTTCCCACTTTCTCTTCTCAGTGTTCACACCACGAGGTGGTAACAGGATGACAAGCAAGAAGTTGTGTGCTGGAAAGAGAGGTCACTTGGGCAAGTGAATCAAACCTGGGCTGCCAAAACCCTAATCTGGGCATTAAGGAAAGATTAGGTTAAGGAGGTCATTAATGGCTTTGTTGTTCAGAGGAAATCTAGAGGAAGAACAGTGCTGATGCTGCAATTCCTTTGCCCAGGTTCAGTTCCCTTGCACATTTCAGTCAGTGCTGCGTGGTGTAAATGAGGATTCTCAGGGCTCTGGGGCTGTAGAGGTCCCGTGTTAAGGCTGAGGATGGCTCCAAAGCTGGTGCTGCCCCAGTGCAGAAAGAGATGTCACTGAGTGACCTCTCCAGAAGGATGAGAAGCAATGCAAGGTGAGGGGTTGGCCCTTGGTACAAACTGTGACTATTCCAGTGGCCCTAAAAGGACCCTGCCTGTTTCCCCATAGTTCTGCTGCCAGGAAAAGCCCTGCTGCAAGCAGCTGCTTGTGGCAGATCCCAAACATTTATGTATTGTGGGATATGAATCAACCAAAGTTGTTCAGAACAGTCTGGCCTGTGAGAGGCACAATTCTCTGTGGCATGGAGGAAAACTGCAGGATCCTGGTCAGTGTGTGCAGGGAGAAACCAGGGCTAGTAATGCCTGAACTCTTATAGTCACATGGAGTGGATTTAATTATTAAAGTTATTAAAATTATGGAAACCTCTCTGTCCGGAGATGAAGGAGATGCAGTCCTGCAATGCTGGATGTGTTACAGAGCTGATCCTTGCACTCGAGCTTTCCCAGCTGGGAAATCCTGCTGGCTGCAAAGAGAGCTGCTCTGATCCTGTGAGGAGATTCAAAATGCATCCCTGCAAAGGGAACTGAGCTGAGAGTCCTCTGGAGAAAGAAACTTTATGGAGATTCCTGTCTGATGCTCCTTTTTCAGCATGACTAAAATAGCTTTTTCAGGATCTGACCTGGAGGGTAAAAACCCTCTAAAAGTCTGAACTGTTTGCAGGAAGTTGCTTGGTACCCTCTGTAAAATAATGACATAAATCCTGTCCTCCCTCTCCTAAACTGGGAAAAGCATAAAAGATGAAGCCCAATTTATGATTTCCGTGTCATTAGTGCAGCCCGTGTTCTCTCAGCACACACCTGGGGGCTCATGCAGTTGAGGAGGAGGTGGCTGGTGTAAATCTGTCAGCAGGACTTTCCCCTGCTCCAACAGCTTTAGAATCAGTGCAAGAAGGAGCTGGATGTCCTCTTTGGGCACTGCCACACAGTCCTCTCTCCTGCCAGCCCCACCAGCTTTGGGAAGCAACTTAAAGAATGAAATAAAGCCCAAACATCTGATCTAGCACTGCCCTGCAGTAGGTATTTATCACCAGGATGGCTTTTATTCACTGGCTCAGAAAGAAATCCACTGAAAAAATCACTTTAATTTTTTTTTTTTTTTTTGAGAGGAACTGCCCAGTTAGCAGGAGCAGAGCATCCTGCAGCACTGCTGTGTTTGTAGCTGGAGCAAGGCACACACAGCAGTGCCATGTAGCTCCAGGTTGTTTGCTAGGGTCACAGAAGAAGGACATGGATCTATTTGAAGATGAGAACTTAACACTTTCCCAGCTCCTCTGGAAGAATTAAACCAGCCCTTAAAAGGGGCAGGTTGGAATTATATTTAATATGTGCTAATCATCAGTGAATATTATGCTCTGAAAGGCAAAGGCTACTCTCACATGGAGGAAGTTTAGGAAAGGGAAGTGATTTATGAAGAATAACGTTTGCATTAGCAGTTTGATGTTATAACTCAAGCAATCCATCAGATTTCACTTTGGTCCATTTATTTTGTACTTGCCTTGCCCAAGGCCTTGTTTCTCATTGCAATAAAAGGTCAACTCTCAGCACTGAGCTAAGCAAGAGCAGTGCAGAAGAGAGTTCAAAGACAAGGTAACATACAAACCAGAAGAATCCAGACAAGAACTGATATATAAAATACATTTATTTGAAATATAAATACATAAAAAATCAATACTTAGGAATAAATCTATCCTGGCTTTTAAAATCATCTGCCTAAAGCTTGCATTTGGTGTGTCATTTTGAGGACAGCAGCTGGTTTGAAAGCCACGTGTACACATCAGTGTCAGGCTCTCTCAGGTGCCACAGATCCTCCTGAAGCCTTAGAGGCTGCAAGAACCCTCTGTGAGCCCAAAAATCATTCCTGAAACCTGAGAGGCTACAAAAATCCTCTGTGAGCCCAAAAATCATTCCTGAAACCTGAGCTGGGGATTTCACAGCCTTTCACAATGTCCTGTACCCACGGTCATGGCAATTGTCTGCCCATGAGCACTGCCTGAAATGACAGCAGTGAGACTGGAAAAAAGCAGAGATTGTGTGCACTGGAGGATCATGCAGCAATCCCAGTTTTTGTAGTGAAGATCTGATCAGGATAGTTGTTGCTACCAGGTAAGACTGAGCCTGGATGGATGAAAAATTCAAATAAGGCTTAAGAGGAAGAGAATGTGGAGGAAGAGGTGGAGAATGTGATTTATTTTTCCCTGCTGGTGCACTGGAGCCCTGTGTGGCCACCAGAACAGCTGTGGATGTAGTTTCTGGACACGGCCAAACACAAGGGACCATGGCTGTGTCACATTTGCTTGATTTCCAAGTGATTTTGTGCCAAATTAAATCAGAGCTTTAGTGCAGCAGCAAGAGCTCATTTTCACCTGTTGGTGCATCTGCCATCTTCCCAATAAATGTCTTTGCAGAGCAGCAGAGGCAGTTTTTGTTTGCTTATGTTGTTTTTTTTTTCTCTTCCAGTGGCTGGATAAGTGTTAGTGGCAGAGCAGGGCAGAACAAAAAGGTCAGAAGGAATAAAATTTTGTCAAGTCTCGCTTTGCTGGAGCTGCCAGGCTGCTCCTCCTGTTTGCTGAGTGCCCAGCCCTTGCTGTCCCACAGTGTCCCCTCAAAGTGGCACATGCCACTTCCTTCATGTCTCCTTGGGCTGGTGTGAAACTGCACAGCCCTCCTCTTGCAGCCTTGAAGGGTTCAAACCAGGCCATATTTAGACACCAAAAGAAAAAAAAGGCAGGCTCTGGATTTTAACTCCCTGGAGAATGGCTTTCCTCAGCACCCTGCCTCACTTCCATGGTGCCACTGTGGCTTTAGATTTGATTTTTCAACTTTAAATGCATCAACTACTTGAACCTCACAATGTGTGGGGCACATTTAACAACAGAAATTTATGAATTAAGCTGCAAATTAATGCATATTGACATATGAGTCCTTTATTTTGTGTTAGCCAATTCTTGGCTTCCAGTTGCTGTCTAAATATTAAATATATATTTATCTAAATATAAACCCCACAACTTCTTTGCTTTATTATTGAATCCATTATACACAGAATCAGAGGGAGAAACTGAAATTATTACTGATCCATGAATGGGGATAAACTGAGAAAAAACTGGTGTGAAGCTTGCAGGAGAACATGGAAAGTGTCAAAAGAGGCATTCATGGTATTTATTGACAAATGAAATAATTAACAATAAAAAACTCGGTGGATATTTCTGTGCATAAAAGGGTTGGGTTGGATTTCTGTTCTACAGTTCTCTGATTTGCATATTAAGGCATAATTAGTGCTCATGATCAGTCATGTTTTGTTAAATTTTGGATGAATAACGGGACTAAAAACCTACTGATTTCACCCATTTTTGAGCATTTCAAGTTGTTCAAGTTTAGAAAGCAGCATCCCACCAAGAGAACCAGATCTGTACAGAGGGGGTTTTAATTGACCAGCTGAACAACTCAGTGTAAATGAAATTACACTATGTTTAGGCTGGAAATTAGTTATCTAAATATTTTCCAGGTAATATCAAACAAAATCAGGAGCTGTACAGCATTTGAGATAAGAAGAGACTTTTATAAGTGGCAGCCCTAGAGAACAGTTGGCCTCACCTTGGAAAATGCTCTGGGAATAGGGGTATGTACTGTAATTTCAAATATTTATAGCAAAAGGCATTAAAGAAGGAAGAAAATGCTGGAATAATCTCCTCTGGGACTAATTCCTGGTGTCTGGGGGCTCCTGTGGTGTCACACCTGCCAGGTGGGTGCATCAGTGGAGCTGAACTTGGAGTAAATAGTGGAATATCTGTGTTTTTAAGGGCTGAGCACATCCTGATATAAATTGCATCAATGGGATGTGATCTTTTTATGGTCCCTTTGATATTACATTAATAACTGAAAACAAATATTGAAAACAAACCAATATTTTGAGTACTACCAAACAGCACAGTCCCTCTGACAGCTGGTGAAAGGTCTGTGTGAGGAACAGGCATCTCAAATTTTATTTGAGAGCATAGTTCAGTACACTTTTTGTGTATTTCTCAGTTCTTCCAACCTAAAGCCACTAATCCTCTAATTGCCTTAAATTAGCTCTGAAGGTCTCATTTCTTCATCACTGAAACCCTTTGGATGCTTTTAAAGAGCATTCTAACCAGGCTGCACAATGCACTGCACCCTATTTGGCTGTGAAAACAATTTTTTTTCCTCTGCAAACATCAATTTTGCATGCCACGAGGCTCTCAGAACTGAATGCCTATTTCCTCTCTCCTGAGTGAGATTTATGTTCCCCTCTCACTGAGTGAGCAGGTGTGTTGCAGTAAGGTAGAAAAATCATAAAGATCAAAAAAAAAAACCTAAAAAAATCATAACTATAAAAAAATCATAAATAAAGGCTTCATAAAATCAAGCCTGCTCTCCTGGAATCAGTGGCTGGCCTTGTCAAAGCCAGCATTTTGCAGGTAACCATGTGAAAGCAATCCTGGTGTGAGCAGTTGGTTCACATAACAATCTATTCCTGGGTGAAAAACACCTTACACCTGTATAAACTGTTTTTAAACCATCAGATAGAAAAATGAAAACAATCTCTCACAAACAACTTTTCCTGCACATACACCCCGGGGGTTTGAGTGACCAATCAATGCAGGGTAACAACTTGTAATTAACCAACAAAGTAATTGGCAAAAAAGCTCCTGTGGTGGTTTCAGTTTGAAACTGGGTGGAAATACTGATTTTGTATAGTGGTTTTGGTTTGTCCATTTGAGATTTTACTAAATTTGAGATTTTTTGGTCAATGTATGAAAGAGTGTGGTGGGTTTGGTGTGTGTTAATTACTAATGTACCTTTTGTTGTGAGATAGCATTAGGAGAAAGGTAAAGGAGCCTTAAAACTTTAAAAGGGTATAAAGAAAAATTTATGAATAGTAACTAAAAAAAAGAGTACTAAGAATCAGAATAAATTCTCGAGGTGTGTTACTTCTTTACTAATCAGAAGAGAAAAAAGTAGTTCTTAAGTTTCTTTCATCTTTAACATGTGTTTTTCCCAAAAGTGTGTCTAGTTTTAGTAGCTAGAAGCTTTACATCACTTCCCTAAATGTCTCTCATGTAAAACCACCACAGCTACTGACAAATTGGAGTCCCACATGAGGTCTGTAAAACTGTATAAAGGAGTTAGGTGAATAAAGAATGGCCTTTTCCACCATGAAGGAAATTGAGTCTGTGTGATTTATTCCCATACAGGTGAGGCACAGCAGTGCTGTGTTGAAGAAGAATAACCACTACAGAATGAAATGTTTCTCAGGGCTTGCAGGCTGAGCCCACTAGCCACAGCTGAGAACAGAATATATTCATTTTATGGCTGTGGGCAGAACACCCTAAATCTGTCCCTGCTTGTTCCCCCCGTTGTTTGCTGTACAGAAATTGAAATGATGATCCAGCCCCAGCTGGGAGCTCTCTGCACAACATCCTCTGCTGGGATTTGTGTTTTCAGTGCTGTGCATCAATACAGGCTGATATTCACCCTGGTGTGATGTGACAAGGCCACCGTGTCACGAGGTTTGGACCTGTCCTGTCTCACAGGGTTTGGTGATGGATGGGCCAAGAAAAGACAGGGATTGCTAAAGGTCTTATGGAGTGGAAATCCAGTTTGGGAAGGACATTGAGGCGCTCGAGCGCGGGCAGAGGAGGCAACGAGGCTGGAGAGGGGCTGGGAACACAAACTCTGTGAGGAATCACTGAGGGAGCTGGGGGTGCTCAGCCTGGAGAAAAGGAGATTCAGGGGTGACCTTATCACTCTCTGCAGCTCCTGAAAGGTGCCTGTGCTCAGGTGGGGTTGGGCTCTTTCTCCAGGCAGCACTGACAGAACCAGAGGACACAGCCTCAAGCTGCACCAAAGGAAATTTAGGTTGGATATTAGGAAAATGTTTTTCACAGAAAGAGTGATAAAGTTCTGGAATGTTCTGCCCAGGGAGGAGGTGGAGTCACCATCCCTGGATGTGTTTAACAAAGCCTGGATGTGGCACTGGGTGCCAAGGTTCAGTTGAAGTTTTGGGGCTAGGCTGCACTTGATGATCTTGAAGGTCTCTTCCAACCCAGTGATTCTGTGATTCCAGGGAAGACACCTGGGCTTTGGGGCTTGGTTTTGGGGAATTTTGGACTGAAAAAGACCCTGTGAGGCAAAGTGTTGTTGGGAGAGGTGAACCCCTGCTATCTTCACCCCAACAGTAGCTCCCAGGTCCCTGCTGATGCATTTATAGAGGAGAAGGTTTGAACTGGGGACCCCTGCAGGCATCATCCTGTCCCTTCCTAACCTTTGGAGGCTCTTACTTTAGGATTGGAGAGATTTGCTAATTGTAGGAAGGGTCAGGGGGATAGAAATGTGCTATGGCCATGCCAGGAAAGGGCTCAGAGTGTGGGGCAGTGTTTTGTTCTGGAATCCACAGCAGTGACTTTGCCTGGTCCTTGTGGTGTCACAGCCAGCCAGGCTGAAACCACTGGGGCAGTGGCACATCCACTGCTCTGCCCTCTCCAGCTCTTTTCCAGGAAGTAATTCAGAGCCAAAAACGAATCTTTCATTCAGCCATGACTGCCTCACCTTGAAATTACAGGAGATTTGAAAATCTCACCATTTCCTGAGGAAATTGCAACTTGAATTAGATAAATTTGTCTTTGGGTCTTTGTTTCTGGAAATGCTCTTCTGGCTTCATTCTGAAAAGCAATATTTGGTTGTTTTGCATCTTTTTTTTTTTTCTTTTTTTTTTTTTTTTTTTTTTTTTTTTTTTTTGGCAAAAACCTGCCACTGAGTTTGACTGTTTTACAGATAGTTTGGATGGCAAATGTGCATTATCTGATGGAAATGGAGCTGCTGAAGCGGCCAAAGTCAATCTCTCTGCTGAACAATTTGAATAAAGGAGAGAAGCAAAGAACAAAGAGAATGTGTTTTACTGATGGTAAACTGAGACTCAGAGCCATGCCCCAGCTTGTTTCCAGACTGGGGTCTGAGAACAAGAGTGTTCTGCTGAAGAGACCAGCACTGGTGTGAAGCAAAACACAGAAACATATTGCATTTTGGGGTACTTTTAAAGGAAGCTTGACACTCTGGTGGTTTCCAGGAAGTCCTGAGGGTTGGGAGAGAGATCTGGACCTAAAAATTTGGAATCAGTATTGCTAAAGGAAAGCAGAGCTGTGCAGTTGGTCTTTTTCTAAACAAACAAATCTCTACATATGAAGCTGTAAACTTATTTTTTTCAAGTCTAGTCCTGTGAGATTCCCCTCAAATAATTGGATTACACAGGAATAGAGGAGCATATAAAGAGGTTAACTTCGAATTTGCTGAATAGCTTAAGTGAATTGTATTTTTTATTATTTCTTAAAGATGTTCATAGTCTGTGTGGGTGGATAACAGGAGAGAGAGAGAGTTCAGGCAGCACTATGGCCTTGCATTAGGAATAAATTGCAGCCTGGAGGAGTTCTGCTTTATGGTCAAATTTTAAAGCCTTTGATAATAAGAAGAGTAAAGAAAATGGATTTGCCATTGCTGCAGAATACACAAAGCTGTGTGTCCATAACCTGTCCTAGATTAGCATGGCACGTGCAGGATTTGTTGTAGCAGCAGCATCTTTTCGTTCAGGGGGAATTTCAGTGCTTGCAGCAGGAAGGGATCTGCTTTGGGAACTCTCTCCTGGCTGGGGGTTTTTCTGTGCCCATCCTGAGCGTGCTGTGGTTTCCCAAGGTCTGTGCTGCTCTGGAGAGGGCAGAGATGAGATTTATGTGCTGTGAAAGGCACTGAGCACAGGAGAGAGGGGAGGGAGCACAGCAAAAGTTTACGCTCCCGACTTGTCAGTATAATTTTGCCCCAGCAGATCTTTTTTTTCCCTTTTTTTTTTTTTTTTTTTTTTGGGGGGGGGGGGGGGATGCAGAGCATGTGAGACAGGAAGGTTGCCTGGCAACTGGAGGGGAGCAACCTGAGCAGGGGGAGGAGAAGGGAGAGGGAATAGATGAGGCCCTTATTGCTCCTTTTAGGACTGAGCCAGGAAATCTTTTGCTGAAGCTCTTTTCTTCTGCATTTCAGTCCCCACACAAGTGACTTCTCTCTTTCTCCCTCTATAAGAAGGATGGACCCAGCTGATGAATTGTTGTGATAAAGGAGGTTGGGCATCTGGAAATCATAAAAATGTAGGGTTCCCAGAGTGAATAAAAAGCAAGAATACACTGGAGGAAATTCTGTTTGCTGGAATGGAAAGGGTTAAGTTGCTTGAGCTGAACTCTGGAATGAATTGGGGTACCAAGGGGAGGAGATCCCTCCCACCAAGGCGTGGGATGATGCACTCAGCTGTTAGAGGAGATGGACTTGGTTAACAAATCCCACATAAGGAGTCAGGACTGGGGGTCTGGATTTAATGGAATTATCTTCACCATTCTCTTCTGCTTTGTGTCAAGTGCCAAAAAGAGGGGTGTGTGTCACCCTGCTGGATTCTGTGGGCACAGAGAAAATCTGGCTCACCCCTCAGGAGTTTTAGGAGGAAAGCCAGGCAAAGTATCTGTTCCAGCCTCTTTATTATCAGATAACTTCAACTGTAGAATCACAGCTGAGACCATCCAAACCACACTTGAAACATAAAATTCTCCTTTACTTCAACTTTTATTCTACAATTGTAAGCAGAAATAGTAGGTTTAAGTTGGACTTTGCACAGAATGTCACTGGCAGCCTGCAAAACTCTGCAGAAGCAGCTATAAAATGGATTTTTACCAGCAGGCTCTGGGGGCAGTGAGTCCATGAAGCACAGCTGTTTGAAATTCATGTCTTTTTGGAATGCAGGAGCTGAAATTCAGGTGCTCTCCTGCAAGAGGCAGGATCAGGAGGTGGGAGAGGAGGCTGCCCAGAGTATTTATTTGCATGCAGGACACTTGCTGCTGACAGAGCTTGGGAGGGAGCACTGAGCAGATTAACAATTAGCCCTGGCTGGGCACAAAGCAGGATGACCTAATACTGAGATCAAACCCTTCCCCAGCCAGTAGCACTTCTTCTTCTTCTCCCACTTCTTCTTTGCCTGCCAGGAAATGTCAGGATAAATATTTTCTTTTTCCAGCGAGTCTGGAATAGTCCTGCAATTGTAAAGATGAGCTGCATGTTATTTTCATGGAATCACAGGATGGTCTGGGTTGGAAAGGACCTCAAAGCTCACCCAGCTCTACCCCTGCCATGGCAGGGACACCTCCCACTGTGCCAGGCTGCTCCAAGCCACAGTGACCAACCTGGCCTTGGGCACTGCCAGGGATCCAGGGGCAGCCACAGCTGCTCTGGGCACCCTTTGCCAGGGCCTCAACACCCTCACAGGGAACAATTCCTTCCCAATATCTCATCCATCCCTGCCCTCTGATAGTGTGACGCCATTCCCTGTGTCCTGTCACTTGTAAATCATCCCTCTCCATCTTTCCTGCAGCCCCTCCAGGTCCTTCAAGGTCACAGTTCAGTCACCCCAAAGCTTCTCCTCTCCAGGTGAACAATCCCAGCTCTGCCAGCTTTTGCTCCCAGCAGAGCTGCTCCATCCCTCTGCCCACCCTGGTGCCTCCTGGTGCTCTCACCAGCAGCTCCAGGTCTTTCCATGGGTGGAATTTGTCTTCACCTGTGGAAAGCCCTGTACTGCCTTTTGTGAGAAGCTTGGAAGGGTTCTCAACAGAGAGGCCAGTGCCTGTGTTTGGGTGGATCACCCCAAAATAGGGCAAAATCCACACCAAAATATTTCAAGGGATATAATTTTGTACAAAACTCCACATCCTGAGAAGACATCTGCTGGAGCGTCCTGCATTGGGGGTTTTTGGGGTTTTTTGTGTGTGGAGGAGAGAGGGAACTGGAATTCCAAGACTGTAGACAATGCCCAGCAACTGCAGGGAAAGGAGGATTAGGATGATGTTCTGCTGCACTCTAAATTTAGGTTGTTTTGAGGCAGCCTGAGCTCTGCTTTGTTGCTGGAGGACTGGACAGAAGAAGGGTGGGAAATGAGGAGCTCCATCCACTCCAAAGCCTTCCTTTTCCAGGGAGAGCACCAGGGCAACACCTCACCAGGAGCCAATGCCAAGATATTTCCCCCTCTCACTCACACAGCTTTTCCCTACAGACTGATTTTTGAAACCAGGGAATCCTCACTGATGGGAACCATTTGATTTGGGAATTGCCAAGGGGAAAACATAGTGGTGTTGAGTTTTTACCTGGAATTTTAGTAGAATTTAAGGATTTAGACAGATAAAAGGATATAAACAGATGTTTGGGACGGAGGAAGGTGGACAAGAACAGGAATTGCCCAGACTTTGGGTTGGCACTTTGGGTTTACTGCCTGCCTTGGAGCCCTGAGCTCAGGCAGGGTTGGAGTTTTGGGAAGCAAAGATTTGTGTGCAGAATGTGATGCCTTGGAGTGCCCCCCCAGAGCAGAGGGCAGGCAGGGTGAAGGGAATAAAGTGGGTGTTTATTAAAGCCTTCAGCAGGCACAGCTTGGGCAGTCCCAGCCTCCAGAGGCTGCACCCAAGGTGGGCCATGGTCACAAGTTTTACACACAATTATCAGTTTGGCCCATTCACATATCAGGGGTCAGTGCTGCAATTCCAGCTGCAGGGAATGAAGTCATTTACCCCCAGCTTGCTCCCCCCAAGTCACTTTTGTTTGTACTTTTTGGGGCCTGAGGCAGTGAGGTGTCCTTGAGTTCCAGGCCCAGAGAGGAATGGTTGTGCATCTTATAATGTACACAATTTATTAGTGTGGCTGTACCTATGTGCAATTAATAATTTTGTCTGACCAAAATATGAAGGCAGTAGCTAACACTCTGTATGGAGTTTAGAGCTATGCACTAATGCAGCACAGAAATTGAAAAATTTAAAAGTTAAATCCTAATGGAACAAAGGCTGATTGTACCCAGCTGCCATTCCTGGAAGGCTTTACCTGAGTGTTCCTCTTTGCCATCTGAGAGATTCCTGTTCCAATCCCTATCCCAACACAAAACCAGGCAGCAGCACCTGCAGAAGGGCACAGAGCCATTAACTCTGGGCCATCTAAAAGCTGTAATAAACTAACTAGAAATTTTAGGTTTTGTTTCTTTACATTATCAGTAGAAAAGAAAAGATTGTGGGGAGAGGAGAAGTGTTTTGAAGGATTTGTTTTAATTCTTATTACTTTTTTTCTTTTAATCACTATTAATAAAATTTTCTTTATACCCTTTTAAAGTTTTTAACCTGCTTTACCTTTCTTCTTATTCTGTGTCACAACGGAAAGTAAATACATTAGTAATTAACCAACACTAAAACCCACCACACTCATCAACACATTAATTAAGAAATCTCAAAATTAAAAAAATCTAAAATTAACAAACCAAACCCACTATAGACTGACATCTAATTTCATTAATGTCTCACGTTGCAATCCTCGCTTGTTAAGATTTTTTTTTCTGCCAGATTTACATATGAACAATTCAGATTTAAACTCAACCAGTGTATTTTCAGAAATAACTCCAGTAAATCACTTTAATCCCCAGTGTGCTCTGTTAAATATAGTTGTTGTTAAAGTGTAAGCTGATATCATTAAAAGATTTTGCTGAGTGATGTCATACTCTGCTTTATCTAAACTGCCTTTTGCAGTTTAAATAATTAAGCACCACAAATTTTTCTCAGAGGGCATCCTGAATCTGAGACTATCCAGATAGATCTTATTTTTCTCCAGGTTTTGGAATTGTTTGTCTGCAGTTAAATACTTTAACAGAGTGAGCCTTGCTGGTACTATTTTATTTGGGTTTTTTTCCTTTCTTTTGACCTTGGTGCGTCCTCAATCTTTGCTGGATTGCTTGGAGGCTTGTCTGAGCAAAGAACCTCGTGTGTGTGATGTCAGCTCCATGCCACAAGGCTTGGAAGGTGAAGAACACTTAGATTTTCCTCTGAAAGTCTTTCTGAAAAATATTCTTTCGTGACAATAAAAATTTCTGTCACCGGGTTTTGGATTCTGCTGAGATGTGAAGGAGGAAATCAGCAGCAAAATGGGAATGGGGGGAGAAAAGACTGTAAGGAAGTATTTGAAATTACTCTTCAAAGTATTTATGATTTACTTAGCAGAAGAGGTTATAAAACACAAAAAGCTTGTGATTAAAAAAAATAAAAAAAGAAAGATGAAAGGAGATTCAGTAAGAAGCTGCAAGTGTTCTTTGAGATTAAGTTGGCTGATCAAACAATAAGAGTTAAAAAGTGTGATCTGCTCTGTTCATAAATCTATCTTGGATTAATTAAATCTGCCATTTATTTATTTTAAATGCATGTCACATTGCCATATTAAGGTTTCTACCTAAAACAAAAGGGTTGCCAGGAAAAATAGAACAATTTGGTTTAGAATCAAAGACAGGAGCACAAGCTGAAGATCAGAAGGTTTTATAAATCTCATGTGTGGCTGCCTGATCCCAGCATCCTGGAATTTATCATCCCTCAGAGTCAGATGGGCAGAATCCATCTTCTTCTGGAGCTTTCTGGAACATTTTCGAAAATTTCACTTTAGAAGGTTGTGCTATTCACTGTTTGTCCCTATGGTCTCAGTTCTGCTGAGCTTCTGTGAAACAACCAAATAATTTTCTTTTCATCATCCAGCCAAATTCTGGTGATGAGAAACCTGAATTTGTGCTGCACTCTGTGGAGCTACCTCATCATGAGCCAGCCCACAGATGAGAATGAGGCAGAATTCTGGTGTTGGGGCTTTGCAGAGCAGCAACCTGAGAAGAAAAGAAATGTTTTTTCCCACTTTTGCTGCCCTGGATAAACAAGCACAGCTTGTTTGATGTGGGGAAAGGGAAGAGTCCTTTCAAACAGGCCCTGGGACCTGAGCTGCAGGTGCCAGATGAAGCTTTGTGAAGTTAATTCCCATAAATTTTATTTCACAGTCTGCAATGGAAATGCACTTTGTCATGGGCAAATATTTCCAAACATAGGGAAATATTTGTGAAAGAAATTAATGTTGAGTATAAAAACAGTGGAATTTGGATAAAATCTGAAGAGTCACGTGGTTTCCTTTCAGTGCCCTTGCATCAGGTCACCAGAAACTGAGATTTTCCACAGGAAATTACTGCAAGTTACAGGGAATAGCACAAGTGAACCAGAGGAGTCTTAGACTTCCTTTGCTTGCTTTGTGTTTTATTAGGAGTTTAAATTTTTCAGCTTTTCATAGAGTTCATGAACATTTTGAAGTCATCTGTGCCTTCCTGTGTATGAATGTGAATTTCAAGCCAAGGTTTATTACAGATAGAGGGAAATGAATGGAATGGATCACTTCAGCAGTTTCAGGGGGGTAGGGAAGCCATTGCCACTACAAAAATACTGTTGAACAGAAAAAATGGTGTTTTCTGGGAGAGGAAATGGTGTTTTCTGTTTCCCTCTGTGCTCTCCGCACAGATTGTCACTTTCATCTTGTGCATCTGAGAAAAGCTGCAGCAAAAATCTTGTGGGAAATGCCTTTAAATCTCTCAGATCCCTCAAGTCCAGGGGTGCTGCTGGAGCTGGTTTCAGGACCTACCTCAGCAGGTTCCTCAACTCCTGCTCTCAGCAATGGAGAAAGGGCTGGGGGAGCTGATACAGGACTGACAGAGGAAATATCTGAAAATCCCAGAAAATATCTGATGGTCAAAGCACAATTCTCTGGTCCCCTGAAGAGCTTGGGACGAGTGCAACTGCCTATGGCAAAGAGAAATCAGGAGAAAATGGAAATTCACCTTTTGGACTTGTTTTCAACTCCAGGACAGAACTGATGGAGGCACACACTCCAAGAAGCTTTTGCGGGGTTTGGTTTTCATCTCCAGCTGCTTCCCAAGACCTCCAATTTGTCCCAGCTGCAAAGCTCATATGACAGGGTGATTATCTTGATTGGTAGGCAAAACAAAAAGGCTCTGAGACAAACTAATGAAGTCAATTGTGCTGCTGCAGGGGCCAGTTGAACACACTTTGTGGGAAATGGACTCACTCAGCTTCTGCAGAATATGTGAAAAAAAAATATTTTCCTAAATTCCTACCCCCCAGATTAATTCTGGACTTTAATTCTGTTTAGAGCCATGATACATTTTGAAATAAGAAGTTCCAGGCACCCTCCAGTTTTCATTAGGAAGGAATATTCTGGTCCTTTGCTCACTGTATTTTGAGGAAAGGGGTTTTTCCCGAGTGCCCTTCAGGCAAGTGACCATGCTTTGGTGTGAGCTGGGGAGGGAGTCCCAAACAGAATTCCCCAGTGTCTCAGGCTGCAATGCAAGATGTGGCTGGGGTTGTGTATTCCATTGCCAGCTGTTAAAGCTGTTAATGCCCCTCTTCTGTTCATTGGGCAGTTTTCTTTATCTCTTCCACAAACCAATCCTCCCTCCAGAGGATCAATTCTGTTCATGGGCCAGTGAGTGTCCCTGCATGGCTGAGAAAATTCCATCATCCCATTGGGAGATGCTCTGCCCAGGGGGAGGAACCAAGCATTCCTACCTGGATATAATCTGACATTTGGAACACCACAGCAGCCTTTGCCCACTGCATTCCCAGAGGAGCAGCTTTCTTCTCCACTGCATTCCCAGAGGAGCAGCTTTCTTCTCCACTGCATTCCCAGAGGAGAAGCTTTCTTTTCCCACTGCATTCCCAGAGGAGCAGCTTTCTTCTCCACTGCATTCCCAGAGGAAGACCAGGCCCATCTACACCACCACCAGACCTTCAGAGGAAAACTCCACCTTTCTCCAGGATCCCTGCTCCACCAGAACCACCCCTGGCACTGCAGGAGGAGCAGCCACCATGGAATGGGACTGAGCAACACCCTGACCCACAGGGGTCAGCTCCTCTTCTGACTCTGGCAGTGTTGTTTTGTATGACTGCATTGTTTATTTTAGTTTTCCTAGTAAAGAACTGTTATTCCTACTCCCATATCTTTGCCTGAGAGCCCCTTAATTTCAAAATTATAATAATTCAGAGGGAGGGGGTTTACATTTTTCACTTAAGGGGAGGCTCCAGTCTTCCTTAGCAAACACCTGTCTTTTCAAGCCAAGACACCCAGGGAATTCAACATCTCTGGAGTGCTGGCCTTGGTCTGCAACTGGACAGTGATGGGAGGGCAGTGATGGAGCTGCTGCACTGTAAATCCTGTTTATGGGTAAATGGGATTCATACCTTGAATATCCAACCCAGAATGTGCTGTTGGTACAACTGAAACCCCAATGACCTCATTCAAGCGTCAGCAGCAGCCTCAATGGAGGTAATGATTTCTTCTCTTTCACTCTAGGATTAGTTTGTGGTCATTTTTCATAGTTGTTAACATGCTTTTACATTTTTATTTTCCTTCTTCCCTGAAGTGCAGCTCCACAGTTCATCTGAATTTACTATACCTGGTACCTTTCACATATTTTAAATAACTTTTTTTTTTGTTTTGTCCCTCTCTAGGTCTGCATTTCTCAATATTGATGAGATGTTTATTGCCTTGGAGGTTTCTTGTGGCCCAGATTTTACCATCTCACATGTGTTCTCCTTCTGCTGTGGCTCTAGTTCTCACTGCTGTACCAGGCCTGTGTTTCTCTGCATTTTATCTTTGCATTGCAGTCATTAAAAAGCCCCTTTCACATAGAATTACTGCTGTGGCTACAAAACTATGTTTGTAGCACACCAAGATAACAAAAATAAACCAGATTATCCATAGATAACTGGTCATTTAGAGGAATTGCTGTCACAGCTAAACCAAGTAAAACAAAGCTGTGGGCAGGTCAGGAGAAGTTCAGACTGAGCAGTCCTGAGGTTCTGCAAACCCTGCATGAAACTGATGGCTTGTTACTAACACAGAAAATGCCAAAAAATTCCACTTCCTAAGGCCTCTTCCCGCAGGTGAAGATGATCCTGTTTTACACAGAAGAACTTCCAGTGTGTTTTCCCAATTTCCTTTTAAATCAGGGGTTTTTTGACACACAGAGTTTGCCTGCACACACCCTTCACACTCCTGATTTGTACAGATGTTTTTAGGGGTGTTACCACTTGGACTACATCCATCCATGTAGGTTTTCTCACAAGAAATTCCAAACTCATAAAGATGCCCAAACTGAAATTGTTAGAGGCAAACCCTGTGAAAAATCTGCACAAGGGAAAGAAAATCTGCACGTGGGAAGATGGATGGAGAAAACATCCAAGGCAATATTTAATTATTCACAAATCAACCCAAAGAGCCCCAAACCACATTGCCTGGTCTCAAGGCAAAGATTGTTTATTGGAATGAGTGTGTATGTGTATATATATATAT